>JAEBDU010013289.1:27072-131000 GCA_016802625.1 Heliconius numata | reverse complement strand
AAAATGAAAAAGTTTTTTTTTCAAACAAAATAAATAATAAAATTATCATTTTAAAATAAAACGCCATTTGTAAAGTATAACATAGGCACGCACACACTTACCTGTCAAAGCGGCAACGTCGCATACGTATGTGTGCGTGACACGAAATACAGGTATGGATAAAAATCGTGAAATGAAAAAAAAATCCTACGTCCAAACCGTTAAGGTGCCTTGATTATTTTTTTTAATTCTGGGTTTGAAATATTTTACCCTATATGCAGTTTCAGTTAAAGAAGCGCTGCCTCTTCCACCCTGTATATTGTATGAAGAGGACATGTACGAGTAGGTACATACTGTTATCTCTACATTTGTGACAAATATAGTCTAATGATTTTTAAGGGAATTTATGAAAATGATGACAATGAAAACCTTTTTTTTCGAAAACTATCTCATAAATGTATGGTATCTAAGTAAATAAACTAAATTTAATTTATTTAATTTACCAACATTAATCTACTCGTATATTTAAACATCTCATAATAAATAAACAATTAATCAAACACAAAACAATTCTATTTAAGTAGGTGTAGGTACCCTGCGCGTGTTGCTACATCACCGACTGACATACATTTGAAGGAGAGACATTACGCAAATATTCACCGACTCGGAAACCTTCGAGGGGTCATGCTAAACAACTTTAATAATATATTAAAAAAAATGAAATAAAATATTTATATTACAAGAAAATTTTATACAAAACGTTTTGTATAAAATTCTTTTTATACAGAACGAGCGGTCCAAATGCGGCTTCGCCCGTTTTATTTTTTTGTTATGTTATAGCCAAATTATACAAAATCTTTACATAAATAGGAGCCTATTTACTTATTCTGACATTTAAGCGATATTAATGTAAATGTAGCTTCATCTTGAATTTAGTTTTTGCGTTAGTGTGGAACAAACATTTACATTTATAATAGTAGTAGGATAGGAAGTAGGATATGCACATGTACAATATTAAATGACACTTTTCTATTAGATGAAACTGAGCGCTCCAAACAAATATCTTTATAACGTGATATCAATAATTCTAAAAGCAATAGCCTCATTTACGTCCGATCGAACCGCCGAGAAACATCAAAGAGACCGCGAATTACCCGGCGCGCGGGGGGATCCTGGTGTCCTGTATATACTTCATTTTCCCAATTCTAATAATAATAGAGTAATAGTTTTTATATTTTTAAATGTATCTTTTTTATAATAATTTATATTTAAAAATGTAAAATTGATTCACTAATTTAATAAAAGTATATTCTGTATAGAGTAATAGAATAATAGAGTAAAATACATCAAAACTTAAAAATGCGCTTCATTTAAGCAAACCAGTACTTCCCTCGAACCGCACGACGTATAATCTACTTGTTATATACCTATGTATGTACATATGCATATACAGCTCCGCGCTTTTTCCCTCATAGCAGAGGGCCTACCCTCTACCTAGAGGGACCCTAGTATTTAAACACTCCGTTCCCCATGAACCGCCCAATATTCTAGATATTATTTGTTGAGTGGCGGAACCCAACACCGTGCTCAATCTTGTTACCCGAGCGAGAAAGTGAAAATAGTTCCCTGAGTGGTCAGGGAACAGTTCGACGCTGTGGCACGTCCAGACGAACAATAACGACGACGAGCAATGTTTCCTATAAGTTAACCTCGTAGTTACCTACCTGTATCTGTAGTTCATTTCATAAGACATGACAGCGTACGCCCGCGAGCTAAGTTTGTCAACTTTATTCGACGTGACGATGCCTCCAGAATCCGGCAGAAAGTGGGGAACAGAGTGTCTTAATACGGGGATCCCTCTGCCTACCATTGTCATCCTGCTGCGTGCGGGATACAGCGTGAAGCCGATTTTTTATTTATTCAACGTGTAGTGATAACCTAAATCTGTTTCTCGTAGACCTTTTTCGTCTGTCCGAAATATGGAAATTTATATTTATATTCTATCTATCTAGAAACAATTACAAACTTATAATTAAAGTTCATTTCATACAAAACAAGTGCATACGCCCGCAAACTTACGTTTGGTACTTTCCGTTGACCTTTGGGTTTTTGTTTCAAATGTTATCGTAAGTGTTATCTAACACGCTGGTGCAGCGTCACGTCATCAAGTGGTGCCAACCGGGTCAACTATGTATAGAAGAGCTAAAGATGCCTGACCTGCTCTCCTGCGTCACGCGACCTATACCATTAAACGACCAGCACCGTTATAGCGATGTCCACAAAAAATATACGCTATTTATGTTTTACATGGCAGCAGGCAGGCCACTACTATGTTTACATGTGTGTGCGCGTGTGATGCATGTCTTAATGGGACGAAATGTCTTACTAATACTAATGTAATCATTTTATATAAATAGTTTTAATATTCACGATAATTTATAATTAAAAAATGTAAATCAACCTCTTTGTTTAATAAAAAGATATATTTGAAAATTTATTCATAGAACTACCACGAGTTGTCAATTTAAAAAAGACGCTTGATGTGATGGAAATTTTGATCCGCACTTTTAGACTTGGAGCTGAAGAAGAAAGAGCTCCTCTACCATAATATAATGTATTATAATTTAAGATATACATTGTACAAGCCTAACGGTATTGAGCCCTGGAACAAATATAAGGTCTGTAAAAGCCTCGTGGTGGTTGATTTGTTTTCACTAGCTCGCTTTGCCTACTCTGCATGGTACAGCGTGACACTAAAACAACCATCTACAAGTCAATTTAAAAACTATTCCACATATATGTATAGTAATAAAGAAGCCCTTTTCCTGCATAGAAGAGTAGACTTAACGTCAAGACATTGCATTCTCCTTTTTCGAGAAATCGCTCGGGGATGGTGCAGCTGCTCACCAGAGCGGCAAGTCAAGATATTCCCCTACTCCGAGTGGGAATCGATCCCACAACCATCCCGCTCAGCACATTAAAATTAATTATAATTTGAAACACTATTTCCAACAAGTGGTTCTACCTGCCCATAAACTTTTATACGATCCCATGGGAAATAAAAGAGCTACATTTCTGAGAACTTTAATCGTTTCATCGTTAAACATGTCCGGTATATAAATAGTCTTATTTTTTTAGGGTTCCGTACTTCAGGAGAACAAAAAGGTCCGTCTGTGCACAGAAAAATACATACCTTTAAGTCAAAGCAATCAGTAGATACGTTTGCTGCATTGTATATGAAATTCGCCGCGTCATCAAAACCTATAGAGTACTTCCTTAGTTATGAAATTTGGCACGAAGGGAAAACTTACAATACAAATAAAGAAAAAAATTAAATCTATAGAAAAAAAATCATTACAAACTTATATTTGTGATTCATCTCATATACACTCATTTTATAAGTCAGACCGACAAACCTGACATTGGTAAAGAGAATCCGACTCGCACTTGACCGATTTTTTATTTGATCGTTATTTATAACTAATATGTTCGCAACGTCTCGAAAGTGACATAAAGCGCATATTATGTGAACGTGATCCTTACTAAAATCAAACTTAAGTAATGTACTGCATAACTTTTTTAAATTAAAAATATAGGTTAATAATGAAAAAGTTCTTACATTCTAAGCTATAATGTTCAGTAGGTAAACATTTATTTTGAATTTTTTTCTACATAACAGAACAGGAAGAGAAAATCAAGTGATAAGACACTCTTTTCACTACTTTTCTATCGATTTTTGGGGCATTGGGTTGTGAGTAGAGAAACTCAACAATGCACTGTATCGACCAGAGCAAAGAAATGGAAATAATTTTAATAAGTAAGAATCGAATCGAACTCAAGACCATGGGGATTACTGTCAGGCGCCGAAGCTCAACGCCGTGCATTATCAATATTCACAGTATTATATGATTATAACATTAAAATGATCCACATTCTGCAACTCCCTACATTACTAAATTAAAATGTAATGTCATAAATGCACGTGCGAGCCGAGATAACCCATCTTACCGCCCACACTCTCCTGACATTTCAGAAGCAGTATTTATACAGACACTATAACGGGCCGCGCACGCACTCGTACATCTAATACCTATAAATATATACTATGTTTTATATTCCTGAAATAACCGATAATATGTTACATGCGTTGTACGTTGAAACATTATTTTTTATGCTATAGCTCATATAAGTTTTATGCCTCATTGTTATTTGCTGCTAGAAGTAGCGGACAGGTTCTACAGGTATTATACATGTTAACACATCAATCAGCTTTTTAATAATTCAACCAAATATTATATTAAAAAAACCTTTTTGTTCGCGACACTCCGCTCTCTTTCCGCTCGAATTCGAGAATCGAGTCATTGTGTGTTGGATGGCGGACCTCAACGCTACGTTTTGTCTTGCCAGAACAGGAAAACGAGAATAATTCATTGCTCAGAGTGGGAATCGAACTCACAGCCTCTCTCTTTACAGTCAGACGTTGGCCGCTGCGCCAAGATAAATTAAATATTCTCTTATCGTAACAGATGCGGTGCTGCATAGCCATGGTGTGCGCGGCGGCGACGCTGGCGCTGGCGCTGGCGGTGGCTGCAGCCGACGACGCGCCGCGCGACCCCCCGACGCAGGTATGCAATAGACCGACAGACACTCCCCGCTATTGCCGAATTTTGAAACACCTCCGCCGCGCTTGTTGTATCCAGTGCGGGGAATCGAATCCACTACGGTACCTAACCTACCTAAACGGTCATTATAACACATCAAAGCATGCCGCGCCCGTGCGTGGCGGGTACTAATCTGGGTACATATTTGCTCCTTCGTCCTAAACAAACGAGCCTTTCGATTTCGCATTCCATTGAAAAACCACACGTTTTACATTTTTCGGTAAACGTTTAAATGTCTAAACGTCCATTGCTGGCTCATGTGATTACTTTACCTTTTGTGAATTGGAAAATATTAATCATATTAGTTAATTAGACTTGTTGCCCATCCGTTGCAGCTTAGTTTAAGTCGTATGACTACTCACTATTGTTTAGAGTTCAGTTCTCGTTTGCAGGAAAATAAAATTTCCGGAGTGAGAATCAAACCCGCAACCGTCGTTTTACAGCCACATGTTGTGTTGGCGCAAAACTTTTAATTGTTTTTTATTTTGTTGTTGTTAATGTGTACGTTAAAATGGCCGGCCAATGAAGAGAACAAAGTCTCCGACGACGTAACTGAGCGCTTCCACGGACAGACAGTTAATTACGCTTTTGTAGATGTTATCAGTAGAATGGGACAAAGGGAGCGTCTCGGCTTGAAACAATCAGTGTCCAGAGCACCCCCGCACCCCCGCACGCCACCACCCCCGCACGCGCGGCCTGCTAAATAAGTTATTGTATTTTGAATACTTATTGTATTCATACAATTAATGCTATAACTTTTAACCGACTTCTTTTAAATCATTATTTTCAATAGAAATAGTTTTATAAAGCTTCGCTTCTCAGATAGAACATGCCTGGAACCTACAAACATACTATTGTATTTTTCTTAAAAACTAATTATAACTTATAAAAACCTTTTTTCTCTAGTTCACAGAGATAATTTACTTTTAAAAAATATATTAAGATGACTAGTTTTATAATGAAACCAATTGTGACGCAATTGGGACATATATCAAGGACATAAGTGCACACCCACGTGTCTGCCCGACCAATAGTTGATGTAAATCCTACTTAGAGGAATATTTTTTTATATTTATCGTTCCTGCTTAGGCAAACCAATAGGATATTACTCCCAGCAGAGATTTTTTAAACAGGCAAAAATAGAAATCGTTACTTATCCCTGTTTTCTCTCTATCTATTTCCATGGGCATAAGAAAAGGGGGAGCCGGGTGGTCGGTGCCCAGCCCAGAATTTTAACCTACCAAAAATTTCCACATATAAAAAAATATTTACACGAACATATCTGTCCAAAAGCAAAGTCCAAGCCCCTTTCCAGAAAATATCTCTAGATACGCTATTGCCTGTTACGCAAATTCTGGAAATCTAACTATAGTAGGTAAGATCCAATTAAAACTATAGTCCAGTTTTAAAAACTGATTTAAAATGCATTATTCTTTCTCAAAACGTGAGTGTATCGCGATTTCTGTCAAAAAGGTCAACCAAAGGCCAAAGATTTACGAAGTAACAAGACAATAGTTCTTATCTGATAACAAGACATTCGACCCGGATCAGATTACAAGTTTGGTCCAGTAGCACCGCTGACCGCACGAGGTACTCGGTGCCGCAAACTATATACAACTAAGAAGTGGCTATCTTGTAAACTTCTTAACAAATTCACAAATTATATGTTCATTCATTGTATTATACACTAAATTTTACTAAGATAAAAATAATTAGTCAACTCGAACTTTTAGTTTCCAACGTTAACGCCTTCAAGCAAACCATCTCAGTGACTAGCGACCCCCGCTAAAGAAGACCAACACGAGAAAAATTTAAAAAAAATTGATATATCCATATTAAATGAAAGTAGAATAAATAAAACGAAAACGGAATAACAGAAACTGTAACAACCATTTTGAGTTTTCATGATTAGTCCTTCAGGACTTAACTTAACTTTATTAGTTTCAGTTAATGTTCACATTAATCCTAAACAGTCATGTTATGTCAATTCTCTAAAAAAAATGTCAGGATCAATGGATAATATAAAAAGTTTAATATAAAGCGACAAGTGTGCCCCGTAAAGTGGCCGGACATTAAGAGGGCCATTTACTTAAACAAATTGAACGAACAGACAACGCGCGCTCCAAGACCTCATTATGCGGACGCGAGTAACGCTCTGAGCTCCGTCATCCATATCTTATAATCTGCATAACAAACACGGGGCCGGCACAGAAACAAACTCGCAACCTCTTTAGCGTTCCTTTCTTTAAAGTAAGTGTAGCTGTGAACGTGGGTACGTAGCGCGTCTACTTTAACAAAGTTTCAATGTAAGCGCTTCAAGCCGTACTTATTACCGAGATTGCTTTGTTCTTCTCAGTTAAATAACTTCGGGCCGACGCATTGTTCGCCTCAAAGCAGTAAAAACCGTAAAAATGTACAAATAGTGGAAAACTAAATCTGAAGCTAACTTGACTCGAATACACCTTTGACCGTGAAATATAGCGTTTGTTGCAGTTAGCGTAACTCGCTAATAGTTCAAGTATTTGGATTACGTAAAGTAAGGTGATATAATAAATAATCACTTGTTTTTAGATGTATCTGGTTGGAAAACTAATTGTAGTAAGAATAAACTGGTTTAGAAAGCTCGTAACAATATTTATATATCTTCGATGTGGCTACAGCTGATATCCGACTGAGCATATTCGTCTATAATGCGTTTGTAAAAATGCGGGAGCGTTAAATAATACTTATTTTTCAACGAGACTTATGAGTCAAGCCCATTACTAAAATATAAAGTCAAAGACCCTCAACCACGGCCCGCCCTAGCGGCCCCCAGTGTGCCGCACTACGCAAGCCACAACACAATCAACATTCCTGACTCTAAACATCCCCGACTCGTCGTTCCGTAACTAATAAAACCATTTTTCCTGAACGAGAACAAAGCATGAAGTCCTGGGACTCAATCTAATGGAAACAATGAAATAATCCGCACCATTACAAGATAGATTTGGTCTTAACGAATATCCAATCACAGTGGCTTAATGCTCTATACATAAATAACGAAGCTCAATCACTGACGCCCGTTGAATTGGTAAAGAACATTGTTAGCGGTAGTGACGAGGACGAGGACGAGGACGAGGACGAGGACGAGGACGGGGGCTCGACACTTAAATTACCTTTAAAATCTGGACGTTCATAAATTAATAAATGATTTTTTAACTTAACTTACAAAACAACATTATTAAATACAAGCAAATATTAATTTGAAAAAATTCTCAGGTGGACACAGATATCGAGTTGTCGGAAGAGCAAAAAAGAGCATGGTCTAGCTTACACGGCGGCGGAGGCTGGGGAAAGCGAGCGTGGCAAGATCTCAACTCCGCTTGGGGCAAACGTGGTTGGCAAGATTTAAACTCTGCCTGGGGCAAAAGGGGCTGGCAAGATCTTAACTCGGCTTGGGGCAAGCGGGGCTGGCAAGATCTGAATTCGGCATGGGGCAAGCGAGGCTGGCAAGACCTGAATACCGCGTGGGGCAAACGTGCGTGGAGGGACTTATACCAAGCTCCTTGGGGAAAGCGAGGCTGGCAGGACATGAGCTCAGCATGGGGAAAGCGAGGCTGGCAAGACATGAGCTCTGCATGGGGAAAGCGAGGTTGGCAAGACATGAGTTCAGCGTGGGGCAAACGAGCACCTGTAAGTTATTTAAATACTAACTTTTAAAAATAAAATAGTTTTATTTTATCTCTTATCCAGAACATAAGTAATTTTTTGATGAATACAAAATTACTATGTTATTGAATCTTACTTATTCATTGCACATTTGTTGCTATTTTGTAGGAAAAATGGGCTAACTTCCATGGATCTTGGGGAAAGCGATCAGGAGCTGAACCCGACTATGAAGACTACGAATTCGCTTACGATCGTCTCATCCCTGTCCAACAGGTAATAAAAACATTTACAAGATGAGTGCAGATTTGA
Organism: Heliconius numata; assembly: GCA_016802625.1. NCBI lineage: Eukaryota > Metazoa > Arthropoda > Insecta > Lepidoptera > Nymphalidae > Heliconius > Heliconius numata. Next base: position 122,403 of record JAEBDU010013289.1, on the reverse strand, counting down.
CTTGTTTGTTGTTATATAAGATAAGTTTAAATTCCGCGAGGTGCCTACATTACGTTAATTATAAACTGTATGATAAGCAACTGTGGAACAACCCCTAACTGTAGTAGACAAATAGCGGCGTTGAGTTCCACCGCTCAATACTAAACGAACAGTCTCAATATTTGTCGGAATGTTTTGTGTGCGACAAAGAGTGAAGCTAAAGAAATAAGCTATGTTTTCGCGTAATAAAACGCTGCATAACGTCCCACGCGCTCCCCCCGCCGCGCCGCTAGCAGTCCCATTTTGAAATATTACAAGGATATTGGCTCTGATCACGCCATCATTCTTGTTGAGATTAATTGCCATAATATTACATTGCTTTTATTTATTTTACTTCCACTTTTACAGATATTCAACCATTTCAAAGTATTTTTAACTACGACTTATTAAACCACTACACCTGGATGGTTCCCAAGAGGCGCGGATTCAAATGCCGCTACGTTCATACTTTTTCCACCTATAGTGAAAATATTTTTCTGGATACCGAAAAAATATGTCTATTAAAAGGGCATATTTACTATGTAAAACCTATTTGCTCAAATTAATAACTTCCACAATTATTAAAAATCTATCACAACCAGAAAAATAAAAAATGATAAAACAAAATATGTTTCACAAAGTTTATCGAGTATAATATATGAGTCAATCCATTCAACGAGGTACTCGCGCCTACTACTGTACTACTGTACTACCCGACATCGACAAGTTATAAGCATATTCTATTTTGGTCACATTCATTTCCCCAAGTCACTTTTAGTTAGATTAAATAGATTCTACAAATAAATAGCCTGTAATTCTTTAGCCTGACTGGAACTGGTGGATTGAATGCATAGTTGCGATATATGGGTATTCAATCATAAGATAACTGCACTAAAGGAACGTGTCACCTTCTCCCTTTACGGTAACATATGATGTACTCGTATACTGTTCTGAAGTGATGTTTCAATTTGTTAAGGTATTCCAGATGGACCCTGACGACTTGAGCATGGAACTGCCGGAGAAGAAGGCGTGGTCGTCGCTGCACGGCGCGTGGGGCAAGCGGCCCGTCAAGCAGCCACATTACAACAGCGGTGTGTACCATTGCTTACTTACTCACTCTCTCTGTTCTCCTTCTCCAAGCTGGGTGACACCTACCAGCTACCTAGCTCACTATGCGCATAGTCTCTGCGATGATCATCTTCACGGTGGGTCTTACGTCTACTCTCCTCTACGTGTTAACGTAACAGATTAAACAAAGAAAACCTAAAGTAAAGGAACTGCATTCTTCTTTCCGATTCAACATACTGCATGTCGCGTGGCGAAACTCAACCCTGCACACTGTCTTAGCACAATGGGGATATTTGTTTGTAACTTGAATCAATACACAGTACACTAGGTCGGTCTCGAGTGAGCCCTCGTAACTGGTGTACAATTATTTGCGACATGCGGATGTCGGGCGCGGTGGAGCGGACAGAGCCCTCAGTCTCAATCCTCTTATTAGTTGTGCACTTTCATTAGGAATTTATAATGTCCTAATTAATATGTTTATATCATGGATTTCGTGTAGCTTTAAACATAACGGATTCAAATATTTTTAAGAGGCTTTTATTTAACTTGCAATGTATGTATGTAAGTTCGGGTGGAATCTTTGAGCTCAATTTTTAAGTAGATATCTTCAACCGATTGAGCTGAAATTATATTATATACACTTTAGTTTGGACAGTGCACGATAAAGTGTGTGACGTTATTCTAAATCTAAAATGGCGGACCATCCGAGATGGCGGAATAGTTATATTTAATGTACTTCTACAATACGGATATCAAATGAAAGGGTTCATTGAGAACAACCCGAGTCCCTTTTGAGTTGGCTACTTTTCAATATGCATTGCACAAAATTGATTATGTTATAAGAACAATTAACATATTTTATTATTTGCTACAAATATTTGTCAACTTTTGCCATAAAAGTGCAGAGATGATGATACTCTTGGAATACGTAGAGTCTGTGATAACATATTACTTTTTTCATTATACACGTATAAGTGGCTCTTCCGGAAGTGCTCGCAGCGAGTGTGCGCGCACCGCGTCGTACCACGTACAAACTACTTTTATTTCACTTTAAAGTTCGCGAGCTTTCGACTTCCATGTAATTGTGTATTTTTTTTTGGGCATTTTTGATCATTTACCAAAAAATTACAATCAAAATATTTTTATAATACAAAGCTGAATCGTTGGTTATAACTTCTATGAGGGAATAAATATTAAAAGCTCAATAGAGACATCATTTTAAAACAGCAGTTAAAATTACTTCAATATAAGTGAAGACGGTTTTTGCCATTTATTAAATAATCTCCAGTTTATAACGGAAATAAAAGTGACTCCGCGCGCGACTTGATGGAAGCCTTACTCATTGTAATTACTTATATCGGAATTTAGAAAGAAATTAAACATTGTTAGAGCACTTTTAAAGTTAACTGCCCCAATATACATTTTAACGACGCTCATTACATTTTTTTTTGTTTGATTTAACGCTGTATCCCGCATATAGCAGGGCTGCCCAGTTCGCGACACACCATCACTACATAAATGACAATTTAAAAGAAAAGGCCTAAAAGATATTTGATGGTATCAGTAGCTAGTAGGGGGTAAGGAGGCTGCACTGGTGGCTGGGCTCGGATCGAGGCGGTCAGGTCGGAGCGGTGCTACGACTGGCTGATGTTGTCCTTACATTCGTTAGTTCTTTGTCTCATATACGTGTTATGTGAGGAACAAATAGTGTATGTGAGGTATATACTTTAGTTTCTCGACGTAATAATCACTTAAAATTAATAAAAATCCTCACCTCCTCGGCGTTATTTAATAGAAGGCTCTGCGGACGACATATTTCTATAGAAGCGCCACTCGATTATAATTTTTGTATCTCGATATTAAAAGGTGCAGCTCGAGTGGACTCAGAAATAAATAACTCTGTGAGGAAAGATGAGATTTATGAAGCGGAAATATAATGCTTAATTATGTCGGTGGGGAGCCGGTGGAGTCCCGGGGGAGTCCTGGGGGAGTCCCGCCGGAGCTGACGGCGTCGCGTTTAGCAAATACAACCGACGAATTTAATCAAATTAAAACATCCCAAAGAATTAATAACGGAAAATTAAATATATATGAAATATTAAGTGATGAAAGAATTTCCGAACTTAATAACGTACGAGTAGGTGGCTTCGAGGGGATTGGTTAACAAATTGTAACTTGTGGCGCCTACGCTACGCTACGCCGGCCCGATTAGATTTAAAAATAATTATTTAACTAAAGTAAAAATTTATTATTTAACAATGGTTAATAAAATCATGCAAATGGGCTCAAATTGAACACAGGGTGAGTTTTATACCCCGCACCACCCGCACGTCCAGTGACCGGCGGGTGGATGCTTGGACGTTACGTAACAGTCGTCGTTGCTCCAGACCGCACAATATCTTATATTAGGGTTAAATAAAGTTTGGACAATAACGTATAAGCACACCCAGCAGGATCATATTACTGGAAACGGGAGCCCGGCTGGACGAACCTGCGGGGAATGTGGGGGAAGCGGGCCTCGCGCCTCGACCCGCCTCTCGACGACGACCACGGTAGCACCTCTTGTAACCTCTTGTATCTTCGTAGTATTGATGGTCTCCTCTCTCGTGCACTTCTGTTTCAGTCTAATCTTTTCTGTATCACGTTAATATTTAAGTTTTTTTTTCAATTTTCTTAACTATCTAGTGCCTTATACACATTGCATCGTAGCATTTTCCATAGTGAAGTAGGCACTTGTACTGTGTTAGTGCGTAGACTTCCCGTAGCGCTTTATATGTGTCTATAGTAGTTTTGTCAATTCACGTACTACCTTGTATTTTGCACTTATTATGTAAAATCTGTAATTATTGTTAAAATAATGCTCAATATTGCTTTAGTATTCTCACTATTTAATATTTCATATTCTTCCTTTGCTAAGTACCTAAGTATAATGTAAGTTATTCGTAACCTGATTATATACGAGTATGAGTCTGTAATTAAATTAACGAAAGTGTCCAAAATAAAAAAAATATCTTAATCCGACCTTGTAAAAACAAGTAACATTATTTGTCCAAGCAAAACTCCAAATGTGTTTATTTTTCAATATCAGTAAAACATTTTGTTAACGCAAGGTAAAAGAAATACGATTATCCCGAAGTCAGCGAGCCGAGCGCAAACAGCGGACTCGCGCTAAACATACTGTTTTACGGAACCCTCGCTCGGCTTGGACGCAGGGGCCACTGGATAATCACTTCATTCAAATACTATTACATATTTTACATTTTGTATTGAAATGGGTAGATTTACACAAATATTTATAAGTAAATATGCAAATATTTTTGCAGAATGTTTCAAATAATTTTTCAAGTATGATTTTTAAAAGTGACTGTACAGTAGAGACTGTAAACTATTGTCAGTTTTTATTTTCATATTGTTTAATATAAACTATGGCAATATTTAACGAAAGTAAAAGTAAGCTTTACAAATGGTGTATATCTAAAACGGTCAACCGGATGTGTCGGACCCTCAGCTCTCTCAGGTGGAAGAAGAAGTGACACCTGCGCCTTCAGACTCGAAGGACTAGCTACCTACTACCTTGCACATGTAACCACGAGTGAGGTCCACAGCACTGGGCGTACCTGCGCCCTCGTGCGCCCTCGTTTACACATTAAATGTAATCTCATTATAAGCCAATTTAGAAAGCCGTTCATTAATTCCCTACAAAAACACAAGCTGCTACACAGGGTGTTCATTAACACAATAAAAGATAATTGCCGGTCCCAGGCACGGGGCACGGGGCAGGGGCACGGGGCACGGGGCAGGGGCACGAGGCACGGGGCGCCCTTCGGTCGAGACTAGAGAGAGTGCGCCCCGCGTGTTGTTCGTATATTACCTTGACAATTATTATAACATAATGGTCAGTGAAATTTTGGCTTAATCTAATTTAAATTAGGAAATATTTTTTAATTGTGTATTTCTAACCTAAAATATAATTATTCTTCACACGATTCTTAAGAATTCACATCCAATTTCTTTTTCAACAATTGTGTGAGAAGTACTTCATGCTGCGCAAACACCGGCATAGCAGATACTATTTATTAATAATGTCAATTTATAAACATCTGGTCGCGTTCATGTGGACATGACATGTAGCACTGCCCACCTCCCCCCATACCCCCATATACCTTCCCTTCATCCTCCACCATAATTAATCCCTTAATATCGCCGCATTTAATTCATTCCGCCATTCATACGAAAAGCAGCTTAGGAAAGTCCGCTTTATTCTTAACTGTGTTCGAAACAATTTGCAAATAGACTCGAAGGTTTTAAGCGTCTCGAAGGAATTGACGTACCTACTGCCATACTGTAGTGAATTACAACTCGGCTTAAACTATTCATTTATATATTTAAATTTGAACCAACTATTTTGATTGCTGTCAAGGGGCATGAAATGATCATCATCATCATTGTGCACTCTTTTAGAATTTATTTCCCCGCTCTGGAAGGAGAGCAAGACAGACCACGGTGTTAAGTCCCGCCACTCAACACCTCTTCTTTAGTGACCTACTTGTAATAATAACAGCACCGTCCGAGGACCTGTACAGTGTATCTGCACTTGTAATACAGCGTGATTTTAGTTTTTTTTTACTATATTTATAATAATAACTCAAACATGTATAAAGCTTAAGTTTATGGTAAATAGTAGAAATGTACTCACATATTTATATTTTAAATAGCAAACTTGTTATTCTTTAACAGTGAATAAAATAGAATTAATAGAACGATGTATTTGTATGTAAAAATCCATTCTTCATTATTTCAGATGAAATTTTCTTGTTATCATCGTTATTTTATCACACACTCGTTTGTAATTATTGTTTTATTCTCCATTTGCAGACGGAGCCGCAGGGGACGAGGCCTAGACACCGGCGACTGTACAATACGATACTCTAGTCAACTCATATCTAAATTATGCTATTCATGTGTTATTCAATTAGTTGTTCTGGTTTGTCACAACTAGCTCCGACCGCCGGGGCCTTCATTCCTATTGGTTCGTACAAACGTAGCTCCTAATGTCACCTTCTAGAGTAAACTTGTTATATTGACATCTTGCGTACCATGTTTAGTACGAGCTGTGCACGTGACGCGAGCGAGGACTCGGGCCGGCGCACTCGGTGTATTGTAACTATAACGTATATAACGTATATAACGTAAGAGTACTTTATTTTAGTAAAGTGAATGTACATTGTGGGCTTCGTTGCATGTTAACGTTTGTCCAATAAAAGGTTATCCGAAGCTGAGACGAGTTTTATTTACTTCCTACCCGCGTATTGCTAAGTACAGGCGGTGGGCGCCGCAAACAGCGCTCGGCCCATATTTGGCGACCGACGCGATCTAATCTTTTAGACGATACCTACCTACCTACGAGTTGAACAAGCTTTTTGAATAATTGGGAATGGTTTCAGTTCTCATTTTACTATCGGTATATGTTTAGTGTCTAGTGTATATAGAGAGCAGAGAGTATTACGTAGTGAAGGCAGTGTGCGCTGAGTCCCAACACTTACCAAAACGGGGAAATGAGAATATTACATCTATATATATATAAAAGTAGAAGTTCACTGACTGAGGTAAGACGCACGCACAGCTGTAACCGCTGATGTCTGACATGACAGATGTTTATTTTAATAACGTGAACACCCACTAAGGGATTTTGAAAAATTTTAACCTTGAAGGGGTGAAATAGAGGTTGATAGTTTGTATGGAAATATCTTTATACTGGGACTGATTTATAAAAAATTTGAAATTCAGACTCTTAGAAATATTCGTGTATATATTTAATAATTTGACTGCTCCCTACTTCCTTACCACCACCTTTAGTACCTGTGTGAGATATGAAATAGCGGATTTAAGCCTCAAAGCCTTTGCTGCTATTGGGAGGGTAAAAAGATGGAAAAACTTATTGCCGCTTAAAACTAAAATATCATTAGCTCAATCTCTTCTTTTCCCTATACTGCATTATGCAGATTCCTGTTATCTAGATTTGTCACAGCAATTACTAAATAGACTCGAACGTCTCAAAAACGTAATAATCAGGTTCATTTTTTGACTTAGGAAATTACCGACTATGACCACATTACCGAATATCGAGTTCTATTTAAATGGCTCACCAAGTGACCATGAAACATCGTCGCAATTATCATGCACTCGCCCTTTTATACTCTGTCTTATATCTCTCTTTAACTCCTTCATACCTCAAACAAAAATTTACTTTCCTGGGCTCCCTCTCAGTCTCTCAATCTCTGTTCCCACGTGTGCTATGGTGAATCATTTACCGTAAAGACGGTAAAATTATGGAATGAGCTACCGCGGTTCATCAGGCACTCGACATCTGTCAACATCTTCAAGCACCGTCTTAACCGTCTTTACCGATTTTACTAATATATATATGTATGTATGTATATTACCGTACTTATATATACACATGTATATGGTTTGTATGTATATGTGGATGATATACAGGGTGGAAGAGGCAGCGCTTCTTTTATTGAAACTGCATATAGGGTAAAATATTTCAAACCCACACCTAAGAAATTAATCAAGGTACCTCAACAGTTGGGACGTAGGATTTTTTTTTCATTTCACGATTTTTATCCATACCTGTATTTCGTGTCACGCACACATACGTATGCGACGTTGCCGCTTTGACAGGTAAGTGTGTGCGTGCCTATGTTATATTTTACAAATGGCGTTTTATTTTAAAACGATAATTTTATTATTTATTTTGTTTGAAAAAATAACTTTTTCATTTTTGGAAATTATTTTTTTTCCGAATTTTATTAGGCTTTTATAGAGTAGTTAAAACTGTGGTTTCATTTAAAGTGGTGCTGACAATTCCACCCTGTATAATAAAAATATGTTTGTGCATCCGTTATCCGCCAACTACGGTCTCCTATTATTAGTTTTATATGAATAAGCGGTTGCCTGTAAGAGTGAGACCGGCCTCGCGCCATATTCATCTGTAATACCAATCATGTTTAATTATCTTTGTGCAATGAACTATTTTTGATTGATTGATTAATTGATAATAAATATTGACGCCGCCTGAGTGTGCTAGTATAATATGTATGCGTTTACAGCGCACGCTTGTACCCTTACTTTCCAAAGCTGTGGTGCTCACGGTGATCACGGCGTGAGTGTGAGCGACGTGGGAGTATCAGCCCATACTTTAATGTTTTCTTACTCTCACGGTGTACAGGGGCACATAGAAGCAGTATGAACTTGTAGTTAGTGAGCCAACTTCTATTATATCTTTCTGTCTTTTTTTTAAGAGAAGGTCACAGTTGTACAATATATTTTATAAATTAATGTGCAATAGAAAGTGTTTTCTAAGTCACTACACATACATCACATCGTCAGGCAGGCAGGTTTCCGGGCTTCAAAGCTGCGATGGATCCACCGCCATCAACGAGATTGTTCCACTTGTAAACATGTGCTCGTGTTGTTTTCTCAAAACAAACAATACTGCCTACAGCAATCATATATCGGAATGTTAAATTGGGAAATGAGGGCAGTGACTGGTTGTGGGTTCGATACTCACTGGAGCAAATTAAATATTTATTTAAATTTATATTTCCATTTGTTCGCTCTGGTGTCGAGGCAAAGCGCGGCGTTCTGTTCCGCCACTCAACACGCAATACACACGGCCTCAGCCTACTGACAGACATGTGACGTCGCTAGTTAATGCGCCACGTGCTGAACACACTGCCAGTGACCACTGAGCCCGTCGACGTCGTCAGTGCGCTTCCGCGAGTTCCACTAAGAGGAGACATACTCGTATGTGCCTTCGCTCAACACTTGTGATGGTCTACCAAACAGCTAATAGAGCTCAACTAATCTTATTAAAAATATTGGGACAAGGAGGTGTATTCACTTTGAAGTGCAGTATTCAATTAAAATATTTATCTTTTATCTTAAAATTGATCATATCACAATCTGATGTTAGTAACATTTTTTTATTTTTTCTAAAAGCATTCAGTTTATTTGTTTAAGTAGTAACAACAAGGTCCTGCCGCGACCAGCACCGCGACCAACTTTTAATACGGTAACTTATTTAATTATCTAAAGTCCGCTGCACCGCCAAGGTTGGATGAGTTGCAACGCGTACTCTAGAGCTAATGTATTTTTGCTTTGATCAATTTCCATAAAATATAAGTTCTTAAGTTCCGACACAATAAAAACTATCAGAAGTTCGATCGACATTAATTATTCCGAGGATCGATGAAAAAGAGCAACTCGAGGTGAGCTCTAATTAGTTCCCACAAGTTTCTGTCGACAGCGAGCGGTCCCTCCATCTATCTATCTATCTATCCGTGACAACGTCGTGACAACAGAGAACATGTACTGCTTAGGCGGCATCTTATTCTCATAATTGTACTAAATGCTCATGACATTGAATAACTTTGTTAAAGGCTACTACCTAACTAACTATTTAACAAATTGTACCAATCGCCATATTTTTAATTTACTAAATATAAACATTTCCTTGTAGAGCCCCCTTAAGATGCAATAGACGTTGTGAACTCTACAAGAGAGATGCTAAGTACAAAATGGCGATGCAAATAATAGAAACCATTGTTAATTATTTAGATGAATTCATCAGAAAGGGGTAAATGAAGGCTCTGGCGGAGTCGCAGTATTTAAATTGCTAAACACTGGAGAGCCGGGGCTCATAAATGTACTATTAAAGACATTAAGGTCATTTATATTTCCAGTGTTGTGTCGCTGACTTGTTTCCGTCTCACGTAGCGGGATTCGAGTCCGCGCCTCCTGGAAACCGACTTCAAACATCAGATCAACAAGGATCAGTGGAAATGATAAAGATATAAATATAAATATTTCCCAGAGCGGATATCGAACCTACCACCTAAATTAATGTGTTTTAGGCTGCAGGTCACATCTCGCGGTAAAATTTTAGTTTTTTACTGTAAATCTTGTTTGTAGATTTAAAATTACAAAGAAAGGTAAAATGACTGAGGGACGGAGTGTCTTAAGTTCTCTTTCAGGCCTATCTGTCCTGCCGTATGCGGGAACCAAAGTAAATATTTTAAAGTTTATGTTTCTTGTAGTTTTATATATTTTTTCGTTCTAGTTTATTGAAAACTAAAGTAAAATGTGTTCCTTTTGTGTGGCATACTTTTAAATTGTAACAAGCGCGGTGCGTACGACTGTAAGTCCCGGTGACGGCTCCATGTTTAAACGACACTAGTATCTAAAAACACGTCTATTCAAGGAAATCTATTGCAGGATTAGTATTGGCTTACCTATTTAAGAAGTCTTGGCAGAGTACTTAATTCATATTTAATTTAAGCTTTAATTTTGATGTATATAGATAGCCTCATATTTTATTATACATTTAAAAAAAAACAGAACATACTCCTATATCGTTTGAATATTTAACCCGATTTTGTAACCATATAATAAAATGTACAAACTAAATTGAACCCACTTGTAAGAATTGCTTCAACATGAAATTTACAGAATACCAGAAAAGGTCGCAATACAATAATATAGAGCATATTATTTAGCATCATTATCATTGAGCTGGACTGGTGATGGAGCTAGCACCTGAGTAGGTCACTAATAGCCCGCTCTAGTTTAACTCATTCTGTGGCGCTCGTTACTTCTTAGTGCACAATACTGATTGTATTATTATCTGATAAGCAGCCGCGTGGACCCACAACCCAACTCACATCTTACTAGCTAAATATAAGATTCAAAATACGGCACCAAAGAAGACTAACGGATAGAGCCGCAAGACGGCGACGGCTTCGCGGTCGTGTGAAGGGTATTTTCAATAGACGAAAATTGTGACAACAAATTTTCGTTAGTTTTATCTTTATAGATGAGTTTATTTGCTATATTTATATGTTCGATAGCGACGTCAGACTGCGACCGGGAAACTTATTGACGTTTTATCTTTTACACATTTTCTTCCGTCACGTTGGATAAAAAGAAGACGTTGTTTTGATTCCCACGCGGGGGGTGAAATTATTTTCATTTTCTCGTTCTGGTAAGAAAACGAAGCGACCACTCAACATGCAACGTCTTGAAAACTCGGAAATGGGAAATGGGAAACGGAATGACTTAAAGTTAGGTTCGACGGGCAGATTTATATTTTTAGAAAAAAATCTTAGCACAGTTACGACATTTCTGGCTATTTTTATGGATTGAATAATAATTTGAAAAATAATTATATTTATCAGTTGTGTAGGGACCCCTGTATTGTGTTTATTTCAGACATTTTCGTATAAGCTAAGTATTTGAGCGGCTTCGCAGGCGCTGGGAGCTTGTGAGACTTCCATATTCTGTACCAAGTATGAAGTAACATAATTGCCCTCCTCATATTTTATCGGTGACTTCAATAAAATTCTTTACATTCACTTTTGTTTTGCTTGCTCTTCAACCCCTATTTTTTCGTTGATAATTTGTATGTATTTACAAAAAATTACTGACCCGGTCTTAAATAGTAATCTTCCTCCTGGCATTAGGTTGCATTTTTTAAACCATTAAACATTCTAATAAGAATTACGCTACTGTGGTACCAACGTTGTTGAAATATTACAACAAAAGCAATTCAGTATATTGAATAAATGTGTAGTTCAAGCGGGCGAAGCCGCTGGCGGTTGCTAGTGTAAAATATAAGTAAATACAGATTAAGTATATACAGTGGGGCATATGAGACATATTTTCACCACTAGATATACAGATTATAAACACAACTTGATTACAGAGATAAAATTAGTTTATCTAATTTTCTATAGTTATTGTCTTTAAAGAAAAAAGTGAGTCGGGCTCTCCCACTAGGAGTTCCGTACGAAAATTGGAGGTTTCTAGCTTTTCCTGAAATTCAAACTGTATAACAGATTACCCAAAGCCCTTTCATGTGATACCTCACTTGAACTAGCGGCTTTATCGCTAAATTTTGACCCCCTTATAAGGTTTACAGTCACACTTTGTACCTCTGCGCCAGGACTGGCCTCGAGTAGTTCATTCATTCATTGTATGATTAGATAGGTATATCACTTGTTTACTATTTAGACGCATATTTTTGTTTCATGAAATATACTCATTTTTGGAAATACTTAATTATAATTTAAACCACTGAAGGTATCTCTAAAAGGTACCTATTAGAGATACTTTAAATAAACGTTGTAAAATAATAACATTGAGCGTAATTACAATAATTTTATTGTTCAACTCGGTGACTTGAAAACTGCGATGCCAATACACAAACGTATCCTGCGGTCGCCTCGGCCCTCGGGGCAAAGACAATAAAATGTAGCCAATTTAAAGTATTACTTATAGGTTTCTCTGCAGCAGTGGGACCTCGCCTGGTCGTGAGCGCGGCGGTAGTGTGAACCCACTACCATCTGTATACCTACCTACTGATTGTCCATTGCTCGAGTCAAACTTGAATGTGCTTTGATTCCGCAACTCACGAACTTATCAATCGAGCGTCCATTTATCATTCATTTTAAGTTTCATCCTTAACTTGATATACCTACTTACTAACAATACACTCGTAAGGTTAAATACCCATTTTCATAGTTAAAGCTTATCTATATGTCCAAGTTGTTAGTTATAATAAATAAATAATTTATTTCTCATCACATTGTATACAAACAGAAAGATAAGGAGGAGATTTTAATTTAAATCATATGTATAGAGACTCGAGATCCTGCAGTCAAACTCGCAAAGAGTTTTGCAGGACACAGTTTAAGTTTTTGTATGCATTGTTAAATGGTAGTAATAAAATAATAAAAAAAAAATGGTAATGTTTTTAATTGCAAAAAAAAAAAAAGAAAATCATGTGAGACTGAACGCTGACGTACTAAGCTCTGGGCTTGTGTTACGAGTCGCCAGGTTCCCACTCGCGGAAAGGCCAGAATATTATATTAACATGATTGAGAAAACAAATAACAGTACAATAAGTATTACATTAAAAAGTTGATTGCGCGTGAGTGTGCGTGGGTGTGGGTGTGTGTATGTGTGGGTATGTGTATGTGTATGTGTGTATGTGTGTGCGTGTGTTTGTGTGCGCGTGTGTGTGTGGGTGTGTGTGAAGCTATTTTATTAGTTTTATAGTATTGATTAATTTTATAGGAGAAATGGTTGGGAGTATATGAATGTATAAGCGATTTTAGGGATGTATAAGGGATTTCCAAATAACCTATTATATTTTTAATACATTATGCAATTATACATATTTAATTAATATTTTTTCAGTAGAATCGTATGTCATGTCTAGTAGCCAGTTGGTAAGAGCGTTCTTAGTTTTCAATTTAGTCATAACTTATTATATAGAAAGTTGCCAAGAAAAACAGTTTGCCTAACAGTAAGTACATTCCATTGTTTATAAAGTTCACTTGTTGAATATAATATTGGAAGAAATGCACTTACTTTTAGGATAGCTCTTTGGGCTCTTTCTAGTTTTAGCATTTGGGACTTATAGCATCCTCCCCAAGACGTGATGCAATAGCTAATAACGGATTGGCAGATCGCAAAATACACTGTTTTAATAATATCACGGTCAGCAATGTGGCGTAGATTTTTGAATATGAAAATTAATTTGCGTAATCTTATTGTTAAGTTGTTAATATGAGTTTCAAAGCTTAAGTGGTGATCAATATCCACACCTAAATATTTGTAAGAAGATGATCATTTAGCCACTTCTTGACTATGTTGATACCCTCCTGAGCTTGACAGTATACGTCAGTCCAAGAGCCAGTTTTGAAGACTAGGACCGTATCATCAGTAAACGTTATGATTTTACCATTAGCCAGAGAAAGTTGGCATAAATCATTTAAATAGGTTATGAAGAGCGTAGGGCCGAGCACACTACCTTGAGGAATTCCATATATTACTGTTAGGGATTGACTAGTGTAATCTCCAATTTTAACTATCTGGGAGCGACCATTTAAATATGATTTAAAGAGCTCTAGAGGTAGACCCCTAATTCCTAAGCATTCTAATTTAGTTATCAAGGTTGGAATCGAAACAGTGTCGAATGCTTTAGCTAAATCTAAAAAAACTGCAATACACTTCTCTTTATTATCTAAGCCTGTTACTATATGGTCTGTAAGAGAGTGCACCGCATCTGATGTTGATCTTTTCATACAAAATCCAAATTGATTTGTTGACAAGAGATTAAATCTTTTTAAGTAATGGACTACTCTATTATTTATTAGTTTTTCGAGACACTTAGATAGTGACGGTAAAATCGAAATTGGCCTGTAATTATCAACACGGTTCTTATCTCCGCTCTTATAAATAGGTATGATCAAGGCAGTCTTAAATGATGCAGGAAAGATTCCTGAAGTAAAATATACCAAAGGAGGGATAAGTATATGTTTATACCTTTTTATAATTTTGTTGGGTATTTTATCAATACCCATGGCACAGTCGGCTTTTAAACTATCTATAATTTTATTCAGTTCAATCTCGTCAGTAGGAAGTAACATAAAAGAACTCGACAATTTTTTGGAGGAAGAGGAGTGCAGACATGAATTAGGAAAGAGTCTTTTTGCTAATTTTTTTCCAACGTTAGTAAAGTAGGAATTTACTTTATCAACGCTTTTTTGGGGTTCTAAGGCGGAGAGGAGGTTTGTGGCTGGTACTTGTTCCTTAGTTCGAAAGGTGATCTTTTTCAATGTTTCCCATATTTTTTTTCTTGTCAGAGCTTGCCTTTTTAATATCCTGACTCTCAAAGTTTCTTTTAAGTTTCTTCAATAATGTGTTACAAAAATTTCTATATCTTTTATACGTTTTTATCAAAATTTCATCGTTTGGTTTTTGTTTTAATTTTTGATGCATTTTGTCCCTACTGCGCATACACCTAAGTATCCCTGGAGTAATCCACGGCTTAGTCCTTATTTTTCTATTAGGTATATTTTTAAAGTTAGTGTTACTTAGTATTATATTACTTAGCAATGAAATCAAGTGTTTAGTAGCTTTGTTCACGTCATTATATGTGTAAATTTCAGAAAAGTCAATAGTTTTTATACATGAATCCAATTTTTCAAAGTTAATACGTTGACAAGTGTGTTTTTTAAAAGCATGTGTAACACATGAATCTAGAGTTAAAAAGAAAAAAACGGTCTCGTGATCAGTTATTGACGTTTGGGCGACATACACTCAGTAAACATGGTATAAACAAGTGCGCCCGCGCGTGGGAGTCATGTCCTATTATCGCGCGCTTTGTTGCTAAGGAAAACAAATGAAGTATGCTCACTAGTTCAGAAGTTCAGTATGCACTGCTCATACCGTCATACGTGCATCTCATCGTAGATGCGAGTTCACGCTCGAGCTAGAATTCAGGCTAAGTCTATAAGTCTATAAGTAGAGATAAAAATTAAAAAATTAAAGCTATATGGGACGAGTATTACGGTTGCAACTTTAATTGCAAGGGCTAGCACCAACCTATTAAATTAAATATTAATAACATAATATTAGATTCAAACACAGGATTGGCAAATGCTTTTGAGGTTTTTTTCTCAAAGCCTTAATTTGAAAAAAACTGGTGATCTATGGAATGTTTATTAAATTTGATTGTATAGTCTGTACTCTATACAATCAAACACTTTGGATAAATCAATTCGTTTCGTCGGTCGTTTCATGGTCTATACTAGTAATACTGGGGCACGCAGGATGCGGCTCTTGACCTCGTTGCCTCGTATCTAAATCAAAGAATAATAATCATTCTAAAAAGTATTGTCTTTTATAAAGTAATCACTATAAATATAAACAAGGAGAATATTGATCTCAACTCTAATACAACTCATCCTTGTTAAATAATAGCTTTGTTATATCATCTCATTGATCCCGCATCGGGCGGGATGCTGTCTCATCTCACGTCTGCGACCCCTCGGGACGCAATCAGCGCGCGAGCCTCGCGCCTCGCGCCTCACGCCTCACGCCTCGCGCCTCGCGCCTCGCCCCGCGCTCCTACAACTAAACGACAAGTTAAACTGAACACGTGATCGCGAGTTCCACACAAATTTTATTAAAATTAATATTATATTGTGTTTTATGCTATAATGTTTTAGTTATTATGATAATAATAATAATAAAGCGGTCCTGAACGTCTCGGTCACAGGACCGAGGAGAGCTTCCCCGGGTGCAGCGTGGGATTACAAAATAAAATAAACATTCCAATTCAATCTTTATATTAGTTGTCTTGCTGGTCATTGCCTACTCGACACCATCATTCCAATCACTAATAAATATTATCTATAATAATATTATAAAGAGAACACATTTGTATGGATGTGTGTAAGTTTGTAATAAATAAACTTAAAATCTACTAAACTATTTTTTTAATTATTTCACAATTAGAATGCTTCATTATCACTGAGTAACATAGGCTATATTTATTACTGGAGAAACTTAGGAATACCTACTAAAATTTCAATAATGTAACAAAAAATTTTGTGAATTCCATCCGAACTATTAATAATAATCTTCTCACTGTAACAAACTGGAGTAATTATTTTGAAGGGTAACTTACGTGTGGTCTCCGACGTACTGTGTCGTCTGTTGCGAGTCCCGACTTGACCGATCACGACTGCACTCACCAGAGTCTACTTGCACTCTCTCTTCTGTACTGTGTTAGACAACAAACAAATTGAGATCCTCCGAGAACTTTACTCTAAAAATTCCAAGACTTTTAGAGTTCTCTCTACAAAATGTTATGAGCATTAATTTGCTGTGCATGCAACTATAGTGTAAAATGATCTATCGTTAAATATTAAAAGTTCGAAATCTTCAAATATCTTTTTAAAAATGTATGTTTAAAAAATTTTATTTAAAAGATGATTCACGTTCAGATGGCATGTATCAATATATATAACTCCTTATCTAAAATAACATAATGATATATTAGTCTACTAGCGGCCCGCCCGCGGCTTTACCCGCTTGAACTACATGATTATTCATTTAATACACAGAATTAACAGACAATTAAGTAATTACAAGTTTAATATCAGTATATGATCCTCCGCACTGCTCGCTACTCTCCTCAATCTCTATCAGACACATGTCCACCCTTTTACATGTCACTGTGTGTACGTGTATATTCTATTATCTTATCTTATTCGAGAATAAGGCAGAAATTAATAATTAAATATTTTTCAATTCATTTATTAAAGAACTCTTACAATATGTACAAAATTAATGCCGACCTCCAACGAAACACCTCCAGGCCACTTTCGCATCATAAACCATATCATATTCATTTCAAAATTACAGAAATAGTTGCAAATCATTAAAGTGACCCCAGAGGAACACAATTGGAAGCGCATGCCAAAAAACACACATTTTAATACAATCATTTTAAAAAATCACATCAAAGAAACATCAGTTATAATTTTTCTTATTAGATGTGTTATATCAGCTTCACGCTGTATCCCGCAGACAGCAGGGTAGGCAGAGGAAACCTAGTGTTAAAACGCTCCGTTCCCCACTTTCTGCCGAATTCTGGAGGCATAGCGTATTAAGTGGCAGAACTCAACGCCGTGCTTTGCCTCGACACCACAGCGAAGAAATGGAAATATAAACGTAGATAAATATTTAACTTGTCGTTTTTATTTGTCTCATTTAGTATGTATGATAGTATGTAAATAGTATTTGTTGTCTTTGGCGGCGACAGTAGTAAAGATTATTATAGAACATATTAAAACAGATTATTATCTTTAACTCATATAATAATATGAAACACTACAAGCTACAACTCAAGTGGGGCAAATTCATTTCGTGCAAAAATACTTATTGTATAAATATATGTACATGTATTTTCTATATGTTAGTAATAATAATTATTATTATATGAAGTTGCAGGTTGGCTTTAAGTTATTCCGACAGTAGACTGTTGTCGGTGGTAGCAGGATTTAAATCTCCACTTCTTTGAGTTTATCATAGTGCTTAAGACAAGCTTAACTTTCTTATTGCATTACGGGACTACTCTTTTATAAGAGTGTAGAGTAAGTTTATACTTACTATATATTTTTTGTTAGCATCTGTAGGGAGAATTTTGTAAAAGTTTGTAATTCTAAAAGCGATCATTAGGCGAATCTAATGTTCGATTTATTCGATGTTTACAGTTTTCAATTTTAAGTTTAAAATAAAAGTGAATTACTCATTTTTTTGCAAGATAAATTTGTTTTCGTCATTCCATTCCATTCATTAGTATTGGTTCAAAGCCACAACAATTGCTGACATAGATTGTATAACACTTATATGAAAAAATTGTGAATTATGTAGAGTAATATTATAGTTTTAAATAAATATATTAATGATCATCCATATTTTACAACAAATTTACTATAAAGTCTCTTTATTAAGGAAATTTTCTATCGGGACTTGTTTTCTACAACTCAATGAATAAAAAAAGAATATTTATTTGTAAATTTAAGTTAAGTGATACTGTAATATATAAGTAACGTATCGACAGAGAGGTCCCAAATACATTACTGGCGCACAAGCTCCAAAACAAGTCAAGTGAAGGCATCTTCCAGGGTCTTGTATAATCTAGCAATCCTGTTCTTAGTTTGTAATCATTTTGATTTTCAATGGATTCTTTAAATACAATATATTTAACAAATAATGACATGATTTTCTAATCACTCTTCAATACAAGCACAACGCACGAGAGGTTTATTATTTATACAATTTTTTCGAAACAGTACAGTTAAGTGCTGAAACACAATGCTTCCTCAACCAGGAGGAAACAGAAAAAAAAGTAAACATAATGATTCCCTCGATATCGAACCCACAACGGTCGCGTTTACAAACGTGCTGTCCTGTTGCTCTAAGGCGGCCTCAGAATCCCACGTGTCTTTAGGTTACACTTAGTAATAAGTATCATGAAGTCAGTCCAAGGTTCCATTCTATACACACCAATCAATGAAATAATAAGATATAGTACTAATTTACTATGCCAGTATATAATTACAGTGGCGTAGCTAGGGTATTTACTGCCCGGTGCGGCTTAGGGGACTTGATGTCCTTTAAAATGGTCTAAGGTCTAAAAAAAAAACAAAGTGTCTTCTACTCTCACGTCGATCAAGTGTCAGACACTAAAATGTGACATTGGCTACCTTTAAAAAAAATAATCGTCGATTTTGATGCCCCTTTCCTTTTGATGCCTGGTGCGACCGCACCGCTTGCACCCCCCTAGCTACGCCACTGTATAATTATTTTGTTAGTCTGGTACCGAGGCAAATTGCGACATTGAGTTGTCCACCACTTATCATGCAATGTCTCGAAATTTAAGAGATATGTGGAGAACAAAGAGAACAAACACTAGGTTCCCACTACTTACATAAAGAAAAAAATTAAGTTTCCCATTGAAATTTATTAAAATAATTTAAATGTTGATATTTCTTATATCACTTGTACTTTGCCAATAATCTAACAGTATTTTTATAAAACGCTACTTATTGAGATTGTACTGATAATTTATCTGTTGATTCATTGTATCAGCAGTATTTAGTATTCTATTTTTGTTACTTTCACTTTTTAATAATAATCTACTCAGCTTCACGCTAGGCAGGGTAGGCAGATGGTACCTATTGTTAACACACTCCGTTCCCCACTTTCTGCCGAATTCTGTAGACATTGTGTGTTCGATGGCGGAATTCAACGCCGCGCTTTTGCCTCGATAGAATAGCGAAGAATACAAATTTAAGTAAACATTTTGTTTCTTCAGATATTCAATTTCTGTGTAACTTTTCTACAATTTATATGAAATTATATTTATTTATAGATACTATTAAGGCAACTCTATTATACCTCCTACTAACTCTCCTCTTTCAGCATAATGCAGATAACATACATATTATAATAGATAAAAAATGGTATGTTGGTAAAAATAAAAAATATATAAGATTTTCTATACAGAGAAATTGAATAATTAGCTAAGCAAAGAACAATTATAGATACCATTACACTTCATTAATCACTTACGTAAATATTAACAGTAATAGATACAAATACAAAAATATGTAAAAGTATATCAACACAATAACTTGTTATGCAACAACCACCATCACTACACACGCTTAGCAGCATTTCACAACACTACACGTGTGTCACTCGAAGTAAGTACAAGTAATGATATAAAAGTGTTCATCAGGGCGCACGGCCAGTCTGCTGACGTACTTGGTGAAGGACGCGGCGCCCGCGTCACAGTACACGAGCCCCAGCGTGTTGTGTTCCCGCGGGAGAGTCACTAGGGCTTCGCCCTGAGCGTCGTCGGGAGCTATATATAGTGTTGTGCCACCGGAGCCCCCGCCGGAGCCCCCGACGGCGTCCGTGTCACATATGTACAGCACTGTCTCCAGGCGGGCTTGTTGATAGAAAGCACGCGGTGGCAACAGCTGTGGTAATAATGCTATATTATTTATTATTATATAATATCACATAGTTAGTACAAGTAGCTAACTGTGTTCTATAGTCATGTTAGAAATAGTTGTAATCATATACCTCTCTGAGTATCCTACCTACATACTAATGTTGCAAGTTAAACTATCGTGTATAAAATAGTATTAAATTATTTAAATTTAAAGATTGTATCGTACCGTAAAATCCCCGGCGGACCACTTCTGTATCTCGAGCTGGCGGTAGGCGGTGAGTGCGAGGTCCGTGCACTCGCACAGCATGCGCAGCCACGTGGCGCTGCTGAGCGCGTGCGCCAACGCGCGTACCGGATGCGCCAACTCCCCGCCGCCCGCGCCCGCCGCCAGCCAGCGCGGCGCAACGCGCACGTAGCGGCGCTGCTGCGCGGGCCCGCAGGCCTCCCACTGCACGTCGGGGTCGCGCAGCGCGGCGCGCAGTGCGGCTACGCGCGCAGGCGCCAGCAGGCGGCGCAGCGCGGCCTCGGAGGCGCGTCCCATGTGCGCCGCCAGAGCCGCGCGCGCGCGCGCCGACAAGTACGCGGCCGCCAGCCACGATGAAAGCAGCACTGCCTCTTTGTGCGGCGCCAGCGCGGGTGGCAGCTCCACGGGGGCGTCCAGGGGCTCCGGGGCGGGGCCGTGGAACCACCCGTTGATGGACAGCCGCGGCAGCTCCAGAGATACCACCTCCTCCACCTGTATGCTCATATACATATGCTCATAAAATAGGGATCACACACAGGAGGGTAGTTCCACACTTTCCGCCCAATTCTGATTTTTTTTTGCAAAATAACACTGAGCCGATGTCGATAGTGAGCCCGTAGCCCTTCCCAGCTTTAGTAAAATTTTAGTACTGCACTATAAAATTATTTACATAATCTTCATATTCATATATATTACTCTTTTATTTTACTTTCTATACAAATGATTGAGGAGTAGTAAAATTTTTACTAACTTTGATGTATTTCATCATCATCATAAAATAAGTTCAGTATTGAGGATTGAGATAGGATATCTTTGTCGCGGCCCAACATAAACGTAGGTGTAATTCTCAGTCAGGATTATTTTTATTTCTTTACTTTGGTAACAAGATATGTTAAGCGTTGATTTCCGCCACTCAATAAGCAATATTATGAAAATGAAGCAAGGAACATCTTTAGCGTGAATTTAAAAGAATCTGTCTTCTCTAATAGAGTACTACTCCTCACCTGGTGGAAAGACTCCGGTCCAACTGCAAAAAACGCAAACATATTGTTAGCAGGTGTGGCCTTCAGGGCCACTTTTACGGGAGCACCCTCCTCGCAAGCAAACAGCTCTAGGGCTCCGCCCATATGTGTACGCCAACCTGTCTCAATACCACCTGCCTGAAATGTATAACACTTCATATATAATCATCATCATCATCATCAACAGCCATCTTTTGTCCACTGTTGGACATAGGCCTTCCCCAATTCTCGCCACCACACTCGATTCTTAGCTTTTCGGACCCATCCGCTTCCAACCTCTTTATGTCGTCGGCCCATCTGGTAGGGGGTTGTCCCACCGGTCGTTTTGTACGGGGTCTCCACTCTAAGACACGACTGCCCCAGCGGCCGTCGGCTCTACGACAGATATGCCCCGCCCATTGCCACTTCAGCTTACCAATTCTTTGGGCTATGTCGGTAACCCTGGTTCTCCTCCAGATTTCCTCGTTTTGGATTCGATCCTTAAGAGATACACCGAGCATAGGCCGCTCCATGGCATGCTGAGCGACTTGAAATTTGTGGACGAGGCCTTTCGTACAATACATACATATAATAATACATACATATATAATACATAATATTTATTATTTATAGCATGTTTTATATAAGTAAAGATTTAATTTACATGATATTATTATTCAACTTAACTTAAAATAAAAATATTAATTATAAATATTAAACATCATTGGTTCTACCACTCAACACGCAATGCCTCTAGAATTGAGCAGAAAGTGGAAAACACAAGTATATTATTGTGAATCGGAACATCTTTACTAGGTTTCCAGGTTCCCTCTGCCCACACTACTATGTGCGGGATACAACGCGAATCTAAAAAAAAAATTAAAAATACATTAAAAAGTGACAACAATTGTATTTTGGCGTTTTTAATGTGACGAAAATAGAATATGGAGTTTATTAATACCTTCAATTGCTCCAAATTATTCTCCCCATCTCCTGCCCCATTGTATATAACCTGCTGAGACTGAGGCCTCGGGGTCCATGGTGCTAGGTAGAGGATGAAGGCCACCCGTCTGTCACCAAGCCTATCATCATGCACCAGGAGGTGGTCTCCCGGACCGTACAGAGAACATGATGCTGATACTGATGTTAATTCTAAATTTGTCACTTGTGATACCTGGAATGATCATAAGTGTGGTATATATATATATTGTCAGTTGGGGCAAAAAAGCAGAGGGAACATTGTGGAGTGTTCCAAACAAAAGGACTACAGTCAAAAAAAAAAAACTGTCTACTGTCTAAAATAAAATTAGAACTAGATTTTTATATCCTTTAAAAAGACATAATAAAATGCTGGTCATTCATGTCAGTCAATTATGGTTCTACCACGGATGCTATATTCTTCAAAATGTATTACACCCTCACATATACTTAATAGCTATGCAACAAAATAAGTTTCATTCAAACCAAGAAAAAGTTCTAAAGATGTGCATGTATTGTAATATGTTGCATACTGTAACTTTAATAATATACATTATTAGATTATAAGCATATTTACCCAACTCATAATTTCAGTCTTCAATAGTTCATAAATACCCCTAATGCTACGTTGCCAAGTCAAGTTAGCTAAGTCTGTTGTCTGATGAAACTCGTAGAGGTCCATTTTCTTTCTATTCCAATCTAATGTGTTCATGTCATCTACTATATTATTTATTATTTCTGGATTATCCAGCAACCCGTGTAACCTACACAACCTGAAGGGAATACTGGTCAAAGTCACTTCTTCACTTGAATGATCCTTTTCTTCACTCCAGCATGATTTTACTTTGTCTATTACTTCTTGTGACTGTATGAAAATTATAAAATTTTGTTTTATACATATAATTGTAGTTATGTATAATGCAATGATAAATGTACAATAACTTAAGAAAATGTTAATAAGATGTATGTTTCTTAATGAGGCCTTCATAGATCAATATTCGACAGGGTTGGACTGTAAACATGATTGTTTTGGGTTATTTCCCACTCAGTGGAAATATTATGTTTAAATTATTTTCACTTCTCTTCTCAGATAAAGATAAAGCACATCATTGAGTCCCAACAATAACATGCAATATGTCTAAAATTGTATATAAAGTGGAAACAAAATGCAATATGAGAAAATGTGTGAAAAACAATCTATATATATATTTTTAGATAAGATAAATTTACCTTTAAAGCTGAATGTAACCTAGGATCATCCATCCTATTAGCTCTAGTGTTAAGCTGTGCTCTAACAGCCTTGCCTGTCACTTTGTCATCTATCACAACAGAGTCATCCTCCCAGGGGGACTCTGAGTCAGAACTGTAGTCTGATGATGAAGACGATGAAGAATATTCTGTAATTATTCAAAATTTAAGTTATTTTTAGATGTTAACTTAAAAAAATCTTGAATTTCTAAACAAAGCAATTCTAAGTCCTAATTGAAGATTTCAAGCAATATGAATTTCCCGCGCAAAGTAAACTCAAATGTTTGTAGTAAACATTAAAAGCAATGTAACCTCGTCGAATTCTTTTCACTTCATCGGCGGATGCTTGGTATGAGTTAACAGCACAAACGTCCGAGTCGTCACTTTCTGTATCAGATATTTCGATAACTGGTGTAATATGCCGCTTGGCGGGCGGTCGCTGGCTAGCTGCATCACCTCCGCCACCCCCGCCACTGGAGCTGCCTGCGCCCTCATCGTGGCTGGATGACGGTTCCTCGGTGTCCTTAATCGGCGAACTCATTTTACACTATCAACACTACATAATACAAGAAAAACAAAACCAAACCAAAATGATGCGACGCCTAACCTCAAAACGTATTATTATGTTGACGTTTTGTCAAGTATTGCCTTTGCCTTTAACAATAGTAAAAACGAAAAATATAATGAACTGTAAAAGCACGATTCACTAAACTATTATTTATAAAAAAATATATTATAAATTTGAGGATTTCAATTATTTAGAAATTTATATATATATTAACAGCAAAGTATTGTATTAGCCATTCTATTGCATTTTGGCAAATGGCAATGTTGCTATTAAAGTATGACTGGTATGATTAATTATCTTGGTAATTAACGGCTGTGATTATGAACCAAGGAGAAGGAATATATACTCGAAATAAGGGGAGTTAATAAGGATTCAGAGTTGATATAAATTATAAATATATATCCGTACATATGTACCAGTTGATATAAATATACAAACAAAGTATTTTTGTCAGCACCATAGTTTAACCTACTCTATAAAGTAGCTAAACCTATGGTGCTGACAAAAACAATTAAAAAAATAATCCAAAATGAAAGAGTGATGATTTTTGAAAACAAAATAAATAATAAAATTATCGTTGTACAATAAAACGCCATTTGTTAAGGACGACGCACGCACACATAAACCTATCAAAGGGACACCGCCTCATTCCGAAATCGACTCGTAGATATTGGCGATAAAGTTTAAAGTTGTTCAACTTCTAGTAGTATTTTTGTAGTAGTAAGTGTTCACGTTATTGGTATCTGTGCGTAACTGCGTCACACGAAATACAGGTTCCTCGGTATGGATAAAGATCGTGAAATGAAAAAGAATTCCTACAATTAAAGTGTTGATGTATCTTGATTAATTTCTTTAGTTATGTGTTTAAAATATTTTATCCTACATGCTGTTCCCGTGAAAGGAGCGCTGACGCTTCCACCTGTGTAGATGTCGTTACAAAACAATATTATTATTACGTTTTCTTAATTCTTATATTATATGTATTATCTATGACAATGCTAGCTGTTGTCGTTGTGACATTTTTCTAACCTAAACATATTTTTCTGTAAACAAATGCAAACATGAGTAAAACTGCAGTAAACGATAAAAGTAACATAAATGCTCCACAATGTCTATTCTTTGTATTAAGAAAGAAGCGACTCTGCAGAATGACTGTAAAGCCCGGAAAACAATACTGTGGGGAACATGAGCCACAGCCAAAAAGTAACGATGGAAAAGTAAATATTTAAAATCACTTTTTAGTTCTTTTGTGATAAATATACGAGTCACTGAAAAGGTATTTGGTAAAGGATGGCTTATAAAAGAAGCTTACATGGCCTATAAAAGAAGTACTTACAAGAAAGTTTACAAATTCATTGTTAATGGCTTTTTAGGTTTCAACATATGTTAATTTTTTTCTGAAACTAATTGCAGGATGACACACGCATACCTTGCCCTAATGATCCAAAACAGTAAGTTAAAATAAGCAATGATTAAAATATTTTTACGCAGAAGTTAGGACAACTTATAATGTTTGTTTAAATTTCACATAATTTATTGCAGCACCTGTTATGCCAGTAAACTAGAAAAACATTTGACCATTTGTAATGCCCGACCGCAAGAGCAACCGGTCTATATAATACGAAATATTAATGCTCCCACAGAAGCAGATGATTTTCTAAGACTTCCATTGAGCAAAATTCCTTTAGAAAAAATATTGAAGGTTATTGAAAAAGTCAATATATTGTATGATAGTAAGTCCTACATAGTTTAGTAAAAAATATTATACTTACTTTATATATTTAAACTAACGGCCCACTCGCGAGCGAGCTATGTTATTATTAATTTCTGTCTCTATGACTACGTCCTAGTAACGTCTATGTAAAATTTGAGACTCCTAGCATTTGTAGTAACGAAGTTTCATACAAACTTTCGACCCCAAAAACAACCCTTTAGAAGTCGAATATTGCAAATTCCCGTCTTAGCGAGCACCTAGGTCCTATAAATAACTCCTATGCAAAATTTCAGATTCCTAGCACATGTAGTTTCTGAGATTTCGTGATGAATGAGTGACCTTTCGATTTTATATATATAGATAAGTAAAGTAATGAAGACAGCGGATTTTTCTTTGACTATACACAATTTTTTATGTTATTTTGTTATCATATTATTATAGTTTGAATATTATTTTATTTATTTATTTTACAACTTATATCCAAGGTACATACTGTTACAAGCTGCGAGAAGTACGGTCATCAGCAATTAGATCCTGATCTATTACTTGTGGTATTACAGTACATGCTATGATCTGGTTATGGCCATGGTCCGGGGATGGTGCAACTCACCATCTGCCATTCGCACCCTGTAGTAAGTAGGACCCTCAATTATCTCAACAGTAGCTCTTTGCCATTTCTCACCTGGTCCATATATCCATATTTGCACTGGATGGTCCTCAGCAAAGGTGCGAGCGGGTGTTTTGTGTGTCGCTGCGACACGTTGTATCTCTGTGTTAGAGGCTACTGAGTCCAGGTGGAGAGATGATACTGCTGTCCTATATCAACAACGTTCAATTGTTACGCTATTTGGCACAGTGCAAAGATAGTATAAACCTTTACTCAATTTCTCTCTCCAGGGCATCTTAGAAGACGATATTTTCTTTAATTTATTCTTGAACTTCTGAGTGGCGTTTGATCTATCAGTTAGTTACCGGATGATATGGCGGTGAGTACAAATGTCTGACTTTATTTTTAGACAAGAATGATTTGAATTCATCAGAGCTAAATGCTCTTCCATTCTCTGACAAAAAAAGTCACTAACTTTAAGAGAATGATTTCAGCTTCAAACTATTTGTTGTAACTTTCAATCAACACAAGAAAAGTTTTTCCTTGGAATGGTCCTGTAAAATCTATGTGAACGATTCCTGGTGAATTATTTCTAACTGCCTGTCTGTGAACTATTCACACACAGTCACCATCCTTTTGAACTGGTTATACATGCCTACACACCATACGTACCCTCTAGCATATGCCATTGTCTGGACGATCTCCGCATGTGGGGCATGTAAAAGTTGAAGTACCTGGTCTTGAAGAGCCGCAGGTGTAATGACTCTATTGCACCACAATAAATACTCTTTATTGTACGAAACAGTCTTTCTCCGCATCCAGTATGGTTGCAGCACAGGATCGCTATTACGTGGTGGCCAACCATGTAAAACATAAAACGAAAATCTCCTCAATATAGAAATCTTCTTGGTGAGTTCAGCAATTTTGCGCACGTCCAAATTCCAACCTCTAGACTGCTCTTCCAAAAGTAAAACGTCTCTAACGATGTCTGTAGTCACTGTCGATGTATTCAATCAGCTTCCCTGGCATGTAATAATCGTAACACCCCACCTTCAAAGACCAGCGCAACATTCTCGGTGAAATCTGATCCGGTATACGTTTCTCCCGGTTCGGCAAACCTATCAACAGCTTATAATCTGTCACAAAACTTCCGGCCCGCCAGATACTCCTGAAATTTTGTCAATCCAAAAATTATAGCCAGTGCTTCTTTATCGATTAGGCCATACTTTCTTTGATGCTCTTGCATAGTTCGTGATGCCATCATTATCGGCCTTTCTGAACCGTCGTTCATCATATGTACTATAATAGCCCCCAGACCATACCGACCAGACCGACGAGTCACATATCGACGGCGAAGCACCAATGCCTCCTAATTGACATTTTAATTAAATTATCTTTTTCTTTATTTTAATTTTAAATGCACACCTACTACACTATAAAAATATATATGAATATAATATAATTCATAAAACTATGTTATATTATTGTTATTAGAAATAATAAAAATTAAAAAACAGTTTCACGCTGTATCCCGCACACAGCAGGGAGGGCAGAGGGAACCTAATGTGAAGACACTCCGTTCCCCACTTTCTGCTGCATTGCGTGTCGAGTGGTAAAACTCAACGCCGCGCATTGCCTCTACACCAGAGCGAAGAAAATAGACGTAAATAAATATTAACTTCCTCGAGTGGGGATCGAATCCACAACCGTCGCGATACAGTGCGCCATGACGGCCTCATTAGAAATAATAACATTTTTTTAGTTTGTGTAAAATGTTGACATTGTCAGTTAGGCGGTATTGGTGCTTCGCCGTCGATATGAGTAATTCTCTATACGGTCTCATCAGGTGACTGCCGGCGTTGATGAAATTTATCACTTTCTAGTATTTTGTTAACCGCCGGTTCGGAAAATTAGTCCAGTACACTAAGAATTTCATTAAATTCCGCGCTAGTCGGTCTCGCGAGTGCTAACAATGATGCAATCAACGAGTATCTTTCCCGCACTGTGATAGAAACAAAGGTCCCTTATTATCCCTCCCGCGGCACTTGTCTGGGGTTAACATGTCCAAAACTCATTTATTTTCTTAATACCCACAACATAATTATAAATCAATAAATATCAATTCGAATATAAAATTTTACTCACTTAATAAATATACATATAACACATAAAACATTCTAAAATAATACAGAAATGCATATATACGTACATATTATGTGACCATATTACTAATATAGTTTTAAGTAGCAATTTTAAGCCTACGTTTAAAAATATTTACTGATGGAGATCGTCTAACTTCACCTGGCAGCGCATTCCCAATCCGCAATAATTGTTACCCTTCATTATATTAAGGAAACATGATATAATTAATTTATAGTAGATCGATATTTGTAAACATTTATTTAATGAGATAATCGAGTCGATTTAAAATGGTAATATAAATAAATATTAGTATTTAGAAAACAGATTTAGCAAAGACTCGATATTATGGATTCATTATTTTACTTTAAAAATAAGGATGATTTCATCTTTAAATAGTTTTCTGTATGTAGGTACTTAATATGATTAAAATCATCATTTAACAGGTGAACAGTTAGAATAAACATTGATTTTAAGATTGACCTTCTATTATATAATATTTCACTTTAAAACATAAAGCGACCGCGCATTTCATCGTCTATTCTCATAGTCAAACGGAATTGGAATAAAATATTTCAAACGATGGCAACCCTTGTTTGCGGCAGTTATTTTCCAGGCAACCAGTGTTATAGTGTTCAGAAAAAAAAGCTTTAATTTGATATACAATTCATTAAAAGCAAATTTAAGCGGTGGGATCCCAGGCCAATAGCATTTAGTGTGACATAAGGGAACTTCTAGGAGATTGTTGTATAATTTATTATAGTAGTTTACTTATATAGTATTCAAATGCATCTCAGGTTTGAAAAGAAGTTGGCTTTTGGTTGTTTTTACGTGTCAAGTATTTAAAAATTATTATTAGAAACATTTTAAATTTAAATAATTAAGTTAGATTCTTACAATGTTACTGGCTTTAAATATGAAAATTTGAATTTAAATATGAAAACAATCTTTATTAGGGTTCCGTACCTCGAAAGGAAAAACGAAAACCTTAGAATGACTTTATTGTCCAGCCGTCCGTCCGTCTGTTAAGATTCTTTATCCCAGGAACCCAAGGAGGTATCAAACTGAATTTTCAATTAAATACTACTGTTCCTTGGAGCTGTTAAAAAATGTAACTTATAAGCCAAAGCAATCAAGATATAGAGCCGTTTATGCCCTATATTTCCCCAATATTTCGAAACTTGCAAGGGAATCAAAACGCATAAGTACCTACAGAATCTTGAAGTTTGGTTCGTCTAGTCGGTTGGAAGCGATGTCTTATAGCACAGATAAAGGGAAAATTGCGAAAAGTAAAAATTTATAGGTATTTCATGGAAAGTAATCATTACATGATATATGCACTCATTTTGTATCCAATACGCACCGAGGCTTCCGTACCAATTTCAGGATTGTTGACAAACTTAAGTAAATTATACTTCTTTTTCCCAGTTGACCTACAATCCTGAAATTGGTACGGAAGCCTCGGTGCGCGATTCTGACTTGCACTTAACCGGTTTTTTTTCTTGTAGTTGTTTCATTCTTTTAAAATTACTTATTGACGCCACATGCGTTTAAAAAAAATGTGCAATTTTACGAAAATAATTTCATTGATATCCATCCACAAATTTAAATGATAATTATATTTACTAATAAGTTCTATAGATAACATTCTAGAATACTATTTTCAGTGCTATCAGTGAATCCACATCAGCTTCCATAAATCCACAGATATTTTTTTACTTAATAAGTACTTAACTCTATCGTGACCTATTAAATATATATTTTTAATTTATTCACCTTTCATCTCATGGCGCATTGAGTAGGGTATAGCTAATAAAAAATGGACAAGTGTGAGTCGAGCTCACCCACTGAAGGTTCGAAAATAATGTCGAATTACGTGTTTTTTGTTCTTTAAGTAGTAGTTTTCAGATTTTTTCCTAAACAAGTATTATCTGTAGATGCTAGTTGCCAAATTTCATAGTTCTAGGTCAACCGGAAGTACCATATGAATTTTGATTCCCTTCATAGTGTCGAAATACGCATTTTTATAATAAAATATAATCTATATAATAAATATAAGTAAATATAGAAATATGTTTTTTATTATGAAATTAGGAAATCATAGGGTCGTAGATCTGAGTGTATGGTTTGAATTTCAACCCGATATCTCCAAACGTTCCTGAGATAGACGGGCAACAGAGTGATCTTATAAGAGTTCCTTTTTTCTTCAAAAAGTACGGAACCCTAAAAATAACAAAAAAAAAACCGTTCATATTTGGCAAAGTAAATAAATTATATCTAAAAGGTATTTTAATTCTCTATACATTACCTATATATTTACGTTTTTTATGTTTGTATTATTTAGAAAATGTCAAAGACAACATAACAACATTGCCAGAGAAAGCAATCCACAGTGCAGTGTTAGAGGATTTCCAAATGGCCGGCAGAACTGATAGCTCATTGAGGCACTTGAGACAAGCTTCCAGGTTGTTGCATTTGATGGAAGAGGAGCAGCTTGTGGACCCTAATACATGTTTTGTTGAATTGGGAGCTGGAAAAGGTACAATTATTTAAATTGTACTAAAATTAGATTAATTGAGAGGCTGTTATGGCTGTGAGTTCCATCTTCATTTGAGTAATGGTGATATTTTATTTATTAATCTGTTTAATTAGTATTCTGTTATACAAAAAACGAAGTTGGATTTCCTTACTTGATACACAATGTGTGCCTGCTGGCTGCTATGTACGAGTGCTAGAGGAAGCTACTTACCTATTAACTCACACATTTGTATCCATGCGCCTCAATTTGCTTCAACAATATTTTTTTTTTAAATAATTTCATAATTTTTAATATACAGAGTTTTTGTCGTCCTCACTTTAAATGAAACCGCAATTTTAACTACTCTAGAAAAGCATAATACAATTAAAACAAAAGCCAAAAATGAGAAAAGTGATTTTTTTCCAACAAAATAATAAAATTATCGTTGTAATACGCCATTAGTTAAGGACGATGCACGCATATATAAACCTATCCGCAGGGACACCGCCGCACACGCCTCATTCACGAAATCGAGTCGTAGGTATTGGCGGCAAAATTAAAAATTGTTTAACCTATAGTAGTATTTTTATAATATAATAATAATAAATTTATTTAATTAAGACATTAGTCCACTTGTTAGTAACAATTAAAACTTACCCTATGTTAATACACACACAAACACACACATATACAAACAAAAACTGGCTTCCGTTGAGACTCCTACACTATTTACTATAGCTAGTAGCAGGAGCATGAAGTTTTGCCCAGCGACTAAGCAATGGGGAGTCCCATCGGTCAGCCAACGTGCTCAGGATGGTGTTCGATGCTCCGCGCACTCGCGCCCACAGCGAAGCGCACCGCTTTCTAATAATCGCGAGGAAACAGTCTGTACGCGACTCGGCAAACATCAACGACGCGCTACAAAAGCGCGGCAGATCGAACAACATCCTGAAAGCATTATTATATTGGACGCGCAGTGCGCCGTATGTCCGCACAGACTGCACGTGTAGAATGTTTCACAGTACGCTTTGCAAAGCGTCAGTTTGACCTGTTGCCTACAACGCGCAAATCTGTGAATCAACATGTTACAGCGGACAGACAGCGCCCTACGCTCTCTTTCTATATCCACCGTGTCTGACAAAGTCTCAGTGACACAGTGACCTAGATATTTAAATCGGTCAACTCTTTTTAACTGAGAACCTCCTAGAACAACACTAGTTACTGTCCGTTGACTCCTCAGGTCCTTCGCCTGAAAAACCATGAACTCACTTTTAGATGCGTTATATCTGAGCCCATGAGACACCGCGTACTCTTCACACATGTGAAGCAACTTAGTCAAAGCACCGATCGACGGGCTCAGCACCACCATATCGTCTGCATAGCTGATGTTGTTGATGGACGTCTCTCCTACATGACATCCTATGTAGGTGCTGCTGAGCCCCTCGATAAGCTTGTTAACATAAAAGTTAAAAAGCTTTTATAGTAGTAAGTGTTTACGTTATTGTTACCTATTCGTAACATACAATACATTTTGGATAAACATTGTGAAATGACAAAAAAATCCTGCGTCTAAACTGTTGACGTATCTTATTTTTTTTAGGTATGGGTTTGAAATATTTTTCCCTATATGCTACTCCCGTAAAAGGAGCGCTGAACCTTCCACCTGTAAATAAAGTGATACTGCAAATGTATTTTCCAGGTCATCTCTCATACTACGCGTGGCGGGCGTGGTGCCGAAGCTGTCCCAGCCGGGTGCTATTGGTGGACCGCGCCTCGCTGCGGCACAAGCGCGACAACAAGTTGCGGGGCAGTGAGGGTGCAGGGGGGGGCGTGCAGCGCATACGGGCCGATCTCGCGCACCTACACCTGGAGATGGTGCCGTACGTGGCAAGTGCTGGTTGCGTTGTGGGTTATGCAAAACATCTTTGTGGTGTTGCTACAGGTGCATTTAAAGCTTAATATAATGTGCGAGCAAGTTTACCTCAAACTTAAAAATAAAATTGAACTTGAACAATGTTGTAAAATCCTTATATATAACAAAAGGATATATATCTGCACTTGCAGATAAACTCAGCTCTGCCGCGTTCGCAATTAAGAAAGTAAGACAAATGACGGACGTTGAAACTGCCCGACTAGTCTACTTTAGCTATTTTCATAGTATTTTATCTTATGAAATGCTGCTATGGGGCAGTGCTTCAGATATCAATTCAATATTGATTCTCCAAAAAAGAGCCGTGAGATATATTTATAATCTAAGAGCTCGAGATTCTCTGCAAGATGTTTTCAAAGATGCAGGTATTATTACAGTTGCTTCCCAATTTCTATATTATAAAACTCTCTTTGTCCGACAAAATATACATTGTCATAGAAAAAATTGCGACAGTCATAAGATAGGAACGAGAAATAAAGATAAAATTGTTACTCCAAGTTTTCGCCTCCAAAAAGTTAATAAATCTTGACACAGTGAGTGAGACAGTGTATTCCTAGTTTGCCACTACCAAAATTTAAAATATCTGTAAAAAAAATTCTAACAAGTAAAGCTTATTATACTGTTCAAGAATATTTAGAGGATAAATATGTATGGAATTAATGTCTATTGAATGTCAGGCAGGATAGCTGCCAGCTAATGTAATAGTAAAATATACCATTGACTTTGAAAAGAGCAACTGTTGAGTTTCTTGCCGGCTCTTAGCAGAACTGCCTTCCGAACCGGTGGTAGCTTTTGGTTGACATGTACATTCGACGATTCAAAAGTGCTTTTATAGTTTATTTGAATAGAGAATATTTTGAATTTGAATATAGAAAATTCGATTCTGTACATGAAAGATATAAAAAATGTTAAAGTAGGGACACAAGAAATATAAGTTTTAGTAATAATATCGGTTACTACGTCTACAGACTACGCGCTGCGCTGCGTGGCAGCGGCACGGCGCGCTCGCGGCCTCGTGCTGGCAACGTGCTGCCACCACCGCTGCCAACGCAGCGCCCTCGCCGCCGCTTTGCAGGTACTACATGTGTAAGGCAACAAATTTATTCTGGTGGCTATACGAAGGCTCCTTGCTTTATTAAAATTGTTTTAGTCCAGTCCAACCAATATTCGTAGTCGCAAATATTGTATTTAATTTTTTAATATTGGTTTCATAAAGCACACGGAGGCATTCCGGCACGTCCGCACGTTGAACCAAATAAGAACACAACATTTTTTGTGCTCTAATTTCTCGGGCCGTTTTTTAACACTAATCCTTAATCTAGTGTATAATTAATCGAAGATCATAATACAAGTTTCGTCGTCGGTTTAGTTGATTGTTTAGAATAAAGTGGCTACCTGGATGGCGTGAACGTTGGCTGACGGGTGGGTACGGGTGTGTAATGACGGCAGTTATACATTGTTCCTCGAAAGAAAGTGAAAAGAGAAAGTGCTTCAGACATAAATTCAATATTTATCCTCCAAAAAAGAGCCGTAAGATATATTTATAAACTAAGAGCGCGAGATTCTCTGCGAAGTGTTTTCAAAGATGCAGGTATTCTTACAGTTGCTTCCCAATTTATATACTATAATATTCTCTTTGTCCGACAAAATATACATTGTCATAGTAAACATAGTGACAATCATACGATAGAAACGAGAAATAAAGATAAGCTTGTTACACCAAGTTTTCGCCTCCAAAAAGTTAATAAATCCTTTATGGGTCTGAGTATACGTGTATATAATAAAATTCCGCAGTGTATTCTTAGTTTGCCACTACAAAAATTTAAAATATCTAAAAAAAATTCTAACAAGTAAAGCGTATTACACTGTTCAAGATTATTTAGAGGATAAGCATGTATGGAATTAATGTCTATTCATTGTAATGCAGGATAGCTGCCAGCTAATGTAATAGATTGTACCATTGATTTTGAAAAGAGCAACTGTTGAGTTTCTTGCCGGCTCTTCTCAGCAGAACTGCCTTCCGAACCCGTGGTAGCTTTTTGTTCATATCTTCATTCGACGATTCAAAAGTGCTTATAGTAATTGCCTATTTGAATAAAGAATATTTTGAATTTGAATTTTGAATTTGAAAACTATTCAAACAGCTAAATATTAGCGGTTTGATCACTTAATTCCATAACACACCATTAAGCATCAATGACAAATATAACAAATAATAATCCATTTATCTTTTCATAAGGATCTAGGCATCGACCCCGAAGAGTTTGACGTGATGCTGGGTATAGTGTCGTGGGCGACGTGCGGCGACGGACGCAGCCGCTACCGCCGTCAGGCGACTCCCCCTGAGACCCGAACACCCCCCGAGACCGGCGCCATCCTGCTCAACCTGCAGCAAGAGCAACGGGCACTGGTCGGCAGAAAGGCCAAGGCGCTAATAGACTGGGGCAGAGTGTTATACCTGCGGGAGAAGGGGTTCCAAGCCCGCCTCGTGCACTACGTACCCCCTGGCGTGTCGTTGGAGAATGTCTGCATTGTAGCAAAGAAAGTTATTTGACGACAATAAAAGTACACATTTTACATATTGTATTATTTATTTTTGTTTCCTATACAGTAATTCAATATAACAGCTACACAAATGCTGGTATTTGTCAGTGCTGACTGTTCTTGACAGTCACTCTTCCATGGTAAAGAACTAATATTGTGGTTATTGCTATAAAATAGAAACAAATAGTGGAACCTGACTTTGATGAAAGCTCTTAAGACAAAGTAATACTCAGAAATATCATAGAATGGTATAGAAAAAGTTAAAAAATGAGTTTAGGCTTTGTTATATATAGAAGCAAGTAACATGATATCCAATTTCATACGTTAATAATTTTTTAATAGTAAAGAATATAAAATGAAAAAAAAATTATAATTGCATAGCAAGTTTATATATAACTCTGTGTCACAATTTACAATTAGGTTGAACTAATAAACATGTGATTACGAAAGAGGGGGCTGGCGGCTAATAATAAAATAGTAAAATGAAACTAAACAAAGATACATTATAAAATAAGAAAGATATGCAGAGCTTTAATATACACATTATTAATATATTTGTATATAACGTTCATTGTTATAATTAACTTAAGTTATAAATAACTTCACGCTGTATCCGCATAGCAGTGCAAGCAGAGGTTCCCTCCATACCTTTAAAGCAATATGCTGAGTGGCAGATGTTCTCAATGTCGCTTTGTCTAATGTAACAATTATCCAAGTGCATATAGGACTGACGTCCCAGTAGTCACCATCTCCTTCTTAGTTTTGTATGGTGGTAAGAGGCAAGTTAGTGACAAAACATACATTACTCTCCTTTTCTGCTTTTTAGCAATTTCGTGTTGAGATAAATTAGTAACAGTAATGTTAGGGTCTTGGGGTCAGAAATTATCTAATACTATTTTGCCTTGTATTGTAGACTACAAGTAGTAACAACATAAAATTTCAAATCCAAAAAAATATGAATCAACTCAGACAACTTGTCTAGTTCTATAGGAATAACAATATTATATGTATTAGTTTATTCAAGATGGCCACTAATGAAAGCTTTATGTAATTACACATACAATAGCATATTATGTTTCGGTTGTAAAGCTGCAGTGCAGTGACACTAACACTACCTCAAACTACTGTTATATTACAATATTTACAATCAATGATCCTGTTTCAATGGCTTAACAAATATAACACAGTCATATCAAGTTGTTAAAATATATAAGAGTAAAGAACACATTAATGTAATCTCCATACAATATGTGTAATATAAAAGTGATGATAAACTTATTATACAAATTTTACTATTTTTTATTCTCTCTGAAAAATAGTCAAAGGAAATATGTCATTCAATATATTACAGACACCGTTTGTATCCCTCAACTTATTATTAAATATAATAAAAATAAAGTGTTCTACATTGATGCGGGTATCGTCCGTGACACAGTCGGTGTTCAGTAACCGTACCGCTCCTGTATAGACGACACGACGCCGTTAGCCAACGACGACAGACGGCCTGCCACGCGCGTCACGCCCGCGCGAACCGACTCGCGCACCTCGTCCAGGTCCGGCGCCGACACCGCGAACCCTGCGCCGCCGCCACCGCCGCCCGTGCCGGCCCCGCCGCCCCCGAACAGGTCCGCCGACGATATGCTGCTGCTGCCTTCGAAGCGAGAGAGGTCACCGCCGTTGCCCCACCGGTCGCTGCCACCAGACTCCCCGAAGAACTGCGCTGAGCTGATGGATTTGGCCGAGCCGAACTTCTTCACGGCAGACTCGTCTTCGGGTTCCTGGCGACGAGTGTGGCGCGCGCTCCTCTGCGCGGTCGCGGGCGCGTGCGCGGGGCGGTCCTCCGAGAACATGGTGCGCACTTGGCGCGCGGGCTCTGGCTCGATGTTCTCCCAGCCCGCGCCCGCGTCCCCTTTGCGCACGCCGCCCGGTACCGAGTCCGCACCGCGCGCGTACGGCTCGTTGCGGATCATCACAAATACGCTGTTAAAGTCGTCGAGGTCGTGGTCATCGAGCGCACGCGCGTGTCCTCCGGGGGGAGCGCCCTCCTGCTCGATGGTGGTCATGTCGGAGGCGGCGGAGTGCGACACGCCGTGCGCGTGCGCGTGCAGCGCGCGCGTTGCGCCCGCGATGCCAAGGCGGTCCGCGCTCGCGTTCACCCCCGCCGGCGCGTAGGCGAGGCGCAGCGACGCTACCTCGGCCTCCACGTTGGCTAGCGTGGCGCTGCCGTCCCCGCCGGTGGTCTTCGCTGCCGCCACCTGCTAAATGCAATATTCTGTATGTAACTCCTGCAAAACTTTTGCTGTATGTTCTTATAAGTATAAAATATAGATATAGGCTGTTGTGGCGCACCAGCACAGCATCTAACTATAAATGTAACAGTTGTAAGATGGTTCCAACTTAACCTTAGAGTAATAAATGCTTTTCATTTCCCCTCTCTAGTAACAAGACAAGTTACAGAATTAATTTCCACCACTAGACATCTAATATTTGTTGTTTTATTTTCTATCAATTTACGGTCAACCAGAAGCTATAATTAAACTTTATGAATATCTGATTGTTTTAAAAGATGAACTCATCCTTTGATGCGTTGATGATTGATCTACTACTACTGTCTACTAGTCTACTGCTACTCAGGTCAAGATTAACTTTAACAACTGAGACATTACAATTTCCGCGGTCTATTGCCCTCCAAAGTATGCTATAACAAATATAAACTTTTTAGATTTCTTGGAACTTTAGGAACTCGGTTCATCATAGGCGGGAACTGGATATCAAAATACCAATTCTGTGCCCAGAGCTATAAGAGATCTAACTTAGAAACTCTCTCTGGCAAAGAACCTAATCACTGGCCAACAGACTTAAAAAAAGTCCCAAGATCCTGGATTTCTTTTTATCAAAAAATATGTCGGTAAATAATATGAGCATTGAATCAATGAATGACCTCTCCTCTGACCATACTATCTCATCCCGTTATTCTTAACGTCAGCTGCCAAATACGGCTTATAGATGTAATACAAAAACTGTCTACTAAATATACTATCTCGGAAATATATCAAGAAACCATCATGTCACAAATAAATTTAAAATCTAGAGTGGAAATAGAAGAAGCAGTAGAAGAACTCAACAGACTCACACATATAGCTGCAAATAAATCGACTTCTTTGCGAAAAGTACGGCTCCCGAAAGAACACATATATCCCACATTTGTCAGAAATAAAATACAATGACAAACAACGTCGGCAAATGATCGAGCGAGGTGATCGATGAAGTGAGTGAAGATCATCTAGGATTATTGTTTTACAAACAGATCACCCAATAGCAGACAAAATAAAAAAGGAATAGCCAGTACTGTGGTCTCTCCATGTGAGGATCCTGTCCAAATATATTCCCAGATACTTTACTGTTGTTTTGTCTTGCTGAAGTTAAATCACATCATTTAGTTTCACTGGTGGGTAGCCTCCTCTTTAATAAGTGTGAATGTCACATGTAAAGACTTGCTATTCTCCATTTTTTGAACTGAGTTGTTACTTTATCTAAGTGTTCTTAAAGTTTTGTAGACGCTATGTTTGGATCTTTGTGACTTGAAAGTAATGCTTGCATCAGTGCAAGTGGCAATCACAGTATTCTTTTAATAAGTCAAGTCAGTAGTATAGACTGTGTATAATCTCAACCCAGCACTGATCCCTGCGGGACTCCAGCTTCTTTCAAATGTTTCAAAATTCTATGTAAACTAAACAGAATGTCACTAAGTTCCCTCCATCTCCAACCTATGAATATATTCATAATTCAATAAAATAAAAAACAATTATTGACTTTTTGATATATAGCGTTTCAGGCGTGCCAGTTGAGCACAATTAATTTAGCCATTGTCACATTGTATGAAAACACACACGAAGAAAATTGACCAGTAAAAAAAAATAACTATTATACTATCTACTATTGAAATAAATATTTATTTAAATTTATATTTCCATTTCTTTACTCTGGTGTCGAGGCAAATTGCGACCTCCGCTGTGAGCTCCACCACTCAGTAAGGGATTTCCGCGAAAAATGTGGAATGGAGTGTCTTAATATTAGGATCCTTCTGCCCTACACGATGCTGTGCAGGATACAGCATGAAGCTGGCTTTTTATATATTTTTTTTATTTAAGTTTATACAAATTTAACAGTGATTACCTCCATTTTTAATTTCTCTGCCATGATAGCTTCTCTTTCAATGTCCTCAAAATTTGTAGCCACCTTAGTTGCTCCCAAACCACCCTTACGAGCCCCCAACTTAAAACACAATAATTATTTTAACAAATGCTGTCATAAACTGATTACTTAATACTATATGTATCAAATAGATTAAAATATATCTCCAGTGGCACTACAGCACAGCATGTGACATTCAAATCCCATAGTTGAGGGTTTGATTCACATTCAGGAGAATGAATTATTTTCATTTTCTCCACTCTGGTAACAAGACGGTGCATTGCTTAGTACAAATAATGTGCAATGTCGTGAAAATAAGGCAGTGCAACAGAGTATTTCACATTAGATTCCCTCTGCCTATCCTCCTCTATACAGAATACAGTGTTAAGCTATGAGAACAAAATACATTTAAAACATTCACTTGTCAATAAAAAATCTACTAACAACCCATTATGTACTTACTCCAGATCTCCTAGCAACAGGGTGAACCGGGGCTGTGGTTTTCTGTGTGGAGCCCCACAGGCGAGCCTCTGAACTCAAAGCCCCTCCTCCCCCTGGACCTCCCGTATTTAAAGAAGCCTGTGATATTTAAATTATTTTCATTATGGTGACTTACTCCATTACTTGTTATGTTGTAAATTTAGAATGTAATTTAATTACAATATGGTAATACTCAATAAATAATAAATTTCCCCCAATCTGTAATAAAACAAATATTTTTTTCATTTTAAAAATAAAAACTATACAGAGTTTTTTTGTCAGCACCGCTTTAAATGAAACCACAGATTTAACTACTCTATAAAAGAGAATTAAAAAATATATATTTTTTCACAAAAATGAAATTTTTTTTTTTTCAAACAAAATAAATTAAAAAATTATCGTTGTAAAATAAAACGGCATTTGTTAAAGACGACGCATGCACACATAAACCTATCAAAGGGACACTGCCGCACACACCTCATTCCGAAATCAAGTTGTAGATAAAGTTCAAAGTTGTTTAACTTTTATTAGGATTTTTGTTGTAGTAAGTGTTTACGTTATTGGTATTGATGTGTAACTGCGTCATACGAAATACAGGTATGGATAAACATCATGTAAGGAAAAAAATCCTCCATCTAAACTGTTGAGGTATCTTGATTAATTTCTTTAGGTATGGGTTTGAATATTTTAAAAGAAGCACTTCCAGTAAAATAATATTTTGATGAAATGAATATAATAAAGGAAAAAATAACATTGATTATTTATGGAAGTTAATGTTTGAAATTTATGTAAGGTCTTTATAAAATGTTCATTAATAATATGAATCACATTAAACAGAACACAAATTCAGAGAATCTTCTAATCCAGCAACTGGATTATAAGATTGATTCTGGACTGGAATATAGATTTTTTATAATTCAAAATCACAGTTTTAAACTAAAACAATTGTGAAAATTGTGCTTAAAAATCTTATCTTGCATGTTGCTAAGAATTATATATGGATTATAAAGAGTGCACCATAGCATTTAGTGCTATATTCCCTCTGAATACCCTGTTAGCGATAGAGTGTGAAGTTAAGTAAGATTGTACTGTGTACACAAAAAATCGCTACCAATGTCTATGATGGCAGTTCGGTTACCTGTGTTGTAATGTTATTAGCATTAGTATCAGAAAACTCTTCATGCTCTGCAAACCAGTCTACCTCTTGCTTCTTCTCATCTTTCATCTCTGCAGATGCTGGCTCCAAGTGCAGCTGAAAAATTAAAATTTTAGCTACAATAAACAAATTATTTTATTTACATAACAATAAAAAATCATCTAATAATAACTGATTGCCATATAATATCCAATCAATAATATTGTAAAAATACTACAGTTTCTATAAGAATACCTTGGTTCCATATGTCTTCATAGCCTGTTCCGACATAGCACTTAATTTATCCTTATATTGTTGTGCAATGCGGGAACTGTACTTCTGTCGAGCATCTTCTGTCGTCAGACCATTTGTACGGAAGTATTGTGTCTGGATACAGAAGGCAAATCATATTGATAAGGTTAAAGAGATTTTTACCAGCCACAATAAATACTTCCAGAAGTAATTTAAAGATTTTATATCACAGATATATTTTTTAACTTTAAAATATAGAATGTCATCATACTGCATTGACGTTGCCGCCGAGTTGCATGTTCCTTAATTGTTTCCATGTCCAGTTAGTGTCCAGCTGCGTGGAGCGTACGAAAGTCAGATGCACTCCGAGGCTGCGGTGCACCGCTGAGCAATCCAAGCAGATGAACACACCGTACGTCACCGACGACCACGTAGGATTCTTTGCGTTGCAGTCGAAACATATCTGCGCAGGGAAATTATTCATGAGGTGATCATTCGTGACTTACATTACACTATATGACAATATGATCCTTGAAATATACGTACCTTATTAGCGGGAATAGATCTTAATCTTTGAAAAACAGCTTCAATATCGCTTTTACTTGGTCCAGAGTCAGCCATTTTCGACAATTTTGACGTGTTCTGTCACGACACCATAAACACGATTCACTTACATACAGACGAAGGTGTCACGTGTCACCACATTCTTTTGACATTTAGTGTCAATAGTAAGTTTTTTAGTGTAAGTTTTTTTATCAGCTTCACGCTGTATCCCGCAAACAGCAGGGTTGGCAGAGGGAACCTAGTGTTTCTGCCGAATTCTGGAGGCATTGCGTGTTGATTGGCAGAACTCAACTATTAATATAAATATTTCATCTCCTCGAGTGGGCGATCCAACACACAACCAGTCGGTTTTTACAGTTACACTTTGTGCCCCTGCGCCACGACTGCCCTCAACAATATTGTTTTATTATTTCAAAACATTAAAATAACTTATTTATTAAAAAGTATATATATTTTGAGGTATGCCGCATAGCTAGATTCAAAGGGACGCAGAACCAGACGGAGTGGCGAGCATTGGGGGAGGCCTACGTCCAGACTTTAAAAGGCTGATGGAGAAGCCGCATTAATGTGTAAACTAAACATTTCCGTCTATGGCGATATAATGGCAAATCCATATTTCGTAAATAAGTAAATGTGTTCTGTGGTAATGTGACATTAAATAAAAGTCTATGTTGTCTATAGTTGGTTGCTAATGTATGTCTGAAAGGACGCATGTTGAAGTGTTATATTTTTAAAAAAAAAAGTACATAAAACAATTGAATCCTTTTTTACATTTCAATTGTTAGCATACAATAAGTTTCATATGTTCTTAAAGAATTCCAACGAGACTATTGCTTGTAATAACTAGAGGTAGAAACCATCCCATTGAAGCCTTGTCTTGCAATAAGTGGTCAATTAATAATGTTAACATGCGCTAGCGTCGAGATTTAGGTAAAAGTGAAAGTTCTGGATTAACTTTTCCGTGGTGAAAATGAGACTCAAGCAACTTCAGTGAATTAGATAGTGCTCAAGAGCAAAACGGGAATGGAAGACGTAAATTTTCCCCCGGGCGGGGAATGTGGAGAGGATATTGAACGTGCCTTGATGGATCTGGGCCCTTTGCTTGGCGTTACTATCAAGGAGGAAGTTCCTGATGAACTTCCTGATAGAGCAGCTTCACAAGGAAACGTATGAATATTACCTAATTTTATGAAAGTACTCCTATTTTAATTTTTATTTCCTGTAATTTCTCAGTCTACCTCGCTG
Organism: Heliconius numata; assembly: GCA_016802625.1. NCBI lineage: Eukaryota > Metazoa > Arthropoda > Insecta > Lepidoptera > Nymphalidae > Heliconius > Heliconius numata. Next base: position 78,569 of record JAEBDU010013289.1, on the reverse strand, counting down.
GTAAACTAAAAGAGATATCTCTAGAGTAAACTAAAACCACAACTTTATGAAAGGGGTAGCATGAGTAACATGTGTAATAATGAATTAAAGAAAATATTATTTTTATAATACTGGTAAAGTAAAAATACAATACATATTTGTACTATTAGAGATTGCATATACCATATTGTCTAGTCATATTTGAGAAAATAATATAAACTTGTGTATCAGTTATGCCAACATAAGAATTGAGAGATGAGAGATCTAAAAACATCTTTAGATATTGATACCTCTGAAATTCTATGGTTAATTCTGAAATATATTTATATGTAAACTAGTGGACGCACACAGCTTCGCCTGCTTATTTTCACCCTTAGGGGTGAATTCTAATAAGCCATGAAACATGTATCATTGAAATCTTTTTAAGAGTCTCAATATCAAATTTTATAAAAATCAGTGGCGTTTTAAAGATTTTTCCATACAAATTTTCAACCCATTATTTGCACCCCTAGGGGATCAATTAAAATAAACCACGAAACATATGTTCCATGAAATATTTTTAAGAATCTAAATTTCAAATTTTATTAAAATCAGTGGTGATTTAAAATTTTTTCCATACAAACTTTCAACCCCTTATTGGCACCCTTAGGGGATAAATTCTAGAAAACCGTGAAATATGTGTTCAATTTAATCATTTTAAGAGTCTGAATTTACAATTTTTTTCCCATACAAACTTTCAACCCTTATTTCACAGAATAACTTTTTGATTGGACATCACCATTTTTTTTAATTTTTTTAAAGTTCTGTTTTTTTACAATATACTTCTTTTACAAACACACACAATTTATTCTTTCCATACACTATGAAGAATACTCAAATAGTTTTAGCTGTGCTTATAATATTTGAAAAGTTGATTATTTAAGTATACACTTAAAATAAAAATTCAAAACTATAAGAGTGCTGCAAGCATATAATAAGAAATTAAATCCAAACTGTAACATTCAATTCCTTCTACCTGTAACAACTCAATTGTACAATATGAAAGGGAGAAGGCCTGGTCGGGTTGCTAGTATGATATCTAAATTTTTAATCATAAAAGACTCCTCTTTTGAGTCTGACTCTGACTTTAAAAGTTTGAACATTATAACACACATAATGGGACCATCAACTATTTCTTGACTTTCTACCCCTGCCAATGTATATATAAAAAGTTTTAACTAGGGAACACTCTAGGCTTCGTCCACTAGAAATATACAATGACTAGCGGACCCGGACGTGGCTATGCATGCTTGAAATATAAGAATATTTATGAAATTATTTTCAGTTTTCAACAGAATTAGTAAGAAAATATAAGCTTAAATAATCAAAAATAATAAGTAGAGACTTATTATTAGAAAAAATATGTGAGTTATTGAAATGAACCAACAAAAGAAGTAAAAGTAACTAAAGGATATTCTTAATACTAGAAAAAGTACCTAAAGTTTTCCGTGCGTGTGTACATAGATATCGACTCTATGAAATAACTAAACATTTTTCTATATTAAATAGGATATTTTTTGCAAGCAATATCAAATTAAATCCCAGCACCAAACTTTACACTACACCAAGAAAAGAAGAGAACCAAAGTTTAGTTTAATTATAAACAGCAAATAATTACATAAAATTAACAATAGTTCCAAAATGTATGAAAATTTATAAAACCGCCAACATCATCTGCCCGTTCGCGTCGGTCATACTCATACTATGCCGCTCGTAGGCTAGGTCATTTCGAATCAGTGACATCTCCTTAATTATTTATTAGAATGTTATACAGTAAACTATAATTTCAATCTAGATAAAATGTTAAGAGTGACTATTATATTTATTTTCATAAGGATGAATATCAAAATGTCGCGGGAACGGTCGCGTAGCGACGACGGTTTTTATTAACATGGCAGAATAAATTGCATGTCAAATTACAAATAAGTATTTTAATATATTAGAATATATGTGTAATGTAATGTTTTGTCTTCTGAAGAATGCAGCTTTCATACAAAACAAAAACAAAGTAAATCAGACCAGTAGATCCAGAGATCTTAGCGTTCAAAGTCAAAGTCAAAATATCTTTATTCCATAAAAATGCTTAACATTTACTTGGACATGTCATAAAAGTAGAAAAAAATGCAAAACAAAATAACCAAAAAAAAATGTGCAATTTTGACTTGAAAACTCTTTTTAACTGCCAATATTTGTTACAAATTACAATTAACAATTTTAACTTAGAAATAGAGCAACTTATTTCCAAATATCTTTTCAACATCTGTTCAAACAAACAAACAAACAAACAAACAAACTCTTCCGCTTTATTATATTAGTATAGATTTAATTATTAACCTGAACGACTTTAATAATCTAATTACATTGTCACTTTATTGATAATATTCATACATTGAAAACTAAAGTTTCCGCCATTTAAGTATAAAATATTATGCATCAATTTGTTAAATCAAACACTTTATATTGATATATATTTTTTAATTTTAATAAAACAAACACTAAATGAACTTTAAAAAATTAATTAATTCATTTTTCTTTATTTTTTTTTGCTGAAACTTTTCCAAAATAAAATAGGGAAACTTCACTTAAGTCAGTTAAACTGCTTCTAAGAGTAGCATGAACAAACATACAGACAAACCAACAAACAGAGAAATAGATTAAAAAAATGTTTTGGGTTCTATTACATTGATCGGCCCAAGTAATAGATCTTCAAATGTGTCTTCTATACACACACAGGACAGGACTTTTTTATTTGAAAGGATACACTTCAAGGATAATTTGGTGAAAGTTTGGTTAGGTTCCAATTATGGAATCCGGTGAAAATTGAGAAAGTTTGTTTTTTTTTGGTAAAAAATTGATTATACTGTAATAGTTACAAGCAAAAACTTCTTAAATTGATGTCAGAAGTGAGATTCCTGTTCGTTGCATTTCTTTTCAACCAACCTCAAAAAAGAGGATGTTCTCATTTTCAACCAACTTCAAAAAAGGAAGATTCTCAATTCACCCGAATACTTTTTATATATGTTCTTGTCAATATCCCAAAATGTAACTTTGCACAAAAATATTACCTAATTAAATGAAGTTTTACATAGAACAACCACAACCACTCGTTGACAACCACTACCACCACCATCACCACTCGTTTAAGTGAAACTAAACTAAAAGTACTAAAAAGTGAAAAATAATTATACAAAGATTTTATAATTTTGAAGTTGGTGTCAGCCTAATGCTGCAACACCTTTACTACAATATCTAATTACTAAGCCTGTTTGTTTTATTGGGCACCGACTTCAAAATTATAAAATCTTTGTATAAATTATAAAATAAAATAAATTATAAAATGTTTGTCACTTTTTAGTTAGTTGTTAGAAGTCGGTTTTTCTTTTTGTTAAAAATTAATTTATATTGAAATGATCTTATGTCATAAGTCTGTGTGTTCTTTCAATTTCTGATTATATTGACTGGTGACATATTTTTAAGCCGTATTTGTATGCAATTCTTTACCTGGTGTATAATTGATCGCAGACCAGTTCACTTAAGTTAATGCCTCAGACTTAAGAAGAACGGCAACGCACCTGTAGCTCCTCTGGTGCTGCACGGGGTCGTGGGCTGCGGTGATCATCATCAGGTGACCCGAACGCTCGTTTGCCTTGTCCTTTTTCCATAAAAAAAAAGAACCGGGGCAAGAATCTCAGCGGGTCATTTTTTTAAATAAATTTTTTACAAAATTTTTTTGTAATAATTAAAACCATACTTTTTAGTAGTTCAAAAGGGCGATAAAAAATTTTACGATTTTTCACTTTTGATACTTTACTTACGGACCATCGAAATTTAAAACACATTGCGGAATACTATTAAAGCTTTCCACGCACTTCCCACGTCAGCACACCGAAAGAGACATACAATTACCCATAAATAATTTATTTGCTTTTTGGAGGCGATAACTAAAGGTTACGTTTGTCTTTGTTTCTCGTACCTATCGTAGGTCTGTCACTGTTTTTAGTAAAACATTGAATGTGTTGCCAGGCAACTGTAAGAATACCTGTATCTGTAAACGTTTGTAGTTTTTTGAAGAATAAATCTTCTGGTTTACCTCACCCACAGATGGGCTGCGGTTATCGGAAGCGAGGAAGAGGGCCTGGCAGTTAGTCTAGACACGGCGAAGGCCCTCAATCGAGTGTGGCACGGGGCGCTCGTTTCATATTCATTTCATATTCGCTTTCTCAATGGGCTCAGCATTGAGATCGCTGTCGACGCTTTTGCTCCGAATACAGCAAGGCTGCGTACTGGCCCCTACGCTGTTTCTTCTGCATATCAATGATATGTTAGAGGATTATTACATACTTTACTATGCAGATATATCCATATAGCACAGTAACCGCTGTGTACTCCGGCGCGCCTCCTAGCGCGGAAGTTTTCTCTGGGGGAAAACTTCGACTAATGCCGAAATAAAATTATGTCTTTTTGAGGCATCCCTCGGGAATGTTTCACAATGGGCTGAAAGGAACTTGATTCAATTCAATCCCCTCTCGACACAAGTTTGCGTGGTAACCACTAAGATAATCCCATTTACCGTGGTCCTTCAATATCAGTCAGTATCAGCATATTGGGCCTTAATATTTCGAGTGAATGCCAGTATTGCGATCATCTGGAAAGCAAACCAAATTGACTTCGAAGAAACTGGGTGTCATCGGCAGGGCGAGACAGTACTTAACGCGAAAACACCGTTTGGCCATATATAGGGCCCAGGTTCGGCCTAATATGGTATTGTTCTCATCTATGAGCTGGTGAACCGCAGTTTCAACTTGAATCATTTGATCACATACAACGTAGAACCATTCGAATCATTGGCAATACAATAATAAGTGAAAGGCTTGACACTTTAGCTTTGCGTAGAGACGTCTTTACGCTGTGCGTTCTCTACCGCATTTATCATGGGGAGTGTTCTCGGGAACTCTTTGAGCTGGTATCTGCCACAGAATTTTCTAACCGCACAGTACGCCACAATTTTAAATATCGTCTTCAACACCTGGATACGTGGCACTACTACTGTGCGATTCTGTTAGAACTTCTTTCCATTTGCCACACAAATGTGGAATGCCCTACCTGTGGCAATGTTTGCAGGTCGATACAAAATATGTATCTTCAAAAACCGCATTTACTTCCATCTTAAAGGTCAGCAACGCATCTGTAGATACTCTGGTTTTACACGGAGTTGGAGGCGGCGGAGATCACTTACCACCAGGTGACCCGAGCGCTTGTTTACCTTGTGCATACAAAAAATAATTTAAAATAGTGTTATATCGTAGCATTTTTTCAGGTAAGCGGCACAAATGAGGGCGCCGGCACAAGCGCGGCCGTGGAAAGCAAGACGGAGGCTGAGGGCGCGGACTCGCTAGCCTCGCCCACTGGTCGCTCGCTGTTCCTTACCATGCGCTGCGTGTTCTGCCAGCAGTGCCTGGCACAGAGCGAGGGCACGCCCAAGCTCATGGAGTGCCTGCACTCGGCCTGTGAGCCATGCGTCAAGGCTAAGATTGAGGAAAAACTTGCTGGGAGTAGAGATTTTTTAGGTATTTATGCTATACTAGCGGACCCGGCGAACTTCGTACCGCCTAACAGTCATTCTTTATTTTTTGTTTATTAATACTTATTCTGCTATTCGGGACACCGGGTCAGCGAGTATATAATAATACTTTATTGCACTAAAACACAAAGAAACAATACAGTAACAATATTTACAAAAAGACAATAAAAAAGTGCAATGGCGGGCCTTTTCATTAAAAGCACTTTCTTACATGCGACTATTTGAAAGAACTTATTACATACATAAAGGATAGCAGAAAGGTGTAAACAGTTATAATAAATATGATATTATTAAATATAAAGAAATTATTTATCATATAAACATACATACACTGATAAAAACACAACATACATACATACAAATACATAAATATATACATACATGCATACATACTATACATATTGTGGTAAAGTGATTGCAATTAAACAAACTAAACTAAAAAAAAGTAAATATTACCCTAAATTACGCACTATTTTTATGTGTAAAACTTATGTAGGTACATTAGTTTTATACTTTTTACACAATAATTGATTATGTAAATAGAAAAACAGAAAATAATTTTAAAATTAGATTACATAGATTTAACCGTCCTTTAACGGCCTGGCATTTCTTTTTCTAATATTTTCAACAGAAATTGTTCCTCTACAGATTCATAATATGGGAAGATTAACTAAAACACTTAACATTCAAGAATTATGAAGTATATCAGCTTCACGTTGTATCCTGCATCGCGTATTAAGTGATGGAACTCAACGCTGAGCTTGGCCTTGACATCAGAGCGAAGAAATGAAAATATGAAATATATAATTTTCTCTAGTGGAAATCGAGCCCCAAACCTGACGCGCTCACAGTCACACGCTTGCCCCTGCGCCATGACTGGCCTCATTTTATACTTATTACGTTTTTATTTATTTTTCTTTTTTTTATTTAACTATTTTTATTTAAGGCGCTGGGCGCGTTACCATATTGTGCGCTGCGTGTCGACTGCACTGCCAGCCCAGCAACATGATCGACCAGAGATTCGTTCTCGAGAAGGTGGCGACGGAGCAGGCGGGCGGCGCGGGAGGTGCTGCGGGCGAGCAGCAGTGCAACAGCTGCGAGGAGCCCGAGCCCGCCTCCAGCTACTGCGTGGACTGCGCCGAGTTCATCTGCGACAGCTGCGTGCTGGCGCATCAGCGCCTCAAGATCACCAAGGAGCACGCTATCAAATCGCGCGATGAAGCAGTGTCCGAGCTGCGTGCGGCCAGCGGCGCGGCGCACGACATGTTCTGCCGCGACCACCCCGCTGAGCGCCTGGCGCTGTTCTGTGAGACCTGCGACCGACTCACGTGTCGCGACTGCCAGCTGCAGCACCACCGCGACCACCGCTATCAGTTCAGCGCCGAGATGGCAGCGCAGGCGCGCGCCTCGCTGACTGCGCTGCTGTCCGAGGTGTCCTACAAACGCGTGCTGCTGGGCTCTGCCATGAAGGTCATCCGCGACCGCCAGGCGCTCATCGCCGACAAGAAACGCGCGCTCGTACACGACATCACACAGACCGTGGTCAAGCTCACCAATGCCGTCAACACGCGCGGCAAGCAACTCGTGCTGCGCCTCAACGAAGTGTGCGACGCCAAGCAGCGCACGCTGGGCGAGAAGAAGGACGCGCTGGAGCAGCTGGCTGCCATCACGGACCACTGCGTGCGCTTCGTGGGTGCCGCGCTGCAGCACGGCAGCGACACGGCCGTGCTGCACAGCAAGCGCGCTGTGGCCGCGCACCTGCAGCGCATCAAGAGCCGCCGCGCCGACATCCCCAACCCCGAGATCCCCGTACGCATCGCGCTGGCGCTGGACAAGCTGCCCGAGCTCGTGCGCGTGTTGTCCTCGTTGGGCGCCATCGTGGTGGACGGCAAGGTGGACGGCGGCGCTGGCGGGGCCAGCCCCACGCCGCCCACGCCTGCGCCTGTGCCGCCCGCGCCCGCGCCTCCACCGCCACACTCCGCCGTGGCCGCGCTGCAGCACGTCGCCATGCACCAGGTACGCCCGCGCGCCCGACGCCCGTACGTAGTGTAGTAGTACGAGCGCCGCGCCCTTACTCACGTCACTGTCTGTTGTGTTTCATGTCTCAGACGTTGGCACGATACCAGGTTGGTCACTTGACGAGCATAATATTATGTCTTTTACTCTCTATAATTGTCTTCTTTTTTATTTTATTTTTGTCGACATCGATAGACATTATCTATTATGTAATATCTTAGAAAACAATCTAATTCGGTTTTAAAAGTAGATCTATATGCATGAATTTTATTTTTAAATGTGTGTATGTATAATAGATTTTTAAAACAACTAATGTCGCATGTTCAAATCGCAGTCGTACGTGCAAGCTGTGTCAGGCGGCGTGGGCGGCGTGATGGGCGGCGTGGGCGGCTACATGCACGCGGGCCTGCACGCGGCGCGCGCCCGCGCGCACACGCCGCTGCGCCACGCGCACGTGACGTCTACCACGCATCCGCACCACCTGCACGGCATGAGCGAGATGAACCTGCGCGGGCTGCTCAACGCGTCCGCCTCGCGCCGCGCGCCCGCGCCCGCGCCGCCCGTCGCACCTCCCCCCGCGCCCGCCCTGCAGCACGCGTACCACCAGAGTGAGCGCACGCTGTATTGTATCACTGAAATAAACAAATTATTCATCACTAAATACTATTAAAAAAGAATTTAAAAAGCAACATCTCATTGCTAACATTATAGTTCCGATACGAATCGGAAAAACAAAACTAAACTTTTGTACAAAAATTTTATACGTCTTCTAAATAAGTATTTTTCTTTCCTAAATGTGGAAATGTTAAAAATATTAAAAATAGTTTCGATTTGCATTAAGAAAATGAAATATTTTCATCTCCAGTTTTGGTAACGAGGCAAAGTGCGACGTTTAATTCTTAGATTCCCTCTTAGGTTCTTAAAGTTAAAGTAAGGGTGTCGTTTTCAGTGATGGGCGCGTACAACACCGCGTACGGCAGCGGCGGCGGGGGCGGGGGTGGCAGTGGACGGCGCAGCGGCGGGCCGCGCACGCCCTCGCCCGCGCCGCCGCACCCCGCGCACTCCGTGCATCACGCCGCTGCCAAGTGGCACATACCCCAACAGGCTCTACCCAACGGTCGATTACTTTTATTTGTTATAAAAAAAATTATGCATTCTGATTGTTTATTAACCGGGGTTATATCAATTTTACATTTTTGACTTTTGATTCCTAATAAAAAGTAAAACACAAAATTTAGACCCAGTTTGAGGTCATTGTGGTGCATAACAACAGTCCGACTGTAAACACAACGATTACCCGCGTACTATCCTTATTCAGAAAAATAAATTATATCTATTTCCTTACTCTGGCAAGACAAAATGAGTTCCACCACGCAACACGGAGTGCCTTAACACTAGGTTCCCTCTAAATATATTTTAATATATTTGTTGATATATACAGGTGGGCTGGAGACGGGCAGCGCGGTGAGCGGCAGCGGCGCGGGGGGCGGTGCAGACTACAAGATAACGCTGGGGCGCCCGCGCGCCAGCTCCGCCGTCACCTCCACCAACCCTAAGACGCCCAGCCCCAGCCTCAACGTACGTCCTACACACGCACACACACGCGCACACACACACACACACACACACACGCGCGTAGTCTCCGTAATGGTTCACAAGCTTGTGGTCGGCAGGGCGCGGGAGGTGCGAGCTGCTCGGGCGGCACGTGCGCGTCGGAGCTGGACAAGGTGTGTGCGGAGTCGGTGCAGGACCTCATGGCCACCATCGCTAAACTGGATTCTAATGGAGTACAGGTACTTTGCTACCATTAAAAGTAACTTAAGTATACTAAATCTAGTATATAAAATGAATTCTATATTATGTCACATAAAATGAATATTTATAATTATAGTGATGAAACAAATTTATTCTATGATTTGCACACGCTTTGCCGCGGAGGCCGTACTTTAATGTTTAATATCTCAGTCACTTTTGAAAATATAGGGCGTCGGCAGCTCAGCAGCAGCAGTCTTTCGGCTTGAGCTTACGGACCGAAACTTTGTAGTTCGCACGGTACTTGCGTTTGTTTCTTAACGTAGCTCTTTCCCGGTGCGGATTCTTTTTTTTTTATCTGTTTTAATTTAGGGACTTTTTAAGTAAAAAGAATACAAAAAAGTCAGTCCCACCGTTCCCTTAAAACGTAACTAAAATACTTACTTGCTAAAGTAAATTTTAAACTTATTTAAATACACTATTTAACCTTAAACTTATACAACTATCTAGCTACAACAGAATTTGGTTTAGACAGCAGACTTTAAAAAATACCCAAATCCAATGTATTTATGTTGAAACAACAACAATTTTTGACGAGCCTCGGCATTGAGAAAACATTCCACCAAGAAATGGTGTACATTTTCTTCTATCCCACACAATTCACATTTTGGAGACGTTACTTTTTTCATGAGAAAACCAAATTTTCTTAGTGGCATATGATCAGAACGAAGCCTAAGACCCATAACAATTTGTTGATGCGTCATTTTTTTTTTCCGCAAACCAAGGGATATGAGGAAGCTTGTTCTGAATAACCCTATACCATATCCCTTTACTTTTCGATCTTTCATCAAAATACTCTGTCCAAATTTCTCTGAAATTATTTTTGTACTTGATCAAAATTTCAGAAAAATCTGGTAAAATATTTAAATTTTCTCCTTCAACTACTGCCTTTCATGCTAATTTGTCAGCTTCTTAATTTCTCTTTATTCCAAGGTGGGAAGGAACCCACTGGAGTTTTACAACAATACCTTTGTGGAGTAACTTGATTACCTCGTTTAACAACTTATATGCAACTGGTATACCTCTATTGTCTTTAATACAATAATCTAAATGAAACAGTGCACTTTTACTATCAGAGAAGACAACAACCTTATTACAATTAACACTAGAAACATAAGTAAGTGCCAATAATAAATATAGCAGCAAGTTCTGTTATCATTATAGTGATATTATTTTCAATTTTAAACATCCTGCCAACTCCACGATTTGCATCAAAAATGGAACATCCCACATTAGAATTAATTTTAGAGCCTTAATCTTGATTAATTTCGTGAATAATTTCATATTTTGCTATATTAAGGTCCAATTTTTTTTGAAGTCTTTATACAACTTAAATCCGTTTTAATTATATTCTTACTATTTATATTAGACATCCAAGTATTTAAGCTAAACATATCCAATGGGGATGAGGTGCTAATATTTTCTACTTTTGTATTTTGGTATAGGCAAGACAATAGCGGTTCCTTTTTCCTAGTCCAATATCTTTTATTACACAGTAGATTTAACTGAGAAATACATTTTATAGTTTCATTCCTACTCAATGATTCACATTTCACTGAAATAATACATTCAACTCCAATTATCCGTGTAAGGCAGGCGGGCGCGGCGGACGCGCTTGTATAAGCAAAACGTCGCGGGGCGCGTTTCGCAGCAAGGATTTTTTTGATATTGTAACAACTTCTAAAGTTCTTATTAAAATGAAAAACAGTAAAAAACAGTTTTGATCTACATTAAATGGCCAACGTAACTAATATACTTATTTATATGCTGAGAGTAAGGGATAAGTGAAACTTGACTCGATACAGTTGATGTGTGAACGGCGTGATGTGTCAACAATTAAATGCGTTTTTCTCTAAAACTATTCGCAATTTCGAAATAGTGTAAAAAGCAAATTTTATCTTCGTTTAACGTAGAAATTTAATAAAGTATTTTAAAGGATAAGGATTAATACCATTATGGAAAAATATCTCTCACAATAAAAAATATATTGAAATTACTATTTTTAGACAGAAATATGATCACTACACGTTATTCTTAAAAGATACGAATATGCTGTCGCGGACTTTTTTGTAGATCTTATTAAGAGGAACAATACTCTAAGACATTATTGTCATGTAGTACTTACCATTAGAGCAGCGCATGCGCGAAAGTGTCTCAACGGGGGGACCTTAAACATATTTTTCGTATTTATGTTAATTTACATAAGAATGTACAAATAATAAACTATATATAAACCTTCTACGAAAAATACTCGACCTAATGGTGAAAACCGCATTAAAATCCGTTGGGTGGTTTAGAAGAAGAAGAGTTAGAAAGTTCAGACAGACACGAAAAGCGACTTTATTTTATAAGATATAGAACGTCTCCTCACAAAGAGGGGAGGAATGCAAAGGTCACTTTTAACTGTTAAAAAAATTAGATCATTAACTGATGTGGAAACGGCTCGACTTGTTTACTTCAGCTACCTCTACAGTATTATGTCCTATGGGATTTTACTTTGGGGTAATGCAGCGGGTATTAATATATAATAACCAAATATTTGTCCTGCAGAAGCGAGCTATTCGTGCAATCTATAACTTAGGCCCTAAAGACTCCTTAAGGTAAAAGTTTTAAGAAATAAATATATTGACTGTTGCATCTCAATATATTTTGAACATGTTGTGTATATTAAGAAAAACATAAATGATTTTACCAAAATTGGGGATATACGTAATATTAATACTAGAAATAGGCTTAAACTCAGTGCACCTGTGACTACACTCGACTGCATCGAATCCATAATTCATTTATGGGACAATGCGTACGCTTTTACAATAGGATCCCAGAAAACGTCAGAGAATTTTCTATATCACGATTTAAAAAAATTGTGAAAAGACGTTTGTGTGTTAAAGTTTATTACCAAATTAATGATTTTATTCATGATTTTATAAATGATAACATGCCTTGGGAATGAAATGCTCGCTCCAATCTGTTTCAAAGGTATCATTGTCACAAATAATTAAATATGTATTAAATACAAATAATTAATTAAATATGTGTTTGACGGACGTTGAAACTGCCCGACTAGTCTACTTTAGCTATTTCCATAGTATTTTATCTTATGGAATGCTGTTATGGGGCAGTGCTTCAGATATCAATTCAATATTTATTCTCCAAAAAAGAGCCGTAAGATATATTTATAATCTAAGAGCTCGAGATTCTCTGCGAGATGTTTTCAAAGATGCAGGTATTATTACAGTTGCTTCCCAATTTCTATACTATAATATTCTCTTTGTCCGACAAAATATACATTGTCATAGAAAAAATAGCGACAGTCATACGATAGAAACGAGAAATAAAGATAAGCTTGTTACACCAAGTTTTCGCCTCCAAAAAGTTAATAAATCCTTTATGGGTCTGAGTATACGTGTATATAATAAAATTCCGCAGTGTATTCTTAATTTGCCACTTCCAAAATTTAAAATATCTGTAAAAAAATTTCTAACAAGTAAAGCTTATTATACTGTACAAGAATATTTAGAGGATAAGCATGTATGGAATTAATGTCTATTGAATGTCAGGCAGGACAGCTGCCAGCTAATGTAATAGTAAAATATACCACTGACTTTGAAAAGAGCAACTGTTGAGTTTCTTGCCGGCTCTTCTCAGCAGAACTGCCTTCCGAACCGGTGGTAGCTTTTTGTTGACATGTACATTCGACGATTCAAAAGTGCTTATAAAGTTTATTTGAATAAAGAATATTTTGAATTTGAATTTGTTTAAAATTTAAAAAAATTAAGTCCCGCTGAGTTTCTTCTTCACTTTTTATTTTGAATAAAAATATTTGAATTTGGATTTGTTTTAAAGAGAAGCGTTTATTATAAAGTAAAAGCAGGTATCGACACTTAATATTCGTAAGGTCGATAGAAAATAAAATAATAACATTGCTCGTATAAATTATATAGGCGCTTTGCGTGAACATATCCCCGCGCGTTAAAAGTCTCTCTTTCTACCAGAGTTTACTCACTAAGAAAAGGCAGATAATGTTTTACTGATCATCTGCGAAGCACGGAAGGACTTGACGTCCTTACATCGGCAACTCTGACAATCTCTATCTGGGCCAGGATGGACAGCAATAACTCGACCCATCTTCCATTTTAAGAGGGGTAAATCTTATTTTAGAAGCACCAATGCATTGAGCTGTCGCATATCCTGTCATGATTTCCATTTAGTTCTGATCTGCAGCTATGAGTAGTAGTAGATATACTCCTTACTCCACAAATTAAAAAATGACTAGGTGTTAATGGTATCAAATGGGTTTGATGAAATCGGCGTCAGTGGTCTGGAGTTCAAAATGGCGTCAATTTGTACTAAAGTGGTTGGAACGTCATAAAAACACGAAGTTGGGAGCCAGACTATTTATTAATGCATACCCACTATACAATATATAATATACCCACACTACAGTGGTATACATTCGTCAAACGTGAGATTACAAACGCCCAGCACTCTAATTAAATTATGTTTGGTTGTTATTATTACTACTACACACACCGGCAAAATTAGAGGAACACACAAAAAAAGCATATATTTTTTAATTACTACATTTTAGTGTATGTTTTTCAGTTCATTTAAGTTTTGTTACTCAAAATGAATATGAGACAACAGAAACTAGGGTTGAACATTATTTATTTATAAATATACAGAAAAAAAATCAAATTTGAGAAATTTTGAATTTTACGATATTTTTTTAAAATCAAATTTTCTTTGCAAAGATTATTAACAATCATTATTAATATCTTGTTTTGCTTCTGCGGGCACTTAATAGAGCTCGAATACGTTTGCCCATGCTCATAATGACATTTTTAATCATTTCCTGGGGCAATTTGCCCCACTCTTCAATCAGCGCCAATTTTAACTCTTCAATATTCCTGGGGGATGGAATTTTCTTCTGTAGTCTTCGTCCAGTCATGTCCCAGACATTCTCTATCGGATTCATGTCTGGAGATTGTGCTGGCCAGTCCATTTGGGTAATTCCGACTTCATTAATGTAATCACAAACTACGCGAGCAGAGTGGGGCCGTGCGTTATCGTGCATAAATATAAAATCTGGGCCTATAAATGGGGCAAAAGGCATTACATGAGGTTCCAAGATATCGGTTTAGTATCTGTGTGCAGTAAGGGAACCGCCATCAATTATGACCAAAGCGGTGCGAGCTGTTAAACTTATGCCACCCCATACCATGACAGACCCTCCACCGTATGACACTGTTTCGGTAAAATTTGCTTGATTATATCGTTCTCCTTGATACCTCTACATGCTTTCCCGTCCATCGATGAAATTCACACAAAACCGGCTTTCGTCAGAGAGTAAAACACGAACACACCAACAAACGAAGTACCGTTATCCGAGTATATATTAATGGATTTACCCCTCCGCGCAATAAGCCTTCTTAATGCTATGATGAAACTATTACTACTAGATAAATAACCTACTAATTCGAAGTGAATTGATTTTGTTCTGAAGCAAACGAAAATCTAAAAAAGCTCGTGGTAAATAACCCATAGTGGGAGTAATAGGATCTCCTTCATCCGACAACAACGTATACATTTAAGGTAACACTTTCTAGCTAAATTTTTACCTCGGATTGGCCAATATGGATCTGTGATTGATGATAATAACAGTTGAGGGCCGTGTTCAATGTTCATATTCAAACAGTAGTTCAGTAAACGGATGATTTTAATGAAGTAAAATAGGATGCTTCTTATCATAGTTAAAATTAGAATTTTGGAGTCGACCTCCAACACGCATAATATTTTGATCATCTAAAAATACTTTAAATTTATGAAGCTGACTTTTTTTAGATAGCTCAGTTTTATTTAGCAACATCTTATATTCATTAAAAGATTCATTTTGAGAAGTGCGAATTATAACATTTAAAGCTCTTTGCAATTCATTAACAGTTAAAACACCAATATTTAGTAATTTTCTACATTTTCTGTCAATAAAACGCAAAATGAAAACTATGGCACTTGAAGCCTTAAAAAGTTCGTAAAAGCTTTAAAATTTATTATTTCGTAAAATTTGTTTTTTAAATTACATTAAACTAATGTAGATACATTTGATTTAGTTTCAGGTAACGTAATATTGTCGGATAGTGAAAATTTAGGTGGTGGTAGATGAAATATCATGTAGTAAAAAACTTAGTCCCGACCACCATTCTGTAAAAGAATCGATTGTTTCAATATCTACTCCACGCGAAATATAATCTGCTGGGTTTTGCCAGAGAGGACGTGTCTTCATCATTCACCATTTCCGGCCTTATCTAAAATTTCTGCAACTCTGTTGCGAACAAAAAGCTGAAGCTTATTAGGCAGCATCTTCAACCAATTTAAAACGATTGTGGAGACGGTCCAAGAATACACGCGCTTTGGTTCTAACCTTAACGAAGCCTTAACTTTTTCATAAATGCGAACTACTACTAAGGCGCCACAGATTTCAAGTCTAGGAATAGTTGTCAGCTTACGTGGTGCAACTCAACCTTAAGCTAATAACAAACGTACTAATACTTCAACCTTGTCATTAACACTGCAGCCATACAGATACGCACCGTACGCTTGTTCAGGCGCATCGCAGAGAATATGATATTCAGATGATGGTCAGACATCGTTTGCTAACCTGGTCTCACCCTAATGCCTTAATCGCTTCATGTCCCCCAACGTTCAAATCTAATGAAGAGCGTGGAAAATCGGAATTACTTAATAATCGCATATCGTTTGACTTCCACTTTCTTAAATGCATTTTTGCTAATGCAAGAGTGTAGGTTATTTTACGACGTACGTAATTCCTTAACTTCATTAATATCAGATTCACCTGTGAGAAATCATCTACATAAAAATAATGAAGACTAACTTCAGAAACTTTCTTATCGGCGCACTGTAAGCCTAATCGATGAATACATCTAGTTGCTAAGAACAGGGCGCTAGCTGTGCCGTAAGTAACAGTGTTGAGCTGATAAGCTTGTAATGGATATGAGGGACTATCACGCCAGACAATCTGCTGAAGATGTCTGTCACTTGGGTAAACAGCTACAGTTCGGTACATTTTCTGAATGTCTCCGGCTAGTATATATTTATGCTGTCTGAACCGTCATAGAATAGACAATAGATCATCTTAAATTACAGGACCTATCATTTGTAGTTGTATTATTAAATATAATCAAGAAACACCGTTAGTTGTCGGGCTTGGGTCATTTGAGATCCTAACAGGAGCAGTGGAGGCGAGTGTTGTTATAACGGAAAGGGTACCTAAGCCTACATCTATGGTCGCAAGTCTCAGGCACTGTTCCATGCTTCACCTCATTTAGAGACCGTGGATAATATTTAGTTGTAACTACCACCCACTTCTGAGGTGTTAACAGACGTTTTGTATCTTAGTAACTTTTTTTTTTTTTCAAATATCCTTTTTATCACTTCTAATTTCAATATAACAATATATTATATTTGAATCCAGGTGGTAGCGGAGCAGAGCTGCGCAGACGCGCCCTCGCCCGCCGTCGTGCACTCGTCCACGGGTGCGGGCGCGGGGGGCGATGCGCGCGAGCCCCGCCGCGGAGCCGACCCCAACGAGGATTGGTGCGCCGTGTGCATGGACGGCGGCGAGCTCATGTGCTGTGACAAGTGCCCCAAGGTGTTCCACCAGTACTGTCACATACCCACCATCGAGAAGCTGCCCGAAGAGAGCGAGTCGTGGCAGTGCCTGCTGTGCGTCAACTTCGCAGAGGAGGAGGCGGGCGCGGGCGCGGGTGGGGGCGTGCTGGAGGGACGCGCGCGCCGCGTGGTGGAGCGCATCACGCTGGAGCTGTACTGCCAGTACGAGCTGTCGCTGGCGCTGCGCGCGCCGGCGCCGGGCCGCGCCGCGTGCCTGGACGCCATCCGGCGCCGCCTGCAGCCCGCGGGCGGCGAGGCGCGCTACACGCATGTGGCGCAGTTCGTAGCGGACGTGCGCGCGCTGTTCCGGGGAGTGGCGGGGGCGGGGCTGCAGGAGGCGCGTCGCCTCGAGGAGTTCTTTGATGCACAGCTGCTCAAATGGCTGCCTGAGTACGCGTACTGGAGCGGTGAGGGCGAACCGCCCGCCAAGCGCGCGCGCAGCCACTAATATTGTATTCAATAATTTCACTTGGAGATTGGTTTACGTCTTAATGGTTTTAGTTTAAGGCGTGTTTCGTTCGCGCCACTGAGTGCATCACACTTGTTAACTGTGATAACAATTGAAACATTACTACGCAGTATATTGTTATAATTTTTAATATTAGATAATGATTTTCTTATAAAATAAAGATAATGAAGACTTGCTCTATACAGTGGTTCCCAACCAGTGGTCCGCAAAAACCTAAAAGTGCTAACTGCTGCTACCAATATTGATATAAAAGTGACAACCTTGAGTAAGAAAAGGTTGGGAACCCCGGCTCTATATGCTAGTATGTCACTATAATGAGAGCGACGTAGATCATATTGCTTCCGATGGATGACACAAACGTTATTTTATAGTAATATGTTTAAGTTTATCGGAAGAGCGACGTAAGTATACAAAATGAATCATTCGCTCTATTATATTTTATGTTTATATTCGCACAAAGTACATGAATACTTTACGAGAGTATGAAAGTGGATGGTTACGTATTAAGAAGATGCTTTATTTATTTAAACTAGTCTACTGGACGAGACCCACATCAAAAAGTATTGATTTACTTTATTGATAATTTCGACGTCACTATGACTAAATATAAAGTGCTCTCTGTTGAAATTTAAATTTATATAGGTAAGTGTAAGAAGAGTGCGACTCGGCGATGTCGGCCGAGTGTATGTGTGTAACTACTGTTTAGTAAATAAATTACATTTACTGGAAAACATATTCTTTGTCTTTATACATCTTTGTGACTTGAATAGCTACATCTTATGATCGTAAATTCCTTTTATAAGATATGCCTATATTTTTAGTATATTTGGGAAATACATTAGTGACAAAATGATGTTATTAGAGATAGACTTTGCGACGTTTCTGCTTAAAATACATGTAGCAATTGTTCATTCCTACTACTTTTTTAAGGTCATAGCTTACCTTAGCATACCGGAATAATATACGGCCATTAAGACTCGACTCGAGACTCGAGAGTTGCGTGCCGTCCTCCAAAATTAATCATATTTGTAGAACGATCTGAAGAGTCACAATTGGATTGTATGAAAGAATTGGCAGCAAAAACATCCAGAATTATATTAATGACTAGTTGCCCACCCGCGACTTCGCCTGCTTTAACTGCTTTATTCATTTAATAAACAGAATTGACTGACAACTATAGTGACTTCTAATATGATCTATTTTCTACATTATCGTATTTTCTATAAGAATTTTTGATTTTTTAAAATTTTTAACAAAAAGAAAAGCCGACTTCTAACAATGAACTAAAAAGTGAAAAATAATTTTACAAAGATGTTATAATTTTGATTGTAGTAAGGTTGTTGTTAGCATTAGTTTGACATCATCGCACAAGTTATTCCTCTGATGAACTAACGCGGTCCAATAGAATGAAATCATCCGCTGATTATTCGTTCGATTTACAAAGTCAAGATTCTATATTTTTTTATTATTGGCGCTGTTGACTTAAACTCGCTGTTTTCTTAGGTTTTGATGGCTTGGAAGGCGAATTAGGCAATTTATAATTAATTTAATCTATGGACATCCATATCCACTCCATCATTCACCTTACGTACCTTATACGTCTGCGCGAGGTGCGCACTTCACACGCGTCCTTGGTACCTACTAACTAGTAACTACCAACAAAGGCACAGTCCAAATCCAGTCATCGTACTGTCGTGTGTATAAGATTCTCTTTTGTTATAAAATTCACCATATATTTATATATGTAAAATATACTTCCAAATTAATAAATAAACAAATTCTTTGACTCAAGCTTGGCTTTGAATGACAAAAAATGTAGTTGAGAAAACAAGACTATGTTTAGAAATGTAGGTATGGTCCTTAATTAAATATGCAATTAGCTTTTGGTATGGGAAGGACAGAAGTAGAATATTTTTTCATATAATATATTATTTTAATCAAAATATGAACCTCTACATCTATGCACTTTCGCCATCTCATAAGTATTTCATTGATCCCTTCACTAAAAAAACCATTCCCATTGCCGGCTCTTCTCAGCAGAACTGCCTTCCGAACCGGTGGTAGCTTTTTGTTCATATGCTCATTCGACGATTCAAAGGTGCTTATTATAAGTTTATTTGAATAAAGAATAATTTGAATTCAGACGGGAATCAATGAAATCTTTGATATATGATATATCATGAGAAATATCATACATCATATTTCTAACTACACATTTATATTGAAACTGTCAAAATATGTTAATAAAAGATAATAAACTTAATAAAGCTTTATCTATTTACTAGTCGGTAAAAAAATCCCTAAAAAATAGGCCGTCACACGGATTAGCCCTTAAAATCCAAACTTTTGGTGCTCTAATTTGGCTTTGGATTCCAAAGCCAAATTAGAGCACCAATAAAAAACGTAAAGAGCAACGTCATATATGTGACGTGACATGTGTCAGTTGCCAGTAGCTGCCGCACGTCGGTCGTGAACACTCTGCGCCGTCCAATCCAGAGCGTCCTTTACTCGACACATTTTCGAGATTGGTTGAATATTGCAATTCTAGTTTATTATCATTATACTGATAGCAGTAATTACAAAATACAGCTATCTGTGATAGATATCCAGTCGCAGTGCTCGTTGTCGTTAGATTCTTATGAGACCATACTCGTATATAAAACATTATTTCTTCGACAACAGAGTCAAGCGGATTTCGCTAAAACAGCAGGTTCTAAAAGGTTAGTGACCTCAAAAGCATAATGACATTGAAAAATATGTTATACATTTTTTTTCCAATAAAAGTATTTCATATTTTCAATAAACAATTGAAAAGAAAAAAATATATTATTACTAATTAAACCCTAGATTTTATATTATTAAAAATATGAATAAATCGTTTATTCATATTTTTAATAATATAAAATCTTTGAGGCCAGTCGTGGCGCACAGGCAGTGTGACTATAAACGTGACTGGTTGTGGGTTCGATCCCCACTCGAGAAAATGAAATATTTAAATTTATATTTCTACTAGCGGCCCGCCCGCGGCTTCGCCAACTTGAACTACATGATTATTCATTTTATAAACAGAATTGACTGAGAGTCAGAAAGACAGTTCAGAAACAGCCTCAAATGGTAAATTATTGATTTTGATAAAGATTTATATATTCTTTGTAAAATAACTTTAATGATTGCATATTAGAAAACATACCCAAATCGAATCGAATCGATTAATCTAATATCGAAATGGAATCCAAAATAATTAATCGAATATCGAATCGAAAATATTTAATTGAAAATCTCCTCCTTGTTTTAAAAGTCGGATAAAAATACACATTTATCACAAACAAATACAGATTCATTATAAGTATAGATATGGATTGCTTCATATTTGCAGGCAAGCTCATGCCTTGAGTTCATTCAAATGCACATAACTTCTTTTTTAATGAACTGATTTGGATGAAACAAACAGATGTTAAGTTGAGTTAAAACAAAGCAATTGGTGAAATAGTTTTAAATAAATCTGTTCAGTATTTTTGGATACATACTGACAGACAAGAAATAAAAAAAAATTTTTGCTTTCTATTATTCTTTTTAAGTGCCCCTCTATCCATTTCAGTCAAAAATACTAAATATACAGACAAAATATTTTTACTGTTTTATTATATATAGAGATTACTTAACTCTGTTGTCGAGGCTCGCTCTGGTAGTGAAGCGATAAGAGAGCGAAATAAAAATATTAAAAATGTAATTTTCCTCAAGTGTCGCACAACCAATCACGTTTACAGTCGCACACCTGTGCTTTTGTGCCACAGGCATCTTAAAAAAACTTAAGTAGGGAAATATGTTTTTTAAAAAAAATTGTCATTTTGATTATGTCGTCGAAACCGGTCGCTTGTTATATTCTTTAATATGTATGGAACTTAATATATTACGCTGTATTGAAGTTTAACGATTTGTAATATTTAATCAACGTGTGTGATATACATACAATCGTATTACCCGGACTCCCGCGCCGGGCCGGGAGTCCGAGCCGGGCCCTCGCGTCCACGTCCTCTATTGGACTGCGGTGACTGGTCGCTGTCGATATTTAGGACAATGACTTGTTATCTGCACTTCGTGTTGTTTACGATGAATCTTCACCTCCGTTGAGAAATAAACACTATCGTTAACGAGAGGGTCAGAGAACACCAGTTAGTAAAATATTAAAGATAAATGTTAAAGTGAAAACAACTTTTAATATAATATACGTGTGGGTGCGTGCGTTGCAGGAGGAGCAGCATGCGTCTCATCATCCTGGAGGACGCGCCGGCGGTGGCGGACTGGGCGGCGCGCCTGGTTCTGCAGCGCATCTCGGCTTTCGCGCCCAGCCCCGGGCGCTACTTCGTGCTGGGGCTGCCCACGGGCGGCACGCCGCTCGGCATGTACCGCCGCCTCATCGAATTCTACCGCGAGGGCCGCGTCTCCTTCAAGTACGTGAAGACGTTCAACATGGACGAGTACGTGGGGCTGCCGCGCGACCACCCTGAGTCCTACCACTACTACATGTGGAACGAGTTCTTCAAGCACGTGGACATAGAGCCCGGCAACGCGCACGTGCTGGACGGCAACGCGCCCAACCTTGTGGAGGAGTGCCAGCGGTTCGAACGGCTCATCGCGGAAGCGGGCGGCGTCAACCTGTTCGTGGGCGGTATCGGGCCCGACGGCCACATCGCCTTCAACGAGCCCGGTTCCTCGCTGGTGTCGCGCACACGCGTCAAGACCCTGGCCTACGATACGTTGGAGGCCAACAAACGCTTCTTCGGTAACGACATCGACAAGGTGCCGCGGCAGGCGCTTACCGTAGGCGTGGGCACCGTCATGGACGCCAAGGAGGTGATGATCCTCATCACGGGCGCGCACAAGGCGCTGGCGCTAGCCAAGGCCGTGGAGGAGGGCGTCAACCACATGTGGACCGTGTCCGCCTTCCAGCAGCACGCGCAGGCGCTGTTCGTGTGCGACGAGGACGCCACGCTGGAGCTGCGCGTCAAGACCGTCAAATATTTCAAGGTAACCCCCCACATCACACACCACACCGACACACATTGCAATTGTGCATGCTCATTTTAAAGTACACGGGTGCACTACACGGCATGCATTTGGGGAAATCTGCTTTTTCATGAGGGAAAAGGTTTGGTTTATAATAAAATTGACGTATGAGAGTGTGATGTACGACAGGCGCTGAGCGGCGAGCACCAGAAGATGCTCGAGTGCGGCGCCGAGGAGGAGCAGCGCGTGTTGCACTGAGCTGTGCCGTGCTTGTTGCAGAGTCTGATGGACGAGCACAGCAAGGCGATAGCGCCGGCGTAGCGAGCGCCGCGGTGCCGCAGTGCCGGCCTCCACCACACACGATACTACTTACAGTTATAAATCATGTATATGTATTATTAAATTGCTCTTATTTACATTTGTAAGCTTTATAAAGATATATTTTATAATAAAATAAGAAATCATGTTGTTGGTTTTTTTCTTTATTTTAATAATGAAATGGTTGAAAGATAATGAGTTCAACAAATGCTTCAAAGGATACGGAAAATCTTGGACCTAAATGTAAAGAGTCTAAAAATTTGTTTTTTTAGAATACCAAAAATCAGATCAATTTTAGAATACCAAAAATCAGGTCAATTTTAGAATACCAAAAACCAGGTCAATTGACAATCTGTAAGAGGATAAGAATAGTGTTAGATCCTTACTCCATATAAATAATCCATTACGAAAATAAAGTGTTTGTTAGTTTTAATTAAGTATTTTAACGCACTTATTAGTGCATATAATTACAATATATGTAATATGTGGGGATATATATAGAAACAAAAACTGTAGTTGTTGCTCTGTAAAGAGAAATTTATTTTTATAATTTGTAATTATAAATTCTTTGGAAAACAAAATACTAAACAATATATGAATACTGACCTCTAAAGAGAAACAATATTAAAAGCTATTGCTTCAAATACAATTCTTTTAGCCATGCGGTTCTAAAAATGACCATAGAGCAAAGTCCTGCCATAGATAATTAATGATTAAACGAACTTACCTGTACGTGAAGGTCAATCATAATTATATGAGCAGCTACGCCCACGCACCACCCCCGGCTTACATCTTACTTCATTATGTTTAAAGTTGGACTAAAAACCATTTTATTTCGTTATTCTAAAGGGTTGGATTAAATGCTAGCATTTGGATTTTGGGAAGGGTTGTAAATCGCTTTGCTTGTAAATTATCCAGATAATCGCGAATCCGTATAACTGAGGGCCGGATATTCGAGTTTCTACTGTATGAGCGATAAACTTCAAAGTTGTTGAACCTTTAGTAGTATTTATGTACGTCATTGGTATCGATGCGTAACTGCATCACATATAATGCAGTATGGACAAACATCGTGAAATCTGCCTCCCTGTATACTTAATGTTAAACCTATAATTGTAACATACAATAGATTTAACAGTTCTTTTAATAATAGGTAAGTTATTGTGTATTAAAGTATTTTATAAAAAAATATATAAAACACAACAAACACATTTAATTGCAATTACAATAAAAAACTGAAGTAATTTGTCAAATCATTGTTTCAATAAATCAAAAGTTTTACAAATATGACCATGACACGTACAACACGCGCCTTCACCAGTCGTGGGCGCCGGTGGCGCTGGTGGCGCGGCACATGCGCGCCAGCATGGCGGCCAGCTGCAGCGGCGACGCGAGCCCGTCGGCGGCACGCAGGTGCGCGCGCGCCGCCTCGCGCAGCAACGCCAGGCGCGCGCTCTCCGCCGCGTCCAGCGCGCGCGCCACGCGCAGCACCACGCCCAGCACGTCCTCGGCTGAGTACCCGAGCCGCTGCAGCTGCGCCAGCGCGCGGCACGCCGCGCCAACGTCCCCGCCCAGCGTCGCCGTCAGCATGCCCCTCACCAGCAAGGGATGCGGCTCGTCGCATACCTAATTCAAATTCAAATATTTTTTAAGTTACATTACCAATTTACTACCAGTTCACTAAAGTTAATAAGTCAGGCCCATGAAGAACCGGCGCAAGAAACTTAGCGGGACTTATTTTTTTAAATCAATTTTATATAAACAATGTCCTGACTGTTAAGCCTAATAAACTATTGGGCTTATTTATTTTCTTTTTAGATTTATGCAGTCGAGGTTTTTTTAAATATTTTTTTTGTGTAAATGATCATATGACCTTGAAAACATGGTCGGGGCTGACGTGCGCGAAACCCTGCGCAGTCGCCTGCAGATTGTTGAGCGCCGCGCGCAGGTCGCCCTGTGCAGTGAACACCACCGCGCTCACACCCTCCTCTGTGTATGATAGCTTTTCCGCTTCGCACACTTCTATAACCTGGAAAATAGGTATATATATATATTTTATAACGTGTGTCCCACACATAACAAGGGAAGAGAGACTTAAAACACTCCGTTTCCCAAGTATTGCCCAAGAAATTGCTTGTTAAACAATTGTTTGCAAGAAATTATCACAGCAAGTAAATAAAAATTATTCATTCCTCCAAGTGGGAATCATATGTTATCTACTAACAGTACAACAAAACAAACAGTAAAAATTTATTGTCTGTACATATAATATTTTTGACTGAAATGGATATAGGGACACATAAAAAGAATGAGAGTGAAGAGTGCAAAAATATTTGTTTGAATTTCTTAATATTTGATTTATACTATTAGAATAATTATTTTGGATTTGATTTTAATATTGGATTATTCGATTCCATTTGGGTATTTTTGGCAATATGCAATCATTACAATTAGTTTACAAAGAATCTTCACCCAAATCTATAACTTAACATTTAAAGCTGTTTCAGAACAAATAAATTAATTTTGGATGGTGGGATCCAATTTTGCATTTTCTTTTAAATAAAAATAAAACTATATTATTTCTTTTAGACAAATTGGAAACCACAACCACAAATTTACGGTCACAGCAGTTGCCTTCTTTCATATCGGCATATTTTTTATAGAATTTGCAAACTTATTTAAAATACTAGCGGCCTTATCCTTTAAATTATCCTTTTAATAAACAGAGTTGACTGACAATCGAATGTATTGATGTCAATGAATAATTTTATTTACTCTTTAATAATATAATTTAATTAGGGTGTGACACAAGTCGTAATGCCTATACAGGCCAACCAGATCATTGAAATATGCTGAATGTCCCATATTGGTGACAGATTGTAATATGAAGAGAATACTTCTCATCTTAAATGAGAAGATTAATATTGTATGTGTTGTATTAGTATTATATTATTGTATTAGTATTGTGATGTATAAAAACTGTAACATACCTTTGCCATTATTTGAGCATCAGTGAGCCTTGTGTATCTCAGTACTGCGCACCGGGACTGTATAGGCTCAATTATTTTCTCACTGTTATTGGCTGCAAGAGCAAATCGAGTTGTGCTTGAATATAACTCCATGGTGCGACGGAGAGCCTGCTGGGCACCATCAGTCATACTGTCTGCTTCATCTAATATCACTATTTTATGCCGTCCAGCTGGTAAGGTGACCTGTAAAAGAAATATGTCATTTAGTAAACAGTTTTATAATCAATTTGAAATAATAATAACAAAGACTTTATATTTTCTAACCTTTTGTTGAGCAAACATTTTTATTTTATTCCGAACGACGTCGATACCACGATCATTGGAAGCATTAAGTTCCAGAACGGCATCTTTAAATGAACTTCCGAGAAGTGCTCGGGCTAGACAAAGTATAGTAGTTGTTTTGCCCACACCGGGCGGACCCGCTATTATTATATTTGGTGCATTCCCCGTCCGGGCAAATACACCTAATCGCGAAACTGTGTCTTCGTTTCCTACAATATCTGTAAAAGTTTGAGGCCGATACTTTTCTATCCAAGGCAAATGAGAATTAGATTTGTTTTGTCCAGCAGATGATTTTATAGGTTTCGGATCAACATCGTCTATTTCCATTATTATCACATCATTGTCATTCATATTGTTGCTTTAGTGCATATATTTAAAAAAATATTTAAATCTTTTATTTTTAGTTTGGGTTTTAAAATTAGCTTCTTATTAGTTCTGTGGTTCTACCAGTTCAGTTTAGTTTTTAGCAAGTAAAAAGTAAATGTGTTCTGTGGTCCTGTGGTTTTTAGCATCTGGTAGGGATGTGCAAAGCAGACAAAATATTCATGTTTTAACATCGATGTTGCATTAATGAAACATCGGAACATCGATGTCAGTAAGAATACATTATCGAAATTTGGTCGCGTAACATCATAATCTACCAAAATTAACGAATGCTTCCACACACGTATTTATTAAATTCCGACCATCACCACACACCACAGACTAGTTTTCTACCTAGTCTGTGGTCTACGCCGGTGCAGCCAACAGCAGCCAACCCGGTGTCGTTTTACATAAATTACTATGTATTTTAAGCATTTTCAGCAAACCAAAACAAAAAAGTTTAAATTTGAAAAATGATATATGTCATTAGATTAAACTTAAGTTAAAAAATGTTCAGATTCTTACTAACACACACTCGCCTCGCTACTCAACCCGTTGCGCCATTAAAAACGAAATGTCCACTCCAATTTCCGTAGAACTGTGACTTATGTGTTTGTCTAAAACCAAACGCCTTAACTCTTAAGATTAAGACAACTTTGTCATAATAATACATTCTGTTATAGTGTATCTCTTAAGTTATTTACCTAAATATATTTCGAAATTGTATTTCAAAGAAGTTTTTTCTTTTTAATATTTTTCAACTTGGAGAAAGAGTGTCTCACTTAAAAAAACTGTATTATGAACGAGTGTTCACGTGTTTATTTTAATTTAAAAAGAAATATCGTAAGCAAAAAATAAACATGACTACTTTTAGTCTTATAAATTCTCGTTTTATTAACTTTTATATATCCTACATATTTTTCATATGGAAATTATTATTTCTGTGTATTTTTCTTATCTGGCCTTCGCCTTTTTCAAAATCCGAGTTGGCAACTTGGCAACACTGGCGTTCACTTCGTAGTTCGTACTTCACAATCGACTGGTGATGGGTTCGATCCCCACTCGAGAAAATGAAATATTTATTTAAATCTATAGCTGAAGCGGGATGGATACAGGGAAATAAAAAAAAAATATGGAAAA
Organism: Heliconius numata; assembly: GCA_016802625.1. Classification (NCBI taxonomy): domain Eukaryota; kingdom Metazoa; phylum Arthropoda; class Insecta; order Lepidoptera; family Nymphalidae; genus Heliconius; species Heliconius numata. The sequence goes on along the minus strand of JAEBDU010013289.1, from coordinate 50,845 downwards.
AAAGAAACAGATGTTAACTAACATCGATGTTGTTCTTTCGATTTTTGTCGAACATCGATGTTACAGCTTCGATGTTGACATCAATGTCAACATTGGGCATCCCTACCCTACGTAGTGTATCTTTAAAACAACTTCGAATTTTCAAAAATCAAAGTGATTTTCTACCTTGACTACCGTATTCTAGATCTAGACATATTAAGAAAGCAATTTATAAAAAATGTATATTTCTTGAATTCATCACATGGGATGACCCTCAAATTACGTATGTTATTTTAATACTTTAAAATATTTACTCTGCAGCATTAAAAAGAATGAGAGAGTGCAAGAGTGTAGTGGATTCTTTTGCCCAGGCGACACGGGCGCACCACCCACAATCTCGTACTTGTTGTTGGTTGGGTTTATTTGCATTTAAAAATGTATAGCACAGGGAGGAGGATTCCCTTCAAGGGAGTGAGACCACAGAATACATTTACTCAAAGAATGTTCACTTCATACTAAAAAATGGGTGACAAAACGATGCTGCTGCCATCTCTGTGCGTGCCCAACACATATGACAGAGTTGACACCTGTGACTTGACATTTAACAATAGCACAGATTTGTTGACGTTTGTTTATAAAATATTAATGTTATATTTTTCCCCATTATATATATTTTCCAACAAACAATCTCAAGTTACTAGCTCTATGTATTCTAAAGTGATGACAAAAAATTGTTAACAGTCAATAATTTTTATTTACAAAGAAAGTTTTTTAGCGGTGAATCATCATTATCTACTAAACAAGTGTCGTTTTTTATACTTTGTGCAACTACAGGTACTTACTTTCTATTCTTTTTAAGGAAACAAATTTTATATTACAATGGTAACGTTCATAATCATAAACTAAGTTATACTGATACATCATAATTTTTGTAATTTTAGTGAGTAGGTAATATTTCTGAATAATTATAGACGGCGCAATAGTTACTCATTTTGTTGGTAATTTTATAGTCAATTAATCAAAATGTATACCTAGAATCCAGATTATTATATAATATTATTTAGTAGGATGATTTAAACTTAAGTTATCTTTTAAATGATATTACCAATATCATATTGTGTAATAAGACTACAACAAAATTATAACAATATCAGTTGTTATAATTTTATTCCTCATGTTTAATACATACCATTATTAATAAATTTTAAAATATGTCATGACTTTTGAATTAAAACTGGTTAAAGTGATTTTTTTGTTTATTTAAGTTAGCTTTGATGCTATCCTATGACAATTTATTTATATGATAATGATGTGAATAATTCTCTTATTTTTAATTTTTGGTAAAAGAAGAGAATAAATGTGCCACCTTTTATTACAATTTATCACTTTATACATATATTATATATAATATTCAATATATATTATTCAATTTGATATATATTTTTCAAGTATATAACTTAAAAATGGAGTGGTTATTTGGGCACCGAATGACACCAGATGAGATGCTACGTAAAAACCAGAGAGCGCTCAACAAAGCTATGCGAGACTTGGACCGTGAAAGACTCAAGATGGAACAACAAGAAAAGAAAATTATTGCTGACATTAAAAAACTAGCTAAAGATGGGCAGATGGTATGTTTATATATAAATATAATTTTATTATTAGTATAAGAATTGGAAAGCTTATAACCAGTATAGACACAAGTTGTGGCGCAGGGGCACTAGTGTTTGACTGTAAACATGACAGGTTCTGGGTTTGATTCCCACTAGAAGAAATTAAATATTTAATATTTTCACTTTTTATTAATTGCTCTGGTGTTGAAGCAAAACGCTACATTGAGTTCCACCACTCAACATGCAATGTCTCCAGAATTTGGCAGAAAGTGTATTAACACAAGCCTACCCTGCTATATGCAATATCTGTTTGGAGGTCTGCTTTTTAGGATGGTGTAATACAGTAAATTTCACTATTCAATTCTTATCATTCAACAGGGGACAGAACCTCTGCCTATATAGCTTTACACAGAATTCAGAGTAAAGCTAAAACAAATATAGAATATTTTTTTGGGCATTTATCTGCATTATTGAGGCCAGTCATGCAACTCTTGGGGCAGGGACACTTTGCAAAATATTGTAGGTGATCATGTCATATTCAACTCATTTTATTGTATATGAAATGAAGTATTAATACACCACAAAACAATAACTGAAAATGAAATTTCACAACTGCGCTATTAGTGATTTTATTTAGAGCACTGACAAATTATTATAGTAATTCTATTTAAATATTATTACATATTCTGCTACTTATCTCCTACAGTGTGTAGGTTCCTCCATTTGAGAGATGAAATAATTAATGATATGATGACAGGATGCAGTAAAAATAATGGCAAAGGACCTGGTCCGCACACGTCGCTATGTGCGCAAGTTCATGCTAATGAAAGCCAACATCCAGGCAGTGTCTCTTAAGATTCAGACCCTCAAATCGCAGAGCAGTATGGCGCAGGCGCTGAGGGGCGTCACGCGCGCTATGGCCGGCATGAACCGTACTCTCAACCTGCCACAGATACAGAAGATACTACAGGTACACTCCATATTTAAATGTTATTGTATGTTATTCTTAGTAAATATGTAGCTTTAGGAATAATAAGAATATTAATATTTGCATATTTGTTGTTCATATGTGTGTTTTATATTCTTTTACATATAGCATTTCATATACTTCATAACTTCTTGCCTACAAACTCACGAGTTTGGCAAGAGATTTTTTATATATTAAGTTTGTAAAAAAATAAATAAATAAATTTAAAAAAAATAAATAAAAATAAAATAAGTTCTTCTTGCTGTGCGTTCTCTACTGCATTTATCATGGGGAGTGTTCTGGGGAACTGTTTGACCGGGGAACTGACTTGTTACCTGCCGCCGAATTTTTTAACTGCACAGCACGTCAAAAACTTAAATACCATCCACACCATCTGGATATGTGGCACTCCACTAATGTGCGGTTCTGTAGGAACTTCCTTGCACGCGCCATGCAACTCTGGAATGGCCTACCAGCAGCAGTGTTTCCAGGTTGATACAACCTAGGCACCTATAGTTTCTGTAGATTTCATTAGTATTTATCATCACGTGACCCACACGCTCGTTTGCCTTGTCTTTTCCATAAAAAAAATAAAACACCTTTTACTTTTGTTTAACATTTTCATAAGTAAGTACATAACTCACTTATGAATATGTTTAAATTTGTATTTTAGCATGTTTTTTACATTGGAAAGCATGAATACCGTGGACAAATTAGTTAGAATAATTCAATAATATTGACAATAATGATTACAGGAGTTTGAGAAGCAGTCTGAAATAATGGACATGAAGGAGGAGATGATGAACGACTCCATCGACGAAGCGATGGAGGGCGACGACGACGAGGAGGAGAGGTAAATCTGATGCTTACTAAAGTTAAAGCTCTTGTATAACATGAACGTCTTATATGGTTTTATATATTGTGTCCACAGCGATGCGGTGGTGTCGCAGATCCTAGATGAGCTGGGCCTGCAGCTCAACGACCAGCTGTCGGGCCTCCCGCAAGCCACGGGTTCACTGGCTCCCGCCGCTGCTGCGCGCCCCGCTGCCGCGCTGGCGGGCGGAGGCGCCGGGGGTCCCGGGGGCTCCGGGAGCCCCGGCGGCGCGGCGCTCAGCGACGCCGACGCCGAGCTGCAAGCGCGCCTCGACAATCTGCGGCGCGAGTGACCTGCAGACTCGTCTGCTGCACGTTCTATATACTTATGTCGTTGCATGAAATCACCCGCCTTATCAAGAACTGACCGCATTTTACGAAATTACCAATTACCTACCTGAAAGTCAGATTGACGTGCGTTGATCAATAACAACCTGTTGCTTCACGACGTTTATGACGAACCAAACTCGCGACTATTTGATGACATTAGCAATTCTATTTCACCAATTTGAAACTAATTTATTATTATTATTTACTGATTGAAGCATTAGCAATATGGCGGCCTCTAGTAATAATGTCAACAATAAGTAACTAACAAATATCGTCGTTTTATGTAATGAGTCTGTAACATTACACGCTATTGCAGAACAGAGCTGTGTTCAACTTTGTCACTAACTTATTTCTTAACGAAAGTTATTTCGTTTCATTTTATTTTAATACTTTATTACACCATAATTGATATTAATTACCTAAAACATAAAACAAACATAAATTAACTTAAACAAACAAAAACAGAAAAGTTTCATATTTTTGTTTGTTAGTTGAATTACACATGTTGCAGAGCAAGATCACTAATGTTATTAAGTCCTTAAGTTTAACAAAAATAATTGTTAAATATATACATATTTTTTCTTGTTTTAATTTTGCGTCTGTATTCTATGAAAATCTCTAATTAATATTTCAAAAACTAAGAACTATAAATAATATTAAGAAATAAAACGGTGATGTATGTACATACATTGCTTATACACGCGTTGAATAGCTTCAAAGCCTTAAATAATTGGTTTAATGTTGTAAATATATGCATTTTTTAAATAAATTAACTAATCCTAGATTTACTGCAAATTCATTTGTCCTAGCTCTACATCATTCCCAGAGTCCACCGCGACAGCGTCGGACCTGATCGTACGCGAGCGACCGGTCTTGACTTTCCGAGAATTAATTATTTTCATTTCCTTGCTCTACAAGACAAAGCGGTGATGATTTTCCAACACTCTAATGTCTGCGGCGTGTCTGAACACTACTAGGGGTCCCTCCGCCCACCCCACTATACCTACGAGGAACGTGGTACAATGTTACGCTAAAAAAATGTATAATAAAAATATGTATGTAGGAACTTCCAAATTGTTATTTGAACAATTATGTAAAATATGAATTTTTAGTATTTCTTGCGTAACCAGACCAACAATCTTCCGAGTAGGGGAACACAGGGTAATGAGAGCGGTCGGGCAATGGGAGCGGAAAGCAGGTTCGATTCGCGCAATTGTGAGCACAGCACAGCACAGCACAGCTGTTTCCTTCAACCACCGACAAGCCTTTGTTTAGTCACGAGGGACGATTGTGTGTTTTTCGCTCCAAGCTGACAAAAAATTGCTAATTTCCTTACAGTACCTTAAAGAAGAGACATAATTTAGGGGAAGCTAAATAGTTTTATAGCTGTTGATGATTATAATAACGAAAGATGATTATAATACGATTTGTTATTTTTATATTTAAGAATAATTATAAAGGTTCCCATTTCGCATATGAGTGTTAAATAGGTTCTCATCAGCCGCATTTGTCGGGCAATGGGAGCGACTGACTTTTTTTGTAAAATTGTAATTGTACCTTAACACATGTCTGTGATTGATTACGTATACCCGTCCTCCCCTACTGAGAGGTCGGACTGAAGCATTTATTTATTGCCCTTTCGTTCACACAATAAGGATATGTTTATAAAGAAAAGCCGGTCATTTTAAAATAGTTTTTAATATTTGGAGTACACAGAACGCAGGTCACTCTTATATCAAGCTTCTCTCATAGGACATACATACTATTACAACAACTATTATATAATATCACACAAACTTATATTTTTTAACACATTTATAAATAAAACATAAGTAAGAAAACCCTCGCGATCGGATCCACGACGCAGCACAGTCCGTCCTGGCACCAACGCGCCATACCTATATATGTCTATATACCTATATAACAGTTCAATAAATCATATTATATATTTATAAATGGGTACGACTACGACACTATAACCACCACTGTGCTACAAGCGTTGGTATTAACGTATTATCTAAATACTCTTACAAAATACAGACGCGATATTTTACTTTAAAAATTCTAGATATGTTTGAGTAACGACGTCTTGTTCGTATGCCTTCGTATACAGTGTAGTGTTCCTACAGTGTTCAGGATTCAGCTTGCGTCCAGCGCAAGTACAGTATATGATTAGATTACAGTGCACTTTCTGCCATTATATGGGGACCTTAATTACTCATTTATGTGTTTCAGACAAAGAGACCCAACACTTATATACACATTGCCCCTAAATACGTTCACGCTTAGGTATACAGTTACCCGTCTGACACAGCATAAAGAGAGTCTTTACAAAAATATAATGTTTCAGTCTTATGTCCCCCGCACGAGGCTCCTCCATCCCCCATAGTAGGTACCTACACCTACTACGACCAAGAAAGGTGAGGGAACCAAGCACTCTCCGCGCGGGGATGCCGGAAGACTGCTGTGGAAATACAATCTCCTCCTTATTTGGCTATTATTTATATTAATTCTAAGACAGCGGATTCATTTATTCTTAGGATAAGTTATGCTATGATAAAGTTGTTGCGGAAAATAACTTTTTTAAAAATATTTCCAATATTTGGACGTATGTTACTGGCTTACTTGGCGTATTATTATTATGCAACCGGTGTTGCCACGTCCCTATTCTTAGACCAAAAAGTTCAAAGTCCCCAAGTGCCCCTTTTCGAGGATTATTCCACCCACTTTAAGAATTATTTTTAATTACTTTATTTTTTAATAATTTACTAACAATTCTGTTTTAACTGTTATATGTACATTGTTAACTAAACAGTTATAAGTATAGTGACATTTTTTATTTTAAAAAAATATTTTATTATGTTCTCTATTCTATAATAATTGTAATTTTTTCCGCTTTTTCTACTTAACATATTTAAAAATCACGTGTTTCCCTAAGTTGCTGCATGCAATATACTCGTACATATGTAATTTGGGCATATAAAGAAAAGTGATTGAACAGTCGCTTCGAAGGACATGCGTCTACGCGTGGGGCGCGTGCGGCTCGAGCGCGCTGAGCGCGATGGCGAGCTGCGCCAGATAGTAGGTGGACATGATGAGTGCGCGCGCGTACGGCAGTGCGCCCGCGAACATGCTGTAGCCCAGCAGCGCGTCCGACACCGCGAACAGCAGCGCGCCGCGCACGCCGCGCGCCAGCCCGCGCCACGCCATGGTGGCCAGCAGCAGCGCGTACGCCGGCACCAGCGCGCGCAGCCCGCCGGGCGCTGGCACCACGCGCGCGTACGCCAGCGCCGCGGTGTAGAGCGCCGCGCCGGCTGCAGGCGCTCGCGGGGTGGCGCCGAACGCCGCGATGTAGGCCACGTGCGCGCCCGCGAACGCCGCCATGCCCGCCACGAAGTGCTGCGGCCACACCAGCAGCGCGTCGCCCGCCGCCGACAGCGCCAGCCCCGCCGCCACGCGCGCCGCGTACCCGCGCCTGTGTCGTTCAATACTCTTTACTGATATCCTGAAGGTTATATAAAGTCACGCGAACAAGCACCCCAAAACAAATAAGATAAAATGTTGGTATCACTATCAACCTATCAAATAGTTACACACACTATTGTTTAATTCAATACCTAATATTACCAAACTTAATATCAGAAACCCCTTGTAAATTGAGATACTAATATTAGGTCTTTATATATAAAATTGGCGTTTGATATGGAAGGAACAAAAAATGAAATATTTTTAAATATATTTATTTAATCAATGTATGAACTATTGTTATCTATGTACTTTTGCTATCTCATAGGTGCATTGATCACGTTATAAAAAACCATTCGAACGGGAATCAATAAAGTCTTTCAAGGCGGTTTTGACTGCCTCATCGGAGTTGAATTTTTTTTCCATGCAAGAATCCAAATTTCGAAAAATGGCAAAAGAAGTAATGATATCTTAAACTAATTTAGTAGCCGTCTGTTGTGATTATTGCAGAGAATCCACTTCTCATCACAGTGTGCCGGTTAAGTACCTGATGTAACGCAGTAGTCGACGCGTAGTCGCGTGTTACGGTTTGCTTCACTCAATTCGTAAGCTTGCCACGAGCATGTCAAGCTTTTTGAATCTTCCTAATTTATTTCAAATGGATTAAAACAGTTGTATCACTAAAACCGCAGCCTGCAGCTAACTCGGACGATGTTTGCGATGGATCCGTTTCCAAAATAGCCTACAATTCTTCATTATCAACTTGGGTCTCCGGGCGTCCACGGGGCTTGTTCTGCAGGTCGAAGTTTCCAGAACTAAAACGTTGGATTCAAAAACACACTATGTTTTGTTTTGCGACACGACCGCCATAAATATCATTAACCCTTGGAGCCATTTCCACAGCACTGGTGCCACAGTGGACCTCGTCGTCGTAAATAACGCGATATTTCAAGTTCCCATTTTGCAAACTGAGTGATTAAAACAGAAGAAAAAAACAAATGAATGACCGTCAACGAAACAGATAGATGTGTAAGTACTTAGCTGTATAAATTTGAAGGAGAGAATTTGTGATTAAAGTGGCCAGTACGACAAAACGCCAATTTCATATGTAAGGACCTAATATGAATAAACATATTTTATGAATGTATGGGAATATCTTACAAAAACAAAAGTTTCAAATTTGTTAACAAATTGTAAACATGTCTGCTTTATTTTTAGACTTTCTTTGACAAAAAATGTAAATATATTTATGGGTGCAAAAAGAATCAGCGTAGAGTGATGGTGTACGCACTGCGGCTGCGGCGCGGCGTGGGCGCGCAGCAGCACGCACAGCAGCAGGCACAGCACGGGCGCGCACTTGAGGGCGGCGGCGCAGACCGAGGGCGCTCCGCCACCCGCCACGAAGTACGCGCACACCGCCTTGAGGAACGCCGCCAGCCGTGCGCCCCCCACGCGCCCCACCGCCGTCTTCTGCAAACGCACGCATCATTCTTTTATCATATTGGAATTTTTATAAACGTTTATGTCTTTTTTTATGTGGATCCGCGGTATATATTAGATTAAACAGTAGCCCACTTGTAGTAAGATAAGCTGCCTCCCTACCCAACCTACTCCACTTTGCACGGTCTAATGCGTCCGCGGTAGTTAGACCATTGGCTCTCATGTCCTGCTGCAGTACTACCACCATCAGCTGCAAAATGACTGTTCCACTATGATAATTCTCAATATTTTACGTAAAAAAAATTTGCCTAATATTTTAAAAACGTTTTGTCCTCTTTCATTCGATATCAAATAAATGATATTTAAACTTACATTACATGCATTTAAACATTACATTACATACATTTAAACATTACATTACATAGTGAACCTCAATTTAATAAAATTCTTGCCTGTTAAAAGACAGGCTAAATCTTGATAAGAACGCATGGCTTATTGTTGAAAGCGTTTAGACGGTTTTCAATTGACGCGGGTTCGAGTCTAGTTACGTTCAAATGTAATTTTAAGACGCCATCTAAAAATATTTTCTATGCTTAGGTTGAAATAACACTTAATAACGGAAAATGTAATAACATAAGTTTTGAATGTATAACTTGTAACGTATCAAATAAATTGATTCTCAAATTAATATCTGAAATAGCTTTTGTTCAAAAAAGACAAGATCTAACCACGCTTGGCTATTCTATAAAAAAAATTACTTTGATTAAAGAAATCAAAACTTAAAATATTTTTGGGACGTAGATACTCAAACCTTGCCCCGCTAGATTTAAAAGCATTTTTTATAAATAATTTAATTTTTATAAGTTAGAATTAATATACTGACTTTGTAACTCGTGGAACACAATAATTAGCAGAGCGACGCCTAACAAGTACTTCGTTTCGGTTTGGCCGTATATTAGCCAAAAACAAATCTGTGGCCGAACCTACGATTTTTGGCCGAAACCGAAACCGAATGTTCGGTCGATCATTATTACTTGGACATCAACATCCATCAACATCCAGATGGCAAATATAGCAATCAAATAGACTAGATCTTTATTAAAGCTGCTCGAAGTCTCAATAAACGAAAAAGAATTGAAGTGAAGGATAGCTCAAAGTTTTATGCTGCTGCAAAACAGAACTGGGATAGGTGGAGCAACGCAAACTACGCCGTAGGGACACCTGATGTGTTGTGGGAACGAGCCAAACAATTCATCACAGAGTCGATATCGGCCTCCGAAGCACCAAATACTTCATACAAGCGACCGCACTGGATGACCGACGGCACACTACAGATAGTTGAAGTCAGTGACTTAAACAAACTATCAGCGGAAAACTACTGGCAGGGATGCAATCCCAATTGAAACAATTCGAGCTTTAGGCGACGTAGGTGTCTTTCCACTGCATAAAAAGGTTCAACCAGAAAGTGTAGTAATTACCGCCTTATAGCCTCTCATTTCTCACGCTAGCAACATTTTACTACACATATTAAATGAGTGACCGGTTTTGTTAAAGGAAGGAGTACACGTAAGCATATTCTGTATAGTTAACAAAATAAAAGTTAAGCGCTATGTCGCGTATATAGTATATAGCATATAGCAGCATGTATGTTAGTTATAAAGTTTATTGGCTGAAGAAAAAGAACCATAAAACGTAAATAGTTTTATAAATAGCGTCCGAGACCCCTGCGAGCGTCCGCATCCGCATTACAGATGAATGGGAGGACGGGAGGACGGGAGTCGGGAAGTACTGCAAGTAGTAGCCCGATCTTCTACTAGGCAGCATCATACTTTTGTTTTTGTGATAAGCTCTCGGGTAAAAATTATAAACGAGAGGTTGTAATCCAATGTAAACGTAATAAACTTTTAACCAGTTTCACGCTATATCCCGCACACAGCAGGGTAGGCAGAGGGAACCTAGTGTTAAGACACTCCGTTCTCCACTTTCTGTCGAATTCTGAAGGCATTGCGTGTTGAGTGGCAGAACTCAACGCCGCGCTTTGCCTCGACACCAGAGCGAAGAAATGGAAATATAAATGTAAATAAATATTTTATTTCCTCGAGTGGGGATCGAACTCACAACCGTCGCGTTACAGTCACACCCTTGTGCCGCTGCACCACGGCGGCCTCAATCTTTTAAAGTTTCACGTATTAGACAAAATATATATACTTATATGAATTCAGAAGAAGTTTATGACAAAATAAACTTGGTAGCATAATACAGTAACTGGATTACGCTACATAATACAGTAGCTATCTATATAATTTAAAATATAAATTTATAATGTAAAGATATTGCAAAATATACAACGATATTAAATAAACATGCCGCACCGCTACATAAGTGCAAGTCTAATATTAAACTAATACTTCATTGTAAGAGAGAGAGACAAATTTAACATTTAAGGTAAAAAGATACATACCAAATCACTGGAGGATATCATGTTGTTAAAGTACAATGCTGTTTATGAAAAGTGATCGCAATTACTGCGCACAAAACAACAGCTAACGAGCTCCGCTGCCTCCTCCGGCCTCCGCCCTCCGTCCTGCGTCCTCACTGCTCACTGCACACTGCTCGCGTATGCTAGTAGCGGTCGGAGACACAAACGACACTAACACAACAACACACACTGAGTGTATTATTACTTCAGTTCAGAAAATTTGTTTGTTGTGATTTGTGAAACGTACTGGGTTGCCATTCTGCATTCGCCACTTGCCATATACGATTATCGGTACCGGTATTTAAAATCAATATAGGATCCTTACAATACACCTATCCTATTTAAAAATGTATTTACTAAACATTTTTTACACAATTATAAATACTCTAGTTAATCTCAATTATTGATTATGCTAATGATTCCCACATTATGAAAATATTATATTTGTCATTTCCAATATGGCCGTTGTGGCGTAGAATTGTTGGGCACAAGCTTGTGATTGTAAACCGGACGGTTGTGCATTTGATTTCCATTCAGGGGATTGAAATATCTAATATTTTCATTTCCTCGTTTTGGCACCGAGGCAAAGCGAGGGCTCAAGAATTCGGCGAAAAGTAAGAAACTACAGTCCAACTACAAACTAACTGTGTCTTAATGGGAACAGTGTCTTTGTACCAGGTTCTCATGTTCCTTCTGCCTACCTGCTAATGCTATTTGCAAGTATACAAAGTGAATTATTTAATAAGTACGTCTTTTGCGTTGGCAATGCAAATGTTCCAGTTTACTTGATATTTATACTGCTTCATACGCTCGTGATGGCTCGTCAAACCCTCACCTCCAAGCCTGCACAACGTTTGGCTTCCATCTGCACGATTGCGAGCGCGTCAATATGTTGGTTAATGATTATGTTCCTGACATTCAAGCATGACAGATATGGATATCGAAGTCATTCTTATTTCATCTCTTGCTTTAGGCTTGATGTATATAACGAAAAAAAGAAGCAAATACTCGGCAGAAAAAAAAGAAAAAAATATATTTTTTTAATTTAATTTGCATATTAATTTATTTTTTACAAATTAATGTAAATAACATGTCTTGGAATTTTTATTTATTCTGAGTTAATATTGAAACAACACTCTAAGAATAATGTTTTTTGACCGATTTCTGTAAAAAAAGAAGATTATCAATTCGACTGTTTTTTTATGTAATATAATAAATTATTTTTTAACAAAAAAAAAACCGACTTCTAACAACGAAATAAAAAGAAAGTAATAATTTCACATAAAATAAAACGTACTATGATTTTGTTAAACCATAATAATTTAAAAAATATTTTATAATTTTAAAGTCGGTCTCAAGCTTACCTTGCTTGCTAGCTTACCTTACAATATCAAATCACTAAGCGTGTTTGTTTTACTTGGCGTAAAATGGGGAGTGGAGTTTCTTAACACTAGGAGTTTCCCTCTGCTTACCAAACGGAAGGGAACGAAAAAATCAACGGAAAGTGGGCAACGGAATGTCTTAACACACTCAGTAGGCTGAATATGCGCCAAATATGTAAACATCTCGCAAGTCTTTGTTGAAAAACCGACACCGTCCGGATAGGCGACAAGCTCTCGCAAGCCATCACAACTCCACCCACAAGTCCCAGCACCACAGAGTCCACAGAACACATATAACCAAACAAACGGGGTGTTTACACGTTGGTGTTCGGCAAACCTTCACAAGCGTATAAGCGGCCGTCCACGGTCTCATAGTCATAGGCACAGAGTATGAAAGTACATTCTATATGACATAACAGCTAGCAGTTATGATATGAGTAAGTATAGTCTGGCAAATATGTTATTGATAATGGGAAGCACGCGCGGCAAATTGCGCAGTATACGTATGCGCAGAGAACGTTCGATCAGTGTTACCCTGTTATATTGTTTTACCCCACGCTTAGCAAATCACATTTACCTATACGATAATTAAAATATTGTAATGTCTATCATGTTTATGTTGTAGTTAATTATACAAAACGAAAATTTTATGAGGATACGTAAATATCGAAAAATAATCAGCTGTTCCATACATTGTTGTCGAGAATAAAATCAAGACTAGCCCGAAAAGTATATTAACATTTTTTTTTCAATAAATAATTAATCAATTCTAAGCTTCTGCTTATATAACTAATGGCACATGATATTTACGTATATATGTATATATATATACACTTATGTACAACATAAACATTCAGTATGCATAACACAAGCTTATATACAATGCAATATGGATAAAGAAATATGTGGCAATATTTAAGATTATATATATAAAAAAAAATATTGGGTAAATTATTTAAATAAATTTTGAGGTACAAAAAAAATGAGAGTGAGGTATCCCTTTGCCATACAAGTTACTGTGCGTTAGTGTGAGCGCTACGTCCTTACAGTAAATTCGCACCCACACATCTTTATAGGTACAATCGAGCTCACACTATATTGTTCACACAAGAATATAATTAATTGTAAACAAAAATGCCTTTTACCGTTTTGATTGTTTGCTTTATTATTTGTCAATTTTTATTTTTTACTTTCTTGCATGCATTAATTAACGTTTTATTTTAATTAATTAATTTTTTTACGTATTTTTTTTAAATTTGCATTTTATTACTAATTATTTTTGTAAATGAACACTAACGGCCATTCCTTTTAATTTTTTACTTTTATATTTGACATTTTATTTATTAAAACTTTATTTTTTTACAATTTTTTTGTATGTATTATTAGTTTTATTCTTTTATGTACCTTATTAACATTACTTTTTTATGTTACTTTTTTTATTGAATTTGGATTGAGAAGATTTGTATGTGGCCCCATTATAATAATTTCAATTCCGTTTTTTATTTAATTTTTCAATTTGGTTATTCATAACTTGATTTTGCATGTTGCTTAAGCTAATCATTATAATATTACTAGATAAATATGCTCTACTACGCCATTCCGTATATATGATGCTATCATATGATATTATATTCATATTTCATAGTAATGAACTGATAGCGTTGTGCTCGATTGTACCGTAGCCCGGTCACACCCCGCACCGAATCCCCGCGAGCCCTCACGGGGAATCGGTCCGGCGTGAGGGGGTGTCTATGTGCAGACATCAAAATACGCTTTCTGCGCAATTTGCCGCGCGTGCTTCCCATTATCAATAACATATTTGCCAGACTATAAACTTAAATCATTTAAGTTAAATGCAAGGAAAAGGAACATATACTAGGTTAAACGTGTTCTGTGGTTATGAGTATGACATTTGATGTCTTGTGACTTGCTCTTATATTTTTTTACAGTAAAAAAATAGAACGGAGGTCCAGAGCATTATTGAAATAGAAGAAATATAATACAATGCCGAAGAAAAAAACAGGACAACGTAAAAAAGCGGAAAAACAGAAACTACGTCAAAAAGAAATACGTAATGCAAGGGAACATGTTGACTTAGCACAACATCCTTGCAACCTGCCTATGGAATGCGACAAATGTCAAAAGTATATATATTAATTTTATAGTATGATATTTTACAATTGTTAAGTACGTATTATCTAAAATGCATTATTCGAAATATGCAATATTTAAGGTAAAATAAAAGTACACTTTTCAGAAATGTTTATTGTAAGTATGGCACAAAGTGGTAGGCTAGAATCACACTCCTGGGCATGTTTTTAGTATGGACTACTCTCAGACTAAATAAGCAAAGTGTTAAATAGAGAATAGTTAATACCATTACCAAACAAATAAGAAAGTATTGTGTCTACCTTACTAACCAATATATGGCTGACTATAATATATACATTAAATTATTTGAATATTATGACATATAAGTTTCTAATACTACAGAAAACAAAAGAGCCGCGCATTCTGCTACTTCTGTTCCGCAGTGCAGAGACTGCCAGCGTGTGCACAGTGTGGAAAAATCAAATGTATGCTTAAGTCCGGTGACTGTGTGGTCCGACATGCTGGAGTTTTCACTACTGGTCTAGGAATGGTGGTAGGTTTCTATATTATGATTTTATTCTATAATATCAATTAGCCTTTTTCTGTGACTTCACCAGCATGATCAAATAACTTAAGAAAAAGGGAGGAAATAACTAACAATTAGTAAATATAATAACTAAGAGAAAAAAAAGGAAATAACTAACAAAGGTACAGGTGGCACGTAGCTTTCCTCAATAAAAGGACAATCACATATAAACAAACAAAAGATTCAAATCTTATGTTCAACACATTAGAATTAAGACGATTAACTAAACAAAGTATAGATATAGATTACTGAGTGGTGCATTACATTCTTTAAAGGGTGCAATCTGTGACTTCTGTGAAGCATGGGTGTGTCATGGGCGCAAGTGCCTTACATCACACGCTTGCACATGTCCCTTGAGTGATGCAATTTGTCTGGAATGTGAAAGAGGTTAGTGACATGTCATTATTTTTATATGTGAGAAGTCGCTATATTAAACATTGTTATCAATGTGAACAATCTGACAAATGAGGTTGTCGCGGCAATGAGACAGAGTCTGAATTGCATTTAAGTGAATTCATATCCCTGCTCTAGCAAACAAAACCCAGCATCAAGTTTGACTATAAAACATATGGCCTGAGATCCCATCACTTAAATCTGCTGGGATCTGTTTTCTTAATTAAACTTATATCAATGAATAATACATGATTAGTGGAACAGATTACACTTGGGTTGCCTAGAAGAATCCTGCCGCAATTACCTTTAATTAAATTTTTTTTGTAACTCGTTTTTGGAGAAAATTGCAAAACGTAAGTATACGTAGTTTTCTCTGCATAAATAACTTCTAATAAAATCTAGACAATTGTAGCAGTGGGTTGTGGGACTTTATTGAAATGTAATTTTCCATATTTTCTTTATTAATAAAAAAAATATCCCTTTATTATATCAAGGAAACATGATGATTAATTTGTAGTAGATCGATATTTGTAAATATTTTTTTAATAAGATAATTGAATTGTTTTAAAATGGTAATATAAATAAATATTAGTATTTAGAAAACAGATTTAGCAAAGACTCAATATTACGGATTCATTATTTTACTTGAAAAATAAGGATGATTTCACCTTTAAATAGATTTCTGTATGTACTTAAATGATTAAAATCATCATTTAACAGGTGAACAATTAGAATTAACAATGATTTTAAGATTGACCTGCTATTAAATAATATTTTACTTTAAAACATAAAGCAGACTGGTCATTTCCTCATCTAATCTCATAGTCAAACGGTACGGGAATCAAATATTTCAAATGATGGCAACCCCTGCTTGCGGCAGTTATTTTCCAGGCAACCATGTGTTATAGTGTTCAAAAAAAAAAGCTTTAATTTGATATATAATTCATTAAAAAACACAAGAGTGCAAATTATTAATATTAAGTGACCTGTTTAAACCAGGCAACCCTTGACTTGCGGCAGACCGAGAGCTGGTAACCCTTAATTTTCCAATTCCTTATGCGATTTTCTTTCAAATGATGTGCGATTCATATAAAAAACATATGAGTGTAATTTTCTCCAGAAATGAGTTACGAAAAAAATTAATTAAAGGTGATTGAGGCAGGATTCTTCTAGGCAACCCAAGTGTAATCTGTTCTACTAATCATGTATTACTCCTGCAGGTTTAAGCGATGGGATCTCGACCTAATACAATGTCTCAAAAATTTTGCCAGAAAATGAGAAATGTAATGTCTTTACACTAGTTGTTATATTCTACCCTGCTGTGTGGCAGACATTTTTTTAGTTCAATATATATTTTTAAAGATGCATTATTGTAATTATTCATGTTTATTGTGTGTTAGAGTTTATATAAACCTGTTACAGGAGTTTGGGAACATGGTGGGAGAGTGTTCCGTTGCTGTTTCTGTCAAGGATTTCTGTGTGAAGATGACCAATTTGAGCACCAAGCCTCTTGCCAAGTGCTGGAGTCTGAAACATACAAATGTAAGTTCACACTTATAAGAAATGCATGTTAGATATATTATTTTTTATATATACTTTATTGCACATAATAACAAATAACATTGTACAAAAGGCGGGCTTAATGCTAAAGAGCATTTTCTCCCCGCCAACCTTGTTCTCCCCGCCAACGTTTGGAATAATAAGTAAGCAGGTGCAGAAGTAAAATAAACATACATATACAGGGTGGAAGAGGCAGCGCTCCTTTTACTGAAACTGCATATAGGGTAAAATATTTCAAACCCAAAACTAAAGAAATTAATCAAGATACCTCAACTATTTGGACGTAAGATTTTTTTTTCATTTTACGATTTTTATCCATACCTGTGTTTCATATGACGCACACATACGTGTGCGACGTTGCCGCTTTGACAGGTAAGTGTGTGCGTGCTTATGTTATACTTTACAAATGGTGTTTTATTTAAAAACAATAATTTTATTATTTATTTTGTTTGAAAAAATAACTTTTTCATTTTTGAGAATTATTTTTTTTCTGAATTATATTAGGCTTTTATAGAGTAGTTAAAACTGTGGTTTCATTTAAAGTGGTGCTGACAATTCCACCTTGTATATCCAATCCAATAAATATATGAATACACCTATAATATATAATTATGATAAAATATTACCGATATTCTAAATAAAATACATAAAAATATAAGCCGTATATAGCATTCCATATATACACCAATATATAAAATTAATTAAATAGATGAATATTATATATTTATGTTATTTAAAAAAAATATATCTTTTACCCGGCGCTTGAATACCTCACGAGAGGGAGCTCTTCTTAATGGGCTCGGGTAATTCATTCCATAGCCTGGCTCCGGCGACTGCAAAGAAGTCAGACATGAACCCTGACATATGCCGGTGTGTGGACAGCATAAGATTGGACTGGGAACGTAAGAAGGACGGAAGAAGGAAGGAAAGGAAGGAAAAGTCAGAAGATAAATAAGTGGGAGACTGAGGATCGAAAAGGATGGAGTAAAGTAAGCAAAGGACTCTAGACTTCCTGCGATTAACCACAGAAAGCCAAGCTGCCTCCTATAAAAAGATATACGGTCATACTCGCGGAGGTTGTAAATAAAGCGTATACAAGTGTTAAGTATCCGCTCGAGCTTGTTTACCAGTTCTTTATTCATATCCAAGCAGCAAGCATCACCGTAAACAATAATAGGAAGCAGCAAGGTATTAACCAACTGTAGCTTAGTCTGCGCAGGTAAAAAGTTCTTGAGACGCATCATGGAGTGCACGGAAGCATAAATTAAGCGGGACATACCTGCCACATGATTGCTCAAAGTTAATTTATTATCAATTATGATACCTAAATCTTTCACAGTGGTGGTGAAATCGATGACCGTGCCATTATAGGTTCAGTTAGGCAGTTTGCTATAATCGAGCTTAGCTAGTAGTCTAGTGTATATGATTAACACGGATCTCGCATTTAGACGGTCAAATCAAAATGTTACGGAGATTATTGTTAAGAGAATTAAAAACACCAACAATATTTTCCATACTAGAATGCTCATAAAGCTGCAAATCATCAGCGTAAACAAGGTATCAAGAAGTTATAATGGAAGTAATGGAATTAATAAATATTGAAAAAAGAAGAGATAGAATACCGCCTTGAGGAACACCAGCTGTCACATCATGACAATCAGAAATAGTCTGGCCTACACAAACCGACTGCTGGTTTCCCCGAAGATATGAGGAAAACCACTCTAAAGCTGTACATAACAGAGCAATAAAGCGCTCATGATCTTCTGCATTGAATGCATTACTAAAATCAATTAAAATAAGCAATGTTAAATGCCTATTTTCCATTGCAGAGCTAATGTCTTCAGTAACTTTCAACAAAGCAGTAGAAGTACTGTGTCCAGTTCTAAAACCGGACTGCAGTGGATTTAAAAAGTCGCATTTTGAGAAGTAACTGGAAATCTGTTGGTAAACAGTGGATTCTAAAATTTTGGAGAGGAAAGGAAGGATTAAAATGGTTAAATTTTGCATAGACGTCACTAGGACGTAGCCATGGAGACAGAAAATAATAATAACATAGTTCACGCGGGTGAAACCGCGAGCGGGCCGCTAGTATATATATATATATATGTATTCATATAGGTTTATTTTATTACAATCGGTTCATAAATAAAAAAGTTATGTCAATTTATAGTACTTAATTCGACAAATTTGCTAATTGCTATAACAGTACAGTCATTTGTAGCTAAACAAAATAAAATAATTTCTCAAAAGACTTAAATTACTTGATGAGGCCGTCGTGGCGCAGTGGTACAAGTGTATGAATTTAAACACAACAGTTGTGGGTTCACTTCCCACTCGGGGAAATTAATTATCATCTGTATATATAAAATCGAAAGGTCACTCACTCATCACGAAATCTCAGAAACTACATCTCAAATTTTGCATAGGAGTTATTTATAGGACGTAGGTGCTCGCTAAGACGGGAATTTGCAATATTCGACTTCTAAGGGGTTGTTTTTGGGGTTGAAAGTTTGTATGAAACTTCGTTACTACAAATGCTAGGACTCTCAAATTTTGCATGGACGTCACTTATAGGACGTAGGTACTCATGGAGACAAAAATTAATAATAACGTTGTTCACGCAGGCGAAGCCGTCGCCGGGCCGCAAGTGTGTATATATATATACTTAAACAGATAGTTGGTATTTTTGCTGTTATCCATTTAAAAAAAATATATTAAATTAGCATAATTTTTGCTGATGCTATTTTTAGGTGATTGTGATTATATTATCTTTTATCTATTATACTATTGGCATGTGTTTGTAAGTTAACAGTATGTATCTTGTTGCGTCATCAGGCCAGTCCTGCAACCGGCTGGGGCAATACTCGTGCCTGCGCTGCAAGACCTGCTTCTGCGAGGAGCACGTGCGGCGGCGGGGCGCGCCGCAGCGGGGCGCCGCGCGCGCTCCACCGCCCTGTCCGCGCTGCGGGTACGCCGTGCACGTCACCGCCGACCTCAGCATGTCCAGTCAGTATTCTCTTACAGTTTTTTACAAGTCGGAGAAAGAAAAAAGAAAATTAACATATTCTTTAATTATAATTTTATATATATAAAGAATACAATAAAGATTTGAGGCCAGATGTAGCGCAGAGGCACAAAGTGTGACTGTAAAACTGACTGGTTGTGCGTTCAATCCTCACTCGAGTAGATGAAATATTTATTTAAATTTATATTTCCATTTCTTCGCTCTGGTGTCGAGGCAAAGCGCGACGTTGAATTCTGCCACTCAACACGCAATGCCTCCAGAATTCGGCAGAAAGTGGGGAATGGAGTGTTACACTAGGTTTCCTCTGCCTACCCTGCTGTGTGCGGGATACAGCGTGAAGCTGAGCTATTTTTTATCAATAAAGAAAATTATATTTAAAAATGTTATATGTATTTTCGGATGGCAA
The DNA here is from genome assembly GCA_016802625.1 of Heliconius numata. Taxonomy (NCBI): domain Eukaryota; kingdom Metazoa; phylum Arthropoda; class Insecta; order Lepidoptera; family Nymphalidae; genus Heliconius; species Heliconius numata. The sequence goes on along the minus strand of JAEBDU010013289.1, from coordinate 30,256 downwards.
TGCCAGATAGCGCCTGAACTACTTATGGTTAAAAAGGATCAAAATATAAATAGCAACTATCATATTGAGGCAATGTTGCTTGTGTAACTATTAAAGCCACGTTATTTTGCAGAGGACAATTGTAAAATATAATTTTCTTAACATATGTAAAAAGAATGCTTAGTAACATTTTTTTTCTTGAGACACATAAAGGACTTTATTATATTGACCCAGGGAGAGAGGGGAACCAAAAAAGGAATGAGGAAAAAGGACACCTCTCCCATGGGTCTTTTATGGGTTGGAGGTACAACATTGAATGACAATCAATATATTTTTATTCCTCATGTTATCTTCATTAAGTTACCCATTAACTTTACTTGTTTGTAACAATAATTGGTATTGCAGCGCGCTCGCACCGCTACGGGCGCCAGGGCGCGGCGGCGGCCGACGACGACGACTACGACGGCGGCTACGGACACTCTGGTGAGGCCCTCTTTAGCAGATCTAGCAAATGCCTAATTCATTCTGCCGACTTAAATTATATTGGCTTAAATTGACCATATATTTTTATAATCATCTTTTTTATTATCGTAGGATACGGCGGATATGGTGGAGTCGGTGACGATGGCGGAGATGGAGGCTTGGAAGGTGATGACTACTCGTACTCGGAATCGGATGACGACGACGAAGATGACGACGAGGAGGATGACGAGGATGAGGACGAGTCCGCTGACGAAAATGAGGCACAGCCTTCTGCTGTTGCTACTGCAGCCGACACTGTGTCCGCTAGTAAATAGGTGTAGAAATAAATTTCGTGTATATTTCAAAAGAAAATTCTACTTGCTAAATTCCTTATCAGCCTAATGTTAAATGTATTTATTTTGGATCCCCTGGCCCCAGATCCCCTGGGCCTATTGTTTTAATGGTATGCTTAAAACCCGAAATTATAAAATGTTGTATATTGCTGTGTGAATTATTTATATTTATCTGTTGACTTAACTACAACTTGAATAAACCTAATTTCCAATACGCAACAACAACAAGTTTTGTGTATCATCAAATAATATAACATGAACCAACTACAACTTCAACGTTGTGGACTTATTTATATTTAAATTTGTTTATATTTATCCCCCATTGCGCATAAGTAGTTCACAAAGACGCTAGTGAAGTGATGATAAGGAATATTTTCTCTTAATAATGGCATGTAAATTTGTTAAAGCTCATCGACCAGCATTCATCGATTCCTATTCCTAGGTTGTGGAATAGATCTTAACTAATTGAATCGAAGAAATGCTGCATAACTTATAATAAGTCGTTATATTCACAACTTTTAAAGCTTATCTTGAATTCCACAGCAGACTCGGTGCTTGTTATGTTGACCAACTTTTAATTAATTAAAAATTATTTTTATTAAAATCTCTTGTAGATTAGATGCCTTCTAGTGTTTCAAAAAAAGATATGATATGGTTGCCGAGTAGTAATAATAGCTTTATAACAAAAAGTTTTATCAAAATTCGTGCAAAAGTTTTTATGTGAAAGTCATACAGCAAACAGACAGAATTACTATATGTGTAACAACATATTAAGAAAAATTATAAGATCTATATCTTATTATAATTCCAGGGCGAACCTGATCTCCTACACTACAATTTCCAGACTTGAAACGCTTGAACCACATTTGTGCTACTCTTATTGATACCGTATTAGGTCCGTAAACTTCACTAATTTTATTCGCGCCGCTCGTCGCATTCTTGCCTTTTCTGTAACAAAACTTTAAAATGTACTGAATTTCTTTGTCACGTACGTTCATTTTGCTTGCTAGAAAAACAATTGAAAAATGGCGGGAACTAGTTCTTTTTTTATTTATTGCATCTTCAGAATTTCACATTTCACAGAATGGTAAGAAAGGGTTATGTTTTTCGCGCGTAGTCATGGCGGCTGTGGTAAGCCATTTAACTTAGTGAAAAAAACTTTTTGATTTCTAATACCACTTATATTCCTATGTCCCCGAGTTGGGGCAGAGGGCATCCGCAGAGATTTTCCATTTTGTACGATCTTGAGTTTCTCGTTTAATATCGTTCCATGTCTTGCCTATCTTCTTCGCCTCGTCTAAAACTGAACGTCGCGTCGCCAAATTTGCGCTTTCTTTGAGGGTTCCAATCCATTGCCTGCTTCGGAATATGGCAGGACCTCGGCGCAGCGTGTGCCCAATCCAGTTCCACTTGCAACGTTTGATTTGCTGATCAATCGGTGATTCTCGGCAAAGTTGACAAAAGTTGACATTCGAAATTAGTTCGAAAAACGCTGAACAGTGCCGAAATAAACTTGTGTCTTCTATTGAGGCATCCCTCGAGAATGTCTCTTCATGGGGTGAAAAGAACCTGGTCCAATTTAACCCCCTGAAGACACAGGTTTGCGCGTTAACCACAAAAAAAACCCCATTTATCGTATCGCCAGTCTTTCAGAACACTCCCCTTTCAGCCGCGCCCAGTATCAGCATATTGGGCCTTAATGTTTCGAGTGACTGCCAGTATCGCGATCATCTGGAAAGCAAGGCCAAGTTGGCCTCGAAGAAACTGGGGGTCATCAATAGAGCGAGACGGTACTTCACGCCAAAACACCGATTGGCCCTATATAGGGCCCAGGTTCGGCCACACATGGAGTACTGTTCTCATCTCTGGGCTGGTGCACCCCAGTATCAGCTTGAACCATTTGATCGCATACAACGTAGAGCTGTTCGAATCATTAAGGACCCAGTAAGCTGTGAAAGGCTTGACACTCTGGCTCTGCGTAGAGACGTCTCCTCGCTGTGCGTTCTCTATCGCATTTATCATGGTGAGTGTTCTGAAGAACTGTTTGACCTGTTACCTGCCGCCGAATTTTCTAACCGCACAGCACGTCACAAACTTAAATATCATCCACACCATCTGGATGCGTGGCACTCCACTACTGTGCGGTTTCGTAGGAATTTCCTTCCACGCGCCACCGAACTGTGGAATAGCCTACCCGCGGCAGTGTTTCCAGGTCGGTACGATATGGGTACCTTCAAAAAGCGCGTCTATCTCCACCTCAAAGGCCGGCAACGCACCTGTAGCTCCTCTGGTGCTGCACGGGGTCGTGGGCGGCGGTGATCATCATCAGATGACCCGAACGCTCGTTTGCCTTGTCCTTTTCCATAAAAAAAAAAAAAAAAAAAAAAAAT
>JAEBDU010013289.1:0-26972 GCA_016802625.1 Heliconius numata | reverse complement strand
CCAAAAAAAAAAAAAAAAAAAAAAAATAGTTCGGGCCAGTAGATACCAAGAATTTTGCGAAGACATTGATTTACGCAAACTTGCAGCTGGTGCGACACAGCTTTGGTTACCTCTCACGTTTCGCAACCATAAAGCAGCACTGACTTTATATTAGACCCAAAAATCCTGAGTTTAACTCTACGGGTTAATTTACGTGACTGCTAAATGGGTCGTAGGTGCGTGAAAGTTGCTCGGGTCTTGGCAATTCGTGAAGAGATGTCTTGTTCTGTACCTCCTGCTTCTGACACACTGACGCTACCGAGGTATTTGAATTTGTGAACTCATAATATCTGTGCCTATTTGCAACGGTGTTGAGTTCTTCACTCCAGATCTCATCTCTTGTTTCTTCCGGATGTTAATTTTAAACCTTATTATAGATGCCTCTAACTTTAGATCTTCATACTTTGACTGTATATCGACGCGAGTATGGCTAAGTAGGCATATGTCATTAGCACAGTCCAGATCTTCCAAGACATCGTTTATTCCACGGCGCCCCTTTTCACACATATAGCGCATAACATATATAGGTACCGTTATGAGTAGGCCCTTATTCCAGTCCTCAGGAATCTCTTCAAAATTCTACATCTTATCTTCAGAATCTCAACAGCGGGGGGGGGGTAAGTCAGCTTTGAGCAATTCTGCAGTTATAAGGTCGAGTCCTGGTGCTCTTTGGACCTTAAAGGAAAGAATAGCTCTAGCGACTTTTTCATGTGTAGGTGGATCGGTGTCGATGTCGAGTAGATGTGAAGGTGTTTCGTATTGCCAACTCCTGGCTGCGGAAGACCTCCATAAAATGCTCACGCCAGCGTTGCAGCTGCCCTTCGGATATTACAATAAGCTGACCATCTGTGGACTTAAGAGGCTTCTTTTTGAAGCTTTTATTTCCCGCCAAAGTTCTTGTTGTGGTATACAGGTTCCTCAGATTTCCAGTATTAGCAGCGAGTTGCGCTTGTTCAGCAAGACCGTCAGATACTACTACTGCGATAGATTTTTCTGCGCATCCGAAGGTATTCCAGCTTGTAGTGAGCTCTTTGGGCTTCATTTTATGCTCCTAGTAACTTTAAATGCAGCTCATTTCTACTGGCAATAAGATCCCAGGTACTTTGGGAAAGCCATTCGTTGCGCTTACGACGCTTGTGTCCTAATATAATAGAGCTAGCCTCTGTATAGTATAAGCTACCTTGATGTGATCTCTCCTCCCACTCCTCGTCTGTGGCTGTTTCATGTGTCTGGTGTCAAAAGAATCGGTTTCGGAGCTCTAGCATGTGAGCTCTGAATGTGTCACGAACAGTTGGGTCTTGTAGTTTGGATATATCATATCCATATCTTATTGATCGTGCTACCGCAACTTTAAGGCGTACCAAGTGATGGTCAGCACCTCTACGGTTACGCAAATCGAGCAACGACGAGCGCCATTTAGTAATGATAGCAAGGTGGTCAATTTGGTTCCTCGCAAAACCATCGGGTGGAGTCCAAGTGTGTTTATGATGGTCTCTGTGTATGAATAGCGCACCACCGATAGTGAGATCATAATTTTGACAGAACTCTATAAAACGATCTCCGTTCTCGTTATACACCCCAAGCCCCTGTATACCCATGCATGTCTCTTGATTCAGGTTACAACTTCCAACCTTTGCGTTCAGGTCTCCCATGACGATCACAATATCCTGTTTCTTGATGTTATTGACTGTGGCATTGAGAGAGTTGTAGAAGTCATCTTTGGATTATTCTTATGCGGAATTGGTTGGGGCGTAGCACTGTACTTTGTACAATGGAGATCTTTCGGGCTCTAGAGTTCAATTGAACGCACATAATGCGATCTGAGATTGGTTTCCAGTCCAAAAGACTTTTCCTTGCTGATTCAGAGAGAAGGAGGCCTACGCCATATTCATGCACTTCTTCTTCCGTCTCCTTGCCGGAATAGAGCAAAGTCAGACTTCTGGGCGTACTCAATTCACCAAATCAAGTGAAGTGCGAAGAAATGCGCACTTCACTTAGACCAAGAATTTGCAAGTTGTATCTAAGCAATTCTGTTTCTGCTTGAGCAAGTCTACTTTCACTGCCAAGTGTGCGTACATTCCAAAAAGCAATTCGTCTCCGAGTTTTCATGCTAAAGGTCGTCGGTAAAGTGTCGGTTCGGTTTATCTCTGTTTCTGTTTCTTTAATCATAAATTTTAGTGCAAGCAGGTGATTCCACCCCCCGGTGACCCACTAGACCGTTAGCGTTAGTCTGCCGCCTTGGAGCCTACGGTCATGCTTAGTTTTGTTTCGGGTATCTTCCCTCCTTAGTGATTGTACTATATGTTATGGCGCAGAATATTCGCCTTTGCCCTGCCTCGTCAGCTCAACTGCGACTTCGTGGCAGAGGACACGCGGTCACAGCAGTTCCCAGGGTGTAAGACGAAGACGTAGAGGCTAGGACAGGTCGAGGCTCTGCTTGAAACTTGATGTTCCACTACAAAACACAGCAGATGGTTTTCATTTGCTTTTTGCGGGCAATGGTAGCTTCATTACATTAGCGATTCCCACACAAATACCACAATATGAGTATCAAATTTAAGAGCTCAATACGAGGATTTCAAAAAGTTATACCATGATTATGATTACCATAATGAATCCTAACAAAAAAGTGAAAAAAAAAACAGTCGAATTGATAACCTCCTTTTCTTACAGAAGTCGGTTAAAAATAAAAAAATATTATTTATCGATACTTTTCTGACTGGGAGTTACGATAGTTTCGATACTATTGATCGTTGTATCGATCGCTCGGCGTTTTCAGATTAAAACTCGATTGCGAAACTATCTGTAGTTTGGCAACACTAGTGTAGGAGTCGAATGACAGTAGTCATGTAGATATACTGTATACCTATAGTCTATACCTTTGTATTACTATGCGGGATGCCTGATGTTAGAGAAATATCGATGTCAACATCGAAGCTGTAATATCGGTGTTCAATAGAATTCGAAAGAAGAACATCAATGTTATCTAATATCGTTTTTTTTTCTTTTCTTTTCCCCACAGCTTCACGCTGTATCCATCCCGCTTCAGCTATATATTTAAATAAATATTTCATTTCCTCGAGTGGGGATCGAACCCACTACCAGTCGATTGTGCAGCACGTTTTTGTGCCCCTGCGCTAAGACTAGTCTTCATTCACAGTTATCACAAAATATAACAATTATAATTTCATAAGACATTTTTAATTAAAACAAAGGGGCTGAGCCAAGTCACGTTTCTATCTTTCTGTACGATTTGACAATACCAACTATAGAATACGATAATTTGGTAGTCAATGTCACATTTTAGTGTCTGACGCTTGTATCGCGTGAGACTAGAATACATTCGGTTATTGTTATCTATAATTATAGAATTTTAATACGTCAATTGAAGGATTAATGCGTATTTAAGCGTAATGTAGGACGCCCTCCAGCTAGATGGGATGACGATATTCGCAAAGTGGCGGGCAACGGCTGGATGCGAAGAGCCGAAGATCGAGCTCAGTGGCGTGCCATTGGAGAGGCCTATGTCCAGCAGTGGACGAGGACAGGCTGATGATGATGATGATGATGAATTGAAGGATTTTAAGAGTCAACTGTCAAACTGTGTGTAAGAGTCAATTTTCATTTCAAATTTTGGATAAAAAATGAAACGACACACACTTCACTCATAAACAATTAGCAAATAGCAACTATGAACTAGCAAGTCGAAACTCGAGAATGAACAACGAACTACGAACTAACGCCAGTGTTGCCAAGGTGGCAACTCGTATTTTGGAAAAGACGAAAGCCGGGTAAAAAAAATACAGAGAAATAGTAATTTCTATATGAAAAATATGTAGGATATATAAAAGTTAATAAAACGACAATTTATAAGGATAAAAGTAGTAATGTTTTTTTTGCTTACGATATTTCTTTTTAAATTAAAATAAACACGTGAACACTCATTATATTATGACGTATATGCGGTCAAATTTCGATAATGTGTTCCTACTGACATCGATGTTCCGATGTTTTTATTAATGCAACATCGATGATATTTTGTCTGCTAACATCGATGATCATCGAAAATCGAGCATCCCTATGTAGTACTTTACGTTTACAATATACATATCAGTTGATTAGACTGTCTCTATCGAAATAATGGTGATAATTTTTTGATGTATTTACTTTACACGTCCCTAATTGTAAGTTTAGTAGTGTGATTTATATATAAAGAATATTCCGTCCATGTGAAGCTACGTTGAAGCGCGATGTGTTCGGAGAGTCGGTGAAAGTGTAGTTGGTGCGAGTGTTAGCAGTCACGGAGGCGGGCAGACGAGGTGGGTGAGGATGGGCGTGGGCCTGCAGCCGCTCGAGTTCACGGAGTGCCTGGCGGACAGTCCGCACTTCCGTGACAACCTGCAGCGGCACGAGAAGGAGCTCGAGCGCACCAGCCAGCAGATCAAGAGACTCATCAAGGAGGTCAAGGATGTCGTGCAGGCCGCCAAACGTAAGATTCTATACTATCATACCTACGATTACCTAATAAATATCTATTTAATATTTATTATAATAAGCATTGTAGTTTGCACTAGTTGATGATTCACACAAAAGTTGTTATTGTGTGTTATATTATACTTTACACTGCTGCTATGTGTGTTGTGTCCAGACGTGATAACAGTAACTGTAGTTGAGTGATAGATTCTCTAATTATTTACTAAAATAGTACTTTTGTTTGCTCTTTTATTTATTAATTTAATTTGTTAAATTAATTAAAGCAAAGAAAAATCTATGCAAATAATATTATCTTGCTAAAACAAGAAGTAAAAATGTGTTTTTATTATAATTTTAAAATATAAAATATAATAGAATCATAAAGTAAAAGTATCATTTAGACCTTTACAAGAGTACTTGCTGACAAGTGCCTGCCCTTGATGACTAGATGATATAACCTTGTGGTATAGTTGAAAGTATTGTTCACATAATAATGTGTTTCTAAATAGTCTTATTGTTTGTTAATACTGTCAGAACAAAATATGTTCAATGAATAAATACTTGATTTGATGATGATGATTTGACCAATAAACATTCTTAAATAATGCCAAGTCCTAGCTTTTTCATAACTGTAGTAAATATAGGCAAAGTGCGGCATTGAGTTCCGATACTCAACACACAATGTCTCCAGAATTCAGCAGATATTGAGGAACAGAGTCTCTTAACAGTAGGGTCCCTCCGCCTATCCTGCTGTGCGCAGAATATAGCATTAAGCTGATTAGATTTTTAAATTTAAAGATATTACCCAATCATTTATAGTTGTCTAATTGATATATAAATGATCTAGTTGACAACTGGTACATACACTATTACAATGGTAGTTAGTAAGTTAATGACTGTCTCTATTCACTTGGCAGAATGAAATATTTTTATTTCCTTGCTTTCATAGCACAGCATTAAGAAACTCCACTATACATTTTTTTAGCCTGTTGTCGTCCACTGCTGAATGTAGAGAGTCACCGTAAGAGAGTCAACCATGCGAGTCTCAGGCAACATGTTGAAACCAAAACTGTAACTTTTAACATTACACATTGCCATAATGACCTTATAAAAAGAATATATTATTATTATTAATATATGTAATTAAAAAGGTTTATAGGTAACTGTCATATATAAAGTCAAAGATTGTTATGTAGATTTAAATGTAGGTACTTATTTGCTTTGTTAAATAATAAAGTGAATTCAAGTGGGTAAGTTGAAATTATATATGACAAGTTTAGTTTGTGTCAGGCTACCTAGCCAATACAATACTTATTATGAACTGGAGTGTTTTATTTACGTTACTTATATAATAGCAACATTTTAAATACATACATGTGTAAGCTGAGTCAGCTTAGTTGGTCATCCTTCTCCATAACCGCCGCCTACACAAACACTAACAATTGTGTCATTAGCAGTTAGCACATGCTCATGCTTATCAGTTGCACACAAGCTCATTGGTCTTCATGATTATTCACTTAGGCACAGTATTTGCATTTTAGTTAGTTGTTGACAGCATGTTGTATGACAAACATATTCAATTTCATCGGATCTAAAAAAAAATCCGCAACATCGTACCTCTTATAAATAAGTGACAATAAGACAATTTGTGACAATAAATAATTGAAAACTGTAAGGTGATTTCATTGATTTTTATCTATATGTTAAAACTTACAAGCGAAAGTTATTTCATCATCAAGGAAATTTAATGAAGATAATCTTTGGCTTTCATAGTGTGTAATTTGCACGTATACTTTTCGAGAAAATGTAAAATTAAAATAATTCAATGCTCTGTTTATGGCCACTAGCCTAGGCTTGAGAATGGCGGGGGGCCCTCCGCCCGCCGCCGCCGATGACGTCCTATCATACAGCCACGTACCGTTGTTGATTGAATGTATCAATTAATCTGTTGGCAAATGCAGCATAATAAAAATATTATAGGTTTAGGTATTATTTAGGTGGGCCAAGCCGCGAGTGGGCCGCTAGCTAATTAGTCCGCTAGTAATTCTGTTTCTTATATTCTATTTACATATCTTCTACATATATTATGCAGGAAAACCCTCATATAAAAGGCATGATTATCAAATACTTACAGAATTTGTGACTCTGGAGGTGGACCTTGTGTAACCAACAAAGGAAATTAAATAGGCTATTAAGTATTGCAAAGTGAAACAGGCTCTGACCATTCACGCCGGCCGTGGGTTCGGTCTCCACTTGGGAGAATGATTGTATTTATTATAAGTTTGGACAAAGTGGCAATCATACATACTTAGATCATCAATCAGCCTTTAAAAATCCACTGCTGGACATAGGCCTCCCCCAATGCTCGCCACTCTGTCCGGTCCTGTGCACCTTGAATCCAGCGGGTTCCCGCTGTCTTCTTAAGGTCATACTTAGATACATACAATACAAACATTAACACAATACATATCCATACCTATGTTATAAATTCGAAAGTAACTCTGGCTGTCTTTTACGCAATCAGGGCCAAACCACTTACTTAATTGTGATAAGATACTCATCTAGAGATACATGAGGGTACCGGGATGAACATAGGATACTTTTTTTTCTTATATTTGTAATATTGTCGATATATATTTTTTTTAATGGCCTGATTGTCGATATATATTAATAAAGTGAGATACTTTTTAATTTGACATGCAATTTATCCCGCCACGCAATTTATGCGCCATACCGTCGTTATGCGACCGTTGCTAAGCAACGGCTTGCAAAGTATATTGCTTTAAGAAAACGTCACCCAAAATGAGTTTGCTTAACGAGTACATGGCGCGCGGACTCAACCTTATGAGACACAAAAACAATGTTCTACAAAAATATTGTCCCTTAAATATTGTTTAAAAAAGTCCGCGTTGATATATACTATAGATATAGATTTGTATACATTAACAAACATTAGATGATTTCTATAATTTGATATTCATCCCTATGAAAATAAATATAAAAGTCACTTTTAGCATTTCATCTACATTGAAATTGTAGTTTACTGTATAACATTCTAATAAATAATTAAGGAAATGTCACTGATGCGGAATGACCTACCCTACGAGCGGCACAGTATGACCGACGCGAACGGGCAGATGACTTTGATGGTTTTGTAAATTTTTATATATTTTCGAATTACTGTTAATTTTTATATAATTATTTGCTGCTTATAATTAATTTATCTCAGTTCGGTTATCTACACCGATGTTATACACTTAAAATATCGTAATTTTAATCATTTGGGGTTTTATTTAATATTGTTCTCAAAAATTATTAATTATTTAATATAGAAAAATGTTTAGTACGCGCGCACGGCAAACTTAGGTACTTTTTGTAATATTAAGAATTTCCTTTAGTTATCTTTACTTCTTTTGTTTGTTCATTTCGGTTATTTAGATATTTTTTGTAATAATAAATCTCTACTTATTATTCTTTTTTAACTTATTCTAATTATTTAGGCTTATATTTTGTTACAAATTCTATTGAAAACCGAAACCGAATAATTAGGTAATTTTATAAAATGTGAGTAGTGGCTTGTTGAAACAGTGCTTGTCAGAAGTGTGACATCATCTATAACAGTAAAAATATGTTGTCTGCATATTTATTTTTGACTGGAATGGATAGAGTGCCCCTCTATCCATCTATCTTAAAAAGAATAATAGAAAGCAAAAATATATTTTTTTAATTTCTCGTCTGTCTATATGTATGGTCACGCTAATCTCTGAAAGTACTGAACCGATTTACTTCAAACTTTCACCAATTGTTTGTTTTAACTCAACTTAACATCTAAAGTTTGTTTCATCAAAATCGGTTCATTGAAAAAAAAGTTGTCGGCATTTGAATGAACTCAAGGCATGAGCCTTGCCTACAAATATGAAGCAATCCATATCTATACAGGCGTCCCTCGTATAACACGGTACTTATACAACACGGTTTCGATATTACACGGTCCAAGAATTGCGACTAATATAACACGGTTTCGATACTACACGATACCAGAAATGATATTAGTATAACACGATTTTGAAAAATATACATTTTAAATTTGAACTTTTTTTTCGTTCAATAAGCTGTTTCTATTTGTTTTATACTATGTAATTATTATTATTAGTCTTTGAATATATTTTATTTTTGTATTTTTTAATTTTTGTATTTCATCATAAAATTGAATTTAATTTATTTTTCTTAATAAAAACATCAAGGTAACTTCCTTTTTTATTTATGTAGTACTTGGAACGAAATTTCAGCTATCGTAAAACTTTACACCTTAAGATTTGGTTTCGATATAACACGGTACGCATTGCCTTTATTTGTATGATTTCAAAGTCTCGTATAACACGGTTTCGATATAACACGAGACAAGGTCTCGATACTACACGGTGTACAGTATGGTATACCTGGTTTCGTATAACACGGTTTCGATATAGCACGGTACGAATTAACCGTGTTATACGAGGGATGCCTGTACTTATCCATCCATACCTATATTATAAATTCGAAAGTAACTCTGTCTGTCTGTCTGTCTGTCTGTCTTTTACGCAATCAGGGCCAAACCACTAATTCTATTGTGATAAAATACACATATAGAGATACTTGAGGGTCTCGGGATGAACATAGGATACTATTTTTTCTCATATTTGTAATATTTTCGATATATATCAATATATTAAAATACTTATAATTGACATGCAATTTATTCCGCCATGTTTATAACAACCGCCGCTGCTAAGCAACGATTTGCAAAGTTTGTTGTTAGAAAACGTCACCCAAAATGAACTTGCTTAACGCATCTCTCTATTGACAACTGAAAATAATTTCAAAAATATATTTAATAAATATTCGTATAGTTCAAGCGGGCGTAGCCCCGTTCAGGTCCACTAGTACTTATAATAAATCTGTATTTGTTTGTGATAAATCTATATTTTTAACCAACTTTCAAAACAAGGAGGAGGTTCTCAATTAAATATTTTCGATTCGATTTCGATATTGGATTATTCGATTCGATTTGGGTATTTTTTGTAATATGCAATCTTTACAGTTATTTTACAAAGTATATTATAAATCCTTACCCAAATCAATAATTTAACATTGTAAGGCTGTTTCTGAACGAGTAAATTAAATTATTCATTGACATTTGATACATTTGACTGTCAGCCAACTCTGTTTCAAGCGGGCGAAGCCGCGGGGGGCCGCTAGTATCTCATATAATTATGATTGCATTCGTGTATTGTAGATATTCGGTCCGTCAGCGTCACTCCGAACACGTCTTGCGTTGTATCAGATAGGACGTGCCTATCTTCATATTTCCTAATCTCGACCTTGAACACATGCTTTATATTACATTCCGTAATTACTTATAGGTATTACACGCACACGTAACGTAACGATTACTGTACAACCAATATTTTGATATAATTACTTTCCTATTAGGAAATGATTCTATTATCTGGTTAGGTCGATCTATCCCATAATAGCCGGGCTACTCAAATGAAATAAAATGAGATCGCTTTATCGCGTTTTCGCTTTTTCCAATGCTTCGCGTTATTATTATAAAGATTATATTTAGGAGTAGAATATTTCAAATGTTTTTCATAGCAAATAATTTAAAATGTTCTGTTTTGTATAATGTCAGGGCTGGGCGCGGCGCAGCTGGCGCTGGCGACAAGTATGGAGCAGTTCGAGTTCGCGTGCATCGGCGCCTCGCAGACCGAGGACGAGCGCGTCATCGGCCGCTCGCTGCAGCACTTCGCGCACCTCATCCGCACCATCGAGGACGAGCGCGACCGCATGGTGCGTACGGTGCACGCGCTGGAATAATTACTATTGTATAGTCTATGACATATTAAAGAGAGCTTGTAGAGTTGAGAGAGTTGGTACTGCCGAAAGAACAGTGGTATATGTGCTGTTTGAGGTTGAAGTGCAGTGCAGTGAACTTGTGGTTTACTTCGTTGCAGGTGGGGCGCGCACATGAGCAGATCATCCAGCCGTTAGAACGATTTCGCAAGGAGCACATTGGTGCCGTTAAGGTAATGCGTACAATACAAGATCTTAAATATAATAATAAAATCATTTAATATTCACTTTTATACAATAACTTATTTTCTCTTAATTATTTCAGGAGGGCAAGAAAAAATTTGACAAAAAAACTGCAAAGTTTTGCCAGAGTCAGGAACGAACGTTATCGTTGTCCACAAAGAAGCCCGAGGCTGTGTTCCAAGAGGTAAGCGGGTCTCGTGGGGGAACTCGCGAACAAACGATTTGTCCGTTCCCTTTTTACCTTATGATTTGTCTCAAACCTCACCATATTATGCAAATGGGGAGGGAGCCCTAAAATAATGTCCTATGATTTACAAAATGTATTTACTCATTTTGTAATAAGTCTTGATTGTCCGATATAATAGATACCGGTGACTGTTTGTATTCTAGGACACACACGACGAAATAATATTCTTTTATTATTAACTATTCTCTCATTGTTCATTCATCAGATTGAACGAGAACTGATTGCACCACTATTACTTTAAATGTGGCAACATTATTTTACAAAGTAACATTAGCTACTTTCAATTGGCTTCGTCTAATTAAAAATATGACTATAGTGCTTAAGTATCTATACTAATGTCAGGCAGATGCGGCGATGGACATGGCGGAGCGGGACTTCTGCCAGGCGTCGCTGGAATACGTGTTCCAGCTGCAGGCCGTGCAGGAGCGCAAGAAGTTCGAGCTGGTGGAGACACTGCTGGGCTTCGTGTTCGGATGGTGGACTTTCCACCACACCGCGCACGACGTGCACGCCGACGCCGAGCCGCTCGTGCGCGACCTGCAGCTGCGCATCCAGCGGGTAACACCACCTCCCTACTCCAGGACACTTCCAGTCCACCCGGGACTGCAGTCGTAACGCCACCCGGCAGGTGCGCAGGCTCGCTCGCTCGCTTGCTGCCGCAGAAAACAATACTAACAATACTTGCTTTTATTTTAATAACGTTTTTTATTGAAATCAAGATTTTGTGACTTTGCATTTTACTTGAGAATCTAATAGTGTGTGTTTCATATTCTGGTAACATTGTGCGTGTGTTGAAAGACGCATGTTGTGTGCGTTTGATGCGACAGTCGCGCAACGTGTAACGATGGTAACGATGGTTGAGAGCGCAGGCACTTTGTGATATATAAGTCGGCGTCCGAAACCCATAACCCGTTGCGCGATCTATAGCAAGTAATTCTGAGTAAATTACACTTAATAAAGCAAATTCCTTGCAGACGAGAAGCAATTTTGAGGAAACAAGTAAACAAACTGAGTCACTCATGAAAAAAATGATGGAGGTGAGACAGATGGTGAGTAGCAGCTACTGCCGTGAAGCTCAGTCTTGTTGCGACTTTTATATTAGAATGAAGTTTTTACTTTTTTTTTCATAGACTAAGGAGGACGAGGGAGCGGAAGAAGGGGGCGTGTCTCGGGCCGGCTACCTGTTTTTAATGGAGAAAAGTAAGTATTAATTCACAAGTAACATATGTTTACTAAAGAATAAATCAAAATTAAAAAAATATTCAAGCTGTATCCCGCACACAGCAGGGTAGGCAGAGGGAACCTCCACCGAGTTGTGGAGGCATTGCGTGTTGAGTGGCGGAACTCCACGCTGTGTTACTAAAAAGTAATCAAGTATAATATATATATGTTTAATGTATTTTACAGAGGCGTTCGGAACGACGTGGAGCAAGCAGTATTGTACGTACGCGAAGGAATCACACACACTGTCACTGATGCCATACAACCAGATCAATGTGAAGACGGTAAGTAATTCAGGGATTCATAATGTATTGCACATTATAAAAAAGTAAATTGCCAATATTTCATAAGAGTTCCAGAAGAAAGACAGAATTCGCCATTAATATCACACTATTATACTACACTATTATAAGCACTTTTGAATCGTAGAATGTACATGTCAACAAAAAGCTACCACCGGTTCGGAAGGCAGTTCTGCTGAGAAGAGCCGGCAAGAAACTCTACAGTTACATTAGCTACTTACTATTACATTAGCTGGCAGCTATCATATATATATAGTAGCATGTATTATGTATATAATGGATTAGTTAATATATATTTTTTTTGATATTTTAATTTTTTTGATTGCACTGTGTTCTTATTCTGCTGTTTGGCACTCATCCACTTCCATAGGTTGGCTGGAAGAGATTTCTTTCAGAAATAAGCCCGCCATTGTAAACATAACTTTTCAACTGTTTTTTTACTATTTTCTTATATGTGCAATAAAGAATATATAATAAATATTAAAGAGGTATCATCCGCAAAAAGTACAATATCACATAGGTTCTTCACATAGAAAGGCAGATCGTTAATATAAAGAAGAAATAAAAGGGGACCAAGATTATCTAATCTTCAAGGATCTCCTTGTGGAACGCCCATCTTTAGAGGAGATCCAGACGATTTTACATTATTTATACTAACCTTCTGGATTCTTCGGTTTAGATATGAGGCAATAAGATCAAGGGCAATATCCTGTATACAATAATGATATAGTTTTAATAAAAGAGTTTCATGGTCTACACAATCAAAGGCTTTGGATAAATCACAAAACGCTCCAATAGCATTTTGTGACTTCTCCCATGCGTCATAAATGTGCTTTAGGAATACAGCACCCACATTCGTAGTGGACTTGCCTTTGGTGAAACCATATTGCTCACTATGGAAACAAATGTTAATATTTAAGAAAATTGTAAGCTGGTTAAATATTATTTTTTTAAATATTTTACTTAGAGACGGCAAAACAGAGATCGGTCTTTAAAGTCAGTTCTATCTCCACTTTTGTAAAGCGGCACTATTTTGCTATATTTCATTATATGAGATTGTCACTTTATTTAATCTCTCCTATATATATAAAATAAAAGTATAGTAAAGTAAATTCTATACATAAAAGATATAAAAACTATGAATTAAAATTAAAAAACCGGACAAGCGCGAGTCAGTCTTGCCCATGCACAGGCACTATGGGACCAACTGACGCATTCCATCTCCAAATTTCGTAACTCATTTATTTTTCATCATAAAGTGTTGAAATTTTGTATATATATTATATACTAGAATATATTTCCTATCAATGACATGAAACAAATATTAATAAAAGTTATGAGTAATTTAATAAAAAAATTCAGAGCTACACATTATTATTAAATTATTAAAAGTAGCTTAAGTACCTATACTAAATCTATAAGTATAAAAAAAGGCATTTAAACAAAAAAATGGTGTATCCTGTTATCTATATATATAAAATCGAAAGGTCACTCACTCATCACGAAATCTCAGAAACTACAAGAGCTAGGAATTTCAAATTTTGCAAAGGAGCTATTTATAGGAGGTAGGTGCTCGCTAAGACGGGAATTTGCAATATTCGATTTCTAAGGGGTTGCTTTTGGACTTGAAAGTTTGTATGAAATTTCGTTACTACAAATGCTAGGAGTCTCAAATTTTGCATGGACGTCACTTATAGGACGTAGGTACTCATGGAGACAGAAATTAATAATAACGTAGTTCACGCAGGCAAAGCCGCGGGCGGGCCGCTAGTGTTACATAAAATTAACTTTAATAATTGTTGTGACGTAAACAAAGAATTTATTCTATGACTGCAGAAGTTCTTTAGCTTCGTTAAACGATTTTTTCGATATAGTTACACTTGATGTGCTGACGCTTGAAATGTATGGGTCAGGGATATCCAGCAACATGCCAAAGACATCTTCCTTCGGAGCTGATCGGGAACGCTTTCTGGCATGATGCAACCTTTACCTTATGTAATCCTTATTTCTTGCTTCTTAAGCATCTTTACCACCACACGCCACACAGACCACTTGGAGTATCATCTCCATACACCTGATCCAAGCAAGTAGTGTAGATAGTTACTTTTGTAAGGTCCTTCATCTGCCTTGGTGTTGCCCCACATACACTGCAGCAAACACTAGTTAAAATTTTCCATCAATCATAATTTAAAATAGCTCATGATTGATTTGTATTACCTCGCCATTTTCATTTCATGTCATTTAAAAGCGTTGAAGTTAATTACTTTATCAGATTTTCTATGTCAGCAACAACTTTCTCAGTTTTTTTGAGAAAGTTCTTTAGCTAGTTCTATAGAAATTGGTCTACAAGTTACAAGAAACGTTATCTTTCAAAACATATATGTCATCTTTCAAAATTACACATTATTATTTTCCATGTTAAAATAAGCCGTCTGGTAGTTTTTCTTAAACTTATAAAACAAAAAATAACTAAAAAGGATGCCAATTATTTAAATAAAAAGCAGTATTTATGAAATATCAAAAATTTTGATTTTACCACCTCTCTTGGCTTTTTTTATCTAAATCAAAATGATGATGATCAAATATTGTTTTCCCTAATTCTTGAATAGTTTTTGTACCGTCTACTTTAAAAACAATAAATACATATAAAGAATAAACGCTAAAAGTTTCATTTGGATATAATTAAAGAATCATACAAAAGTGCGATGAACTACGATGCGATACCAAAATCGTGTTTATTACTAAATATCAGCAACTATAGAAATATATTTTCGTACAAACAATCAAATTATTACAAATATTTCCGAGAGATCATTAAAATCCATTAAAAAATAAGTAATTTTATTGCACTATCATTGAAGTACATTTTAAGATTATTTCGTTACGCTATCTGAATAAAACTTTTACTACTTATTCTTTATATGCATTTGTAGTTGTCAAAATAGAAGGTACCCACAGCGCGTGTGCTGAGGTAGCCTATGAAACTTTCAGAGACTATTCTATACTGATAGGTACTTGTAGTTTTTAAAATTACATCTGGAAAAAAATCACTATTATTTTTTTTTTGAAAATAAATTGTTTATTTAAGAATATTATTTTTGTCTCCATATTATTTCCAAGATTTATAAGCCGATACTTTTTAAATATTAATCATACAAAAGGCCTACAAGTGAGCTATATTGAGAAAAAAATCACGAGCGCAGACTCAACAGGCGGGCTGTATTTGCCAATTTTCTTCAATCACAAAAAAATCACAAATTGTTAAATATCTGCCGAACAAACTGAAAATCGGCTAACATATACCTATGGGGGTTCCGATCGCGTTACACTCTGTATATACGACCCTTCATTAATTGTGCAAATACATACGGTTGGCGACACTACTGTACGCGTTGTGTGTGCGTGCAGGTGGGCGCCGCCGAGAGTGTGGCCGTGCGAGGGGCGCGCGCGCTCGCCGACCCCGAGCGGCGCTTCTGCTGGGACGCGCTGCCGGCCGACCGCGAGCGCGCGCCTTTCACGCTACAGGCGCTTGGCGACCGCGACCGCGCTGCCTGGCTGCGTGTTTTCGACCACGCCGCGCTCGCGCCTGCCCCCGCACCCGCGCCCGCCGCCGCGCCCGACGCCTGGCCGCTCGACGACGCCGGCTTCGCCTTCGTGCGCCGCGTCGTGGCCGAGCTGGAGGCGCGCGGCCTGGAGGAGCAGGGTCTGTACCGCGTGGCGGGCGTGGCCTCCAAGGTGGCTCGCCTAGTGGCGCTGGCGCGCGAGCGCCGCCTGCCCGCCGCGCTGCACGACCCGCTGGAGTGGGAGAGCCGCACGCTCACGTCCGCACTCAAGAGCTACCTGCGCGCGCTTCCCGAGCCACTGCTCACGCGCCGCCTGCACCGCGCCTTCCTGCGCGCCGCGCAGGCGCCGCCCGCCGCGCGCGCAACCGACCTGCACGCGCTCGTACGCGCGCTGCCGCCGCGCAACCGCGACATGCTGCGCCTTGTGCTTGCGCACCTGGCACGCGTAGCCGCACTCGCGGACCGCAACCTCATGACGGCCTCCAACCTAGCCGTGTGCTTTGGGCCCACACTGCTGCGCGCCGAGCGCGAGACCGTGGCCTCCATCCTCGAGCTCAAGTTCTACAACGTGCTGGTGGAAGCGCTGCTGGACCACTTCGAGCTGGTGTTCGCGGACGAGCCGCCGCCCGCATCCGCGCCGGAGCCACCCCCCGCGCCGCCCGTCCTTAACGGAATACCGAGGTGAGTAGCAGTAACCACTAAATTGTAATATGTATTCACACAGCGTCGATTGCGGCTAGTAGTCTCGTTGTGTAACCGATGCCTTGAGGCTCCATATAAATAAGAGCGCACGGATCCCACGCACTTTTAAAATCTCGAGGTTCCCGCCGTGTCGGAGGTAAGCTTGGTGAAACACATTTCATTTTAATTGATTCTATTATTGGCCTAAGATCCGATTGCATGAATTTGCAGGTATCTGTTTTTTTAATGAAACTTATTTTTAAGTTTTAAGAATGATACATGATAGTAGAATAGATTACACCAAGGTTGCCTAGAAGAGTGGTGCCATAATCACCGTTAATTAAATTTATAGTAATTCGTTTTAGTTGAAAAAGTGCTTTCACATGTTTTTTTTATGTGAATTCAACATCATCTGAAAGAAAATAGCTTGAGAAATTGTAAAAAGTATGGTTGCCACGTCTTAGTCAATCCTTGAAATGCCTAGTTTAAACAGGTCACACAGGTTGATAATTTGCACTCATGTGTTTTCATAATCCTGGTTTTTCAAGTGAAAAAATGAAGTTTTTTCAATCTTTGCTTTTTATTTATACTAAATACTAGTACTCATTAAAAGGACTAAATTACTCAAATAAATTAGGGGTTTCCAACCAAAGTAGTAAAGGGGGCCGTAGATCTTGAAAGCAAGATCTACGGCCACTAGCAGGGACCACTATATAGGTTTAATAAAACTGTAACAAACGGAAATTTCTAATACGACTAAATACTCAATAGGAACTTAGAATCAATAATATTTTACGAGAAACCGGGCCGTCGTGATGCAGTGGCACAAGTGTGTGACTGTAAACGCGACTGCTGAGGGTTCGATTCCCACTCGGGGTAATGAATTATTATTTATTAATATTTTCATTTCGCTTTTGTTACCAAGCGTTGATTTCTGCCACTCAACACGCAATGCCACGAAAATTCGGAGAAAAGTGCGGAAATGGAGTGTCTTAAGATTAGATTATACCTCCCTAGTACCTGTACCCTGTCATATGCACAAAGTTGTAAGCTTGCATCGTCTTCAAGAGTTCGGCTATTCTTATTACCAACAGAGCAGAAATTTTTTGTTTACATAAATAAGTTATTGAGAAAACCATAGTATAACGGGAGGCAAAATTAGATTCAAAAGCATCTTTGCAGTTTCTATTATTTTGTGAGTCAATGACTTCTTCCTGGACTGCCTCAGTAACTTCACACGCGTCTGGGAAGTACCCAACTATTGAACTCATTCATTTACATTGGTTATTTGAATGAATCCATAATATCGAGTCTTTGCTAAATCTGTTTTCTAAATACTAATATTTATTTATATTACCATTTTAAAACGACTCTATCTTATATAATAAAACAGTAAAAATATTTTGTCTGTACATTTAGTATTTTTGACTGAAATGGCTATACATTTGGCCGCTCTATAGCGGCACTTAACAAGATTAATAGAAAGAAAAAAATATTTTTTTTATTTCTTGTCTGTCTGTATTTATGGTCACGCTAAACTCTGAAAGTACTGAACGGATTTACGTAAAAATTTTACGAATTTCTTTGTTTTCAACCAGCTTAACATCTAGTTTGTTTTATCTAAATCGGTTCATTAAAAAAAAAGTTATAGTCATTTGAATGAACTCAAGGAAGGCGTTTGCCTGCAAATATACATATAGCAATCCATATTATAATAAATCTGTATTAAATTTGTTTGTAATAAATCTGTATTTTTATCCGACTTTCAAAACAAGGAAAGGGTTCTCAATTAAACATTTTCGATTCGATATTCGATTAATAATTTTATTATATTTTGATATTGGATTATTCGATTCGATTTTTGTAATATGCAATCGTTACAGTTATTTTACAAAGTATATTATAAATCCTTACCCAAACCAATAATTTAACATTTAAGGCTGTTTCTAAACGAGTAAATTAAATTATTCATTGACATCAACACATTTGCTGTCAATTCTGCTTATTTTGTAATGAATGATGAATGTTGTCATGAATGATGAATAATCATGTAGTTTAAGCGGGCGAAGCCGCGGGGGTGCCGCTAGTATTAAATAAATATTTACAAATATCGATCTACTATAAAGTATTAATTACATCATGTTTCCTTAATATAATGAAGGGTGACAATTATTGCGGATATTTCTTTTATTAATTAAGAAAATATGGAAAATTACATTTCAATAAACTCTCTCTCCCTCTCTCTTCGTCCTTTGCGTGTTTGATTTGAAAACGCTTGCCGCAATCTTTTTTTTCTCACGCAACTTTTAAGAATTTGCATAGGAATGAAGTATATATAATAGAATTATAATAAACAAAGCTAAGTTAGCAAAAATAAATTCTAAGTAAATCCGACAGTAATGCCGACTAATAAACGCTATTTATGGTTTATGAGCAGGAGTCGGCAAATATCAATTAGTTGGGTGTTTTCTACTTTAGATAAACATGTTGCGGCGCGATACAAAGCAAACCAAATGCAATAAAATTATTTTCCAAGATGTATTGTTTCTAAATGCAATAAAAGTGCAGATGGCCAAGTGAGATGTTTTTGAGCATATTACTTAGTTACTTACTATTCGTTTTGGAGTAAACACGTTTTTAGTTAACTTGACAAAAATGAAGATGTGTTTTTTGTGCGACAGGAGTGAAAATGTGATGGAATTTAACGAAGAACCTCTCCCAAAGTGTACAATTATGTTATTGTTTCGCCAAAAATGAATTTGAAATACAGTGACATTTTGTTAAATAGTGGCACAATGCACGGTTATCACTTACAGTGTAAGATTGAGTAAGAGTAAGTATACTTTAATGCGTAAATAACTTGTAATACAGAATAAAATGTAGGCAATTGTCTAGACTAGATGGACATTGCCTGTCCCGCGAAGTCGGGGCGTCTGCTCAATAAAGAGGGAGGGGACACTAGTAATCATTCTTAATTTAGTATCATTTTTTTCACCTTTTCCATCTTCGTTCTGAGATCATATCTGCAATTGAATTATTAAAGTTATTTCAATTAACAAATTGAATAAAATTTTAACTAGATTCAAATATTTCACCTAGAGACTTGTTTAATAGGCTTAAAAATTGAAACATTTCTAGCGATAACTTTTTGGTTCGTCCTTTTATTAATTATTTATACTTTTATATGAAAGCTACGTCGTTATTAAAGACTTGCTCAATATTAAATTGGGGACTTTAAAAAAAGCCTTTTAAAACATCGTATACTGTTTTGTTTTGTGAATATAATCACTTTGTGCAGTGAGCGGCCCATATATTGCAAGGTTTCCTTAGATTTAGTTTGAAATCTCAGTAAATTCTCACGAAAATTGAGATGCATCGCCATATGCGAGGCTATAGGCGACATTCCGCTGGTGCAAGTATATTCACGCAGCCCTACAGAGTGCCCGGCACCACCACCGCACCACCACCGCACCACCACCGCACCACCACCGCACCGCCCCTTAGGTAACGAGACATGAAATACATTTTATTTCTTTTTAAATTTTTATAAAATATTTCATCAAAAA
The DNA here is from genome assembly GCA_016802625.1 of Heliconius numata. Classification (NCBI taxonomy): domain Eukaryota; kingdom Metazoa; phylum Arthropoda; class Insecta; order Lepidoptera; family Nymphalidae; genus Heliconius; species Heliconius numata. Next base: position 6,802 of record JAEBDU010013289.1, on the reverse strand, counting down.
TGATATAATAAAGATTTAAAATTGTCCCTACAATTTGTTAAATTTGAATCAACACATTGTGCAGGCGCAGGTGGCAGGTGTGGCAGGTGGCAGGTGCCACGGGTGCATTCATCTGTCAACTAAGTCGGGGTATTCGACAAATATAAGAGACTCTCTTCATACGGCAACGCTTTCAAAGAGTTGGAAATAGGAAATATTAGAAATTCTCATTTTTGTGAGCGAGAACGTCATTTTAAAGAGCGTGTTCCTTTTTGCGTTCGGTTCTCTATATTTTTTCATTTTTAAGTGTAATATATATTAATTAAATAATATATCAATATTATTCTCTAATATATTAATTTAACTTACTCAATTAGCGGAGTGTTTTATTCTACTTTAAACATTATATACCATTAAAATATTACATACTTCACAATCAAGAATATTTTAATTTTTTTTTCTATATACAATAAAAAACAAGCTAATTATTTAGATAATTATTTAAAAAAGTTTTTATTTCCATTAAATACACACTAAAGAAAACACAAACGACAGAAATATCCAAAAAAGTGTCCTTCGAATTAATACGTAATTCAAAGTTAAGAGTTAAGTAAATTATACAGCGTGAAAGTTAATTATTAATTAATAATCAAACATTTACAGTGTAACTAATATAAGTACTATTATAATTCTTATCAAATAGCATTAAAGCACAATTTAGAATGTGAAAATAATTTTCACATTCTAAATAACTAAATGACTAATCACCCGGGTAGTACAAAGGATTTCAATTTCCAAATGAAGTGTGAGTGAAGATGTCGCTATACCAAGAGAGTTGTGACCGCGACGGGGCGTCTGTCTGCTTGTTTGCAGACCTAACCTGACTGTGCTACTTATAACTACTTCAATTGGAGAATCACGTAATGGGTGTTCTTAGGTTAGACTTTTTTTATTACATCAGTTTAATAAAAAAAGTCTAACCTTGTTTCTCATTTAGGAAATAAAAATATCTCTAATAAACTATTTGTTATTTTGAATATTAATATTAGATAGGGAGGCGAGGAGGCGACTTTCGGGATTTACTCGAGCGCGGCAGACTCGGTTATGTACGGTTACCACCAAATATGAGCTCCATATATACGAGTATAGTCGCCCGTCTAAGACAAAGTAGTAGGGTAAGTTAGTTACTTGCTAAATCGTGTATATTCCACTAATCTGAGTTGTGAGGGCTACAAACTTGTAAAAAACGTTATCTCGACATTCTCGAGCATGGCTATTTTTTTTATTCAAGGATTATGAAAAATATATAACCTGACGAATTCCACAAGCCGAAATAACAGAAATTGATCGATAAAGTTTTAATATACCCAAGAATTGCCTATATTCCTCTCTCCGTATTTCTATTCCTCTCTCACTCTTTCTTTATTTATTACTCCCTAGCTCATCAATGGAGATGATAATTTAAAAAAATACTTGAAAAAAAAATGTTTTTTTGTAGTTTTTGTTAAAAATACAAGTATTCCTATTTCAAACATACATTATTTTATTTACATTCTATTTCTTGAGCTTTTCAATTGATTACGTTCAATGAATAAAAAAGTCGAGGCCAGTCGTGGCGCAGGGGCACAGAGTGTGACTGTAAAACTTACTGGTTGTGGGTTCAATCTCCATTCCAGGAGATGAAATATTTATTTAAATTTATATTTCCATTTCTTCGCTCTGGTGTCGAGGCAAAACCGCGACGTTAAGTGCTGCTACACAACACTCAATGCCTTCTAAATTTGGCAGAAAGTGGGGAACAAAGGGTCTTAACGTTAGGTTCCCTCTGCCTTCCCTACTGTGTGCGGGATACAACGTAATGCTGACTTGTTTATTTTATTTGTTTAAAAAAATATTAATAATTGTGACGCGCTTGAGTATTTCATTTTTAACTGTTACGTACGACGGAGGTGCCATTATGGAAACTGTCAGATTATCATATTTACATGTTTTAAGAAAACGTTGGAAATTGATGATATCAATATCTGACGCGCTCGATGGACATACTATGCAACAGTTTTTTTTTACATTTTTGAAAATCTATAGCCGCTCACCCCAAACGGCTCAGCCGGTCAAACGATATGTATTATATGACATGTTTTTCTTGTTATCATCTAAGCTTCGCAACCCAATAGGTCTCAATGACGCTCGAGCAAATCCCGAGCTTGCTTCTTCCTCCGTATCTATATATGCTATGCCTATCTATATACGCGCCTGGTCCCCGCGACTCCCTCTGTACCTAACTTTAGCTTTCCTCAATCCTTCATATTTGCGAAAGCAAATCGGTTTTGCTGATGTTTGTTTGTTAGATGCGTCTTCCTCTTCAACCACTGAATACTACAGAGTCTAATGGTTATTTATTTCTTGTATTAATTATCGCAAAATATACTGGACAGGCGTATCTTAATTTTATTTAGGAAAGTGGTCACGGTCCTTTATTTTCTGTTTAATATTTTGTGGGTTCGATTCCTACTTGGGGGAATATATTTAATATTTTCATCTTATCTAATCTCTGGTGATGAGGTAAAGCGCAGCGTTGAGTTCCGCCGTCCAACAAGTTGTGCCTCAAGAATTCGTTTGAAAGTGGGGGTCGGAAAGTGTCTTACTGAGAACGGGGTGTCTTTACACTAGGTTCCCAGGTTCCCTGCCCTGGTATGTGAAGGATACAGCGTGAAGTAACATCAAGGTAATCTGTTGAGCGATAAAGCTATATAAGTAAACTATTTAGCATTTAGTAAAGCATTCGTATTTGATATTCAAAAAGTTAACTGCGTATTGTGTTGGCGGCGAATCGCGAATCTGTCTCTGTTTAAAATGTCAAGTAAATATTCTTTGTCGTCACTTACTCCGAACGAGACGAAGATAACGGGCCGGCGGGGGGCGGCGGGGGCCGGCGGGGGGCGGCGGGGGCCGGTGGGGGGCGGCGGAAGCTGCGCGTGCGACAGCTGCTGCGTCGGCAAAAAACCTGATACGAGGCGCTTTTCGAGCTATAATTATTATTAGACAAACCGTCGAGCCTATTCGATTTTGTAAATACATTTACATCAACGATTTTCAACTCTAATAATTCAATACATATGAATATTTTTATGTAGTCCTCAAAACGGAGAGGACGAACCATTATATTTGCTGACGACTGTCTCTGAGAGGTCGGGAGGGGCGGGGGGGACGTGCGGGGCGGAAGCCAGGTGGCAATCACCTTGCACATTACACCAGATAAAGAGACCCCACGTTGCAAAGAGGCCAGCAAGATAGGACTAAATATTTATTTAGTTGCTCCGCTTTGATAGCAAATTTCTGTATAAATATATTCGCGGGGCGAATCAAGAAGAGAGGCCTCGGAACTAGTCGACGAGCTCGGCGGGCTCCAGCGGCGGCAGCTGCGTCTCGGAATGCGCACCTGTCCACCCCCACCTGCTCTACCTGCACTCTACACTCCTCCTACATTACCTATGATGAAGTACATAGGTTCATATTTATTTCTTACACAAAATGTTGACCACTGAGTGCGATGCTTAGAGACATTTTAAGCTCTCACTTTTTACTGCAAAGAATTTAATAATAACCAATTATTTAATGATCAATTTCAAAACAATTTAATCGTCGGAATATGCAAGGATGGTTATTTTAATTAAATGCGAAAATCATGATTATAGTTAAAGTGTAATTAGCGCTGTACTATTCCTCGTTTTAATTTTAACGTAACGTTTTTTATTAATTGGTTATATTTATAAAGCTAATTAGTATGAATACAATTATCATGTACGTACTGATTGCACTCGGAGGCCAGGAGCCAGGAGGCTGCGCCGGCGCAGCTGGCGGGCGCGCACGTGCTGTCGCGCATATAAGGCGGGGCGCCGCCGCCCGCCACCAGTACGCGCGCGCCCGCCGAGCCCTGCGCACGTCCCGCTAGTGTTGTAAAGTGTCAAGTGTAAACGTAATTCGTCGCAAGATGATCATCTGCCTGTCAGGATTTGTGATTGCCGGGTTGGTCCTAGTTTTTTCACTTGTTTAAAATATTGTGTTAAATATGGACATATTTATATGTAAATAAAATGTCATGAACATATTATACATTTTAAATAAAGACTTGCAATTGCTTATATTTAACATTTCTCGTGGGGTAGGTCGCAAAGCAGCCAAAATACCAGGCTTTAGCGGATTAGTATTTCTGCTTAAATTGTATAAATAGATTTTGAATTTAAAATAGCCGATTAAATATTTGATTATATTTTTCATTGTAATATGAAATGCGGGAATCGACCTGGTTTCCCGGTACATTTTTGTTTATACAGGGTGGAAGAGGCAGCGCTTCTTTTATTGAAACTGCATATAGGGTAATATATTTCAAACCCACACCTAAGAAATTAATCAAGGTACTTCAACAGTCTGGACGTAGAATTTTTTTTTCATTTCACGATTTTTATCCATACCTGTATTTCGTGTCACACACACATACGTGTGCGACGTTTCCGATTTGACAGGTAAGTGTGTGCGTGCCTATGTTATACTTTACAAATGGCGTATTATTTTAAAACGATAATTTTATTATTTATTTTGTTTGAAAAAATAACTTTTTCATCTTTGGGAATTATTTTTTTTCCGAATTATGTTAGGCTTTTATAGAGTAGTTAAAACTGTGGTTTCATTTAAAGTGGCGCTGACAATTCCACCCTGTATATGCCAACTTTACTGAGTCAACTTTTTAATTAGAATGATATTCTTTGTAATGATTCTAACCATTGCTCCTCTGATTTATTTTATTGTTTGTTACAGAACGTCACCAGCATCATCGGTACCCATCACTTCTAGAAATGATATTGTAAGTTTAAATAAATGTAAATTACTAGGAAAACCACAAACTTTTTCTTGATAAAAATCGTGAGGGTCTTAAAAGTGGCGTTATTGTAATATTATTACATAAAAAATATTTTTAAAAATGTTCCATATATCTTTTGGCTTTCTACCGAAGTCTAAAAAATCAAAAACAGGTATTTTTGCCATTTAGGCAAAAAAAATACTCCAATATATCAAATCATTTCAAAATGTCTAATGTCTATCTATATGTCTAAGTAGTCCGTGTTTGTCCACAGAGCGTGGCGAGCTACTCCCCGCACCACCACCAGCTACTGCAGCAGTTCAGGGCGGGCGGTGCGTGCGGCAGCAGCTCCGAGTCGGTGTCGTCGCACAGCGCGTCGCCGCCCCCTGGGGGGGCCCCGGGGGCGCGGCGCGTGCGCACGCTGTACGCGTGCCTGGGCGAGAGCGAGGGCGAGCTGTCGTTCGAGCCCAATCAGATCATCACCAACGTGTCGCAGTCGGCGGAGCCGGGCTGGCTGCGCGGCACCCTCAACGGCAAGAGCGGCCTCGTGCCGCAAAACTATGTAGAGCCCCTCCCCTAGATCCCCCCCCCTAGCCATCTAGACTTAGTTGTTGATTCTTTTGTAACTATTTATGTATATTTTGTACATTGTAAATACAGAGTTGTTTCTATTTTAACTATTTATACTATATTATACTTATGTTGTGAATTTTGTACCAAATATACTGTAGCGTATGTGAAATGTAAATTGTATTATAAAATATAAAAGTATTACTAATGAAACAGTGTTTGATTGCATCTCTTTAATCATTACTTCTCCGAAGTGCGGAGAGCGCGGTCTCTCGCGAGTCCCGAGTGAATTTAATTAATACAAAGTTTATTAATTATTACATCTCGTACAACTATTATATATATTTTTTACATAAAATACTTGAGAATGTGATACCAAAGGCGGCATTCACTAATATTTATAAATTTAAAAAATCATTTTATTTAGCAACCAAATAATAATATTTACTTTAAATAAATATATATAATATAAATGAAAGTGGAGGCCGCCTTTAGTCTTCTCAATTTTAAATTGAAACTTAACTTGTTAAATATGATTTAATACAAGTGACAAAGAATTGTTGCAAATAATATAATTAAACAATTTTACAACTTAAGTAATCGACTAATAACAGCATCAGTCCTCGTCTGTACTCTGGCGGCGTGTATGTACACTTGCAGGAACTAACATACTAATATTATTTAATTTTGGAAACATAAAGATGGCAACCAGAGCGGAGGATTTAAATCATATAAATATCACTACACATATATATTGCATAACCAAATCCATGACAACACAGTATTTTTACTGATTGGTCAAAAATATATAAACTTTGGCGTCACACTCGCGGTAGGTGCTACCTATGGGTAATAGAGAAAAATATTCAGTTAGAACAACATAAAAAAATTGGGAAAATTTCACAAAAGAGCAAAATGTTTCTGCAGAGAGCGAGCGGTCGTCCGTAAGTTATACAAATATCAAGTAAGCTTTCAACTGTTTTTTGAAATTTCCCCAAATAAAATACAAGCAATGCGTCGACGCGAAAAGAGAACACTGCGGCATTAACTGCGCCCCGCTGCCTCGTCGTCGTCGTCTTGGCCCGCTCCCGCCCCCGCGCCCGCCACCGCCAGCCACTCCAGTCGCTGACACTCGGTGGCGCGCACCACCCGCGCCAGTGCCGCGCACTTGTCCTGCAGTGCGCGTAGCCGCGCCGCGTGCTCCTCCGCCGCCTGCCGCGCCGCGCGCCGCAGCTCAGCCACGGCTGCATCGCGCGCGCTCAGCGCCGCCTCCAGCTCGTGTGTGCGCGCGCCCGCCGCCTCAGCGCGCGCCGCCGCGCCCTCCGCCTCCGCCTCTGCGCGCGCTAGTGCTGCCCGCAGGGCGCGCTCCTCCGCGGCCGCGCGCGCCGCCTCCGT
>JAEBDU010013288.1:0-34918 GCA_016802625.1 Heliconius numata | reverse complement strand
AAAAAATAACTAATAACATTATATGGGTTTGCTTTGCTGAATTATTTTTTTTTATTTTCATGTATCACATTTTATTAATGAGTTTACAAAAAAAAAACAAATATTTGAGATTAAGTCAATTCCAAAAAGTTCAACATTTTTAATTTTTATTTTCACAAGTTTATATTACTAAGTTTATCTACTTATACTTATAATAAAATCGTAACTGATCGTTTTTAATGTATATGTATATATTATGTTTAATATTACAATGTTTTTAAAACTCGTAATATTAAATATAATAATAATAAACGTAATTAATCCAGTTTAGTGAATAATTGTGTAGATCAGCGGGCGAAGCCGCGAGCAGGTAGCGACCCGCTAAGCATATAAGCATATATTTTCTGAAATATAGTTTTTCTATGTATCTATATATGTTATCCATTAAATTTAAAAACGGAATGATTTCATTTTCAATACAGAAAGTTTACAAATCTATCAGCATGTAAAACACCATTGTGAAAAAATCCATGACGTGACGTCACCAATTTTTTTTCCTATAGATACCTACCTACTAAATAATATACCGCGGTCCGCCAGTTGATAACGTGGATAAGCTTTTGATAGTGATCTAACTAAACTATAGTATTCATATTCAAAACGGGAGAATCATATAAGATTTTTTTCCTATTTAAAAAAAAGGAAGGAATCAGTTTCATACATGTATATATGAATCACATATATGTGATATTGATGGAAATTTATAATGTCGGAAAATTTAATAAGATTTAATTGAGCTTTCCAAGCACGTGTGACTTTCGTTATTTTTTTGTATGTATTTCCAAAACTAAGTCAATGCGTGTTGAATGGCGGTACTCAGCGCCACCCTTTGTCTCGACACAAAAGCGAAAAAATGAAAATATTAACCTGTCACGTTAATCCTCTATAACCTGTCAGCCACAGCTAGTTTCAATTTTTATATTGATTGTATAGTTATTAAATATTAATTGCAGAGTATTCTGCCTAATCGGTGATGGTGAATCAGCCGAGGGCAGTATATGGGAAGCCCTCCATTTTGCAAGCTATTACAAACTAGACAACTTGGTGGTGATCTTTGATGTCAACAGGTTGGGACAGTCTGAGCCTACATCACTGCAACATCAGGTATTTATTTTTTTAATTTATATCAATACTAGCTTTTACATATGGTTGAAATCTGAATTGAAATTGGTAATGTTGAAATTATTAACGGGATATAACATAGTCTTAGCCTTCCTTGATTAGTGGAATATTTGATAAAATAAAAAATTGCATTTGAAGCTGTAGTTTCTGAGATGAACATGCTTAGCCAAACAAACTCTTCAGCTTTTTGAAAGTTTGTATACATTATACAAACTATTAACTATTAAGATTTCTGTGTTGAGTGAAAATGTCTTAGTTATTTTATGTTATACATTTATCTATTTTAAATACTTGTGTAATACTAAGATAAAGTAAGGCACAGTATAAAACCACCATATTTATACTTGATAGTGGTTGTAGACAAGCTGTGCTACATATTTGCACAAATTTAAGTTTTTATAACAACAAAACCAAAATTATTAACATAGTGAAATATTTAATATTTTATATTACTCGCTCTGGTGTCGGGGCGAAACGCGGCGTTGAGTTCCGCCACTCAACACGCATTGCCTCCAGAATTCGGCGAAATGTGAAGGCCTGAGTGTATTAACACTAGGCTTCCTCTGCCTACTCCTATATTCGGGATACAGCGTGAAGTTGAAAAATATACTGTATTTGTATTTTTATATAAAAACAGTACTATCTACTTCATAAAAAATATGATAACAGAGCTTTAATTGATAACAGTAGACGTTCATCCCGACACGCTCAGACTGCTGTTATCTTTACTTACATAATGTTTATTTAGAGGTTATCGAGTTTCCTTCATTTGTATATGGTGGTGTTGTAATATAAGTGATAATATTTTGTTTATTTATTAATATTTTGAATAGTTTAGATTTTTTTAATAAATATGTTCTGTGTTTTTTGTGAAGTAGATAGGAGTCTCCTAGCAACACATTGTTTTATAATGTATGGTTAGGTTAGGTATATACTTGTATTTTAATATATATAATAAGATTTTATAATTTTTATATATCTTAGAGACACTAGAACTAGATAGAACTACACTTTTAGTATTTTTATATAAACCTTGAAAAGTCTGTCCCAACCAAAAATCTATTAGAAAATGTTACTTATGTATTAAGTAATTCTAATAATAAAATAACAAAATTTATTTTAAAATTAATATCAATTTTAAACATTTTAGTGCATATAACGCAACGTTTTGTTCATAGGTTATTATCTATATTAGTGTATTTATTTACGAGACCAACTGATGTCACAGCATCAGCTACATGGCGTCCAGCTCAACAAGAGCATTTGCATTTTATTTTTTTCTATTTTTATATGGCTAGAGATATTTCTGTATTAGGACCTTAGGATTTAATTGAGAGACTTATTTTTAATAAATATAATACCATACTTTTACTTTATTCAAAAGATTACTTGAAAAGACAAATAATAAAGCTACCGTACACATTTTCCTTACAGATGGATGTATACGAGGCTCGTCTCAAATCATTTGGATTCCACACTCTAGTGGTGGACGGCCATGATGTTTCTGAATTGGTCAAGGCATTTGACGAAGCTGCCACCATCAGTGGAAAGCCTACCGCTCTCGTAGCTAAGACATACAAGGGTAGGGGATTCCCGGGGATTGAGGACAAGGATAACTGGCATGGGAAGGCCTTGGGAGGAGAGGGGGAGCGGATTATTAAGGTATGTATTACGACCCACACGTCAATACAAAACTCATAAGCTACAATTTGCCTATGTTCTGTTCTATTCTATGTATGTATAAACTATATTACTGTGAAGCTACGTTCAGTTGTTATGTGAAAGTGGAACAAACATCATACTCACAAACTTCTACCACAACCATAACTATCGCTTTGACAGTGAAACAATAATTTATAAATATTTTATTGAATCTGGATTAAGTTGCACTGATTATTTTTATAAGTAATGCATTAATTTATTTTATTTCTCATAGTTAAGTGACGTGACAAGTATCACTCTGACAGACTATCATTTGTTTCAATTATTACTTTTAATTTTTCTTTAAAGATCGACCATAACATAATGCCGTTCAAATATAATAGTCATTGATTAATTGTATTCAATATAAGGAATTTATTTTCAAGTGGCCCTTCTGATGTTAGATATAAGTAGATGGCTATGCAGATTTTAATTAAGGAATTTTCTGATCGCGAGTAAACAATGTGCAAAAATTTAAAGAGTCTTAACTTCAGCGCGGTTATACTTCGTCGACTGTCTTGTACTACACACAAATTTAACTTCAAAAATATCAAGTCTGTTTACTGGTTCAGATTGCTTTGGATGGAGGGTATTAGATAATTTCATTAGGTTAATTGACGTTCGGATAGTGACTGTACTTAGAAACACGTCTTTTACTTCAGCTTGGCGTGTAAAATGTTTAGGATAGGTGGGTATTTAATTAACCAACGTTCGCGTTACCATACTTATGCACTAAATATATGTTTCCAGCACCTGCAATCTCAGATAAAGAACGAGCAGATCTCCCTGAAGCCCCGTCCTCCGCTGGCGGAGGCGCCCCGCGTGCACCTCACGGACGTGACGCTGTCGGCGCCCCCATCCTACGGGCCCGCCGAACTGGTCGCCACACGCCTCGCATACGGGACCGCCTTGAAGAAGATCGCTGACACTAACATGAGGTAGTAGTCACTACATTATATAATTAAGCTCCGAGTCTCCTCTCGAGTTGATTTTCTCCTCTCAAGAATATTATATTCTTTTTCGGCCTTCTTGTGATTGTCATTGTGATATGAAATAAAACACGTTATTATGGTTCAATACTTTATTGGGGAGTGACCAAGCGACGCGTTAAGCACACATCGGTATTGTATATGCACACAGATGCATTTAAGGCTAACAATGTCAACAGTCACTGCGCGGCGCCACTCGGTCTACTAACACTATGTCAGGTTTATTGGCAACAATATGCTACTCTCTCTCTCTCTCAGTAATAAAAGACCCATCTCAGTAGGTCAAAGCAGCTATTTTCAACACAACACAAGTAGGATTCTACCTACAGTATAATACCTCCAATTCCACAAGATTATATCAAAGAGCAAGTTGCTCTTGACTACGTGATTGTGTCTATGCAAGTACCCGCCACTAGCAACATGAGAACAACCAGAGACAATGACAGTGCTATCCGTCTTAATAGATCTCTGATAGTTCCTTGTCAATTGCATAGGCAAAACCTTTGGGAACAAAATGAAATGAATCAATAAAAAAATCATAAAAGGAGTGTATTTGTAGTGTCCTTATATTTTATCTGAACATGTAACATAACAAATTAACTAAAGTATTTACTTTTTATATGCACTTACGCTAATCTAATAGAAATGCATTTAATTTTGCATTTCTTATAGTGAAGTGCAACAGTAAGTAGTTTGTCGTACTCACGCAGCCGCCGTCGGCCGATGTGGGCAGTAGCATTCTAACAAATGTATTATATTCTATAGCAAAACATATTTTATAAAGTAAGCATTAAATTTATTCATTTTTTGTTTATTTAAGGCATAATATATTAAATAATAAAAAAAATATATAATCGTTTCCCAAATAAGGAGTTGAAACCACAACCATCTCAAGTGATATTTATCAGTAATAAATTTATAAATTTGTTTTTTTTTAATACAAATATTTGAATTTGACTAACACTATATAAATTTGTATTACAGAGTGATCGCGTTGGACGGCGACACCAAAAACTCCACGTTCAGCGACAAACTACGCAACGCGTATCCCGACAGGTACATATAAATTAAATGTGGTATTTATTTAGTAACAAAAATAAACAAGCAGGAGTGCTTGCTTCCCCGCAAGAGGTTAGTCGCAAGGCAAAGCGCGTAGTTGAACGTAAATGTCCCAATGGGAACAGTGTCTCCGCACTAGGTTCCTAGGTATTCTCCGCTAACCCCCTGGGCCCCCCCTACAGGTACATCGAGTGCTTCATAGCGGAGCAGACACTGGTGGGCGTGGCGACGGGCGCCGCGTGCCGCGACCGCGCCGTGGTCTTCGCCTCCACCTTCGCCGCTTTCTTCTCCAGGACCTTCGACCAGGTACACCGAACAAGTCTAAACACCAATTACCTGCTCTGTCTAATTGATATTTTTATATAATTCAAGATACTATAATTAGTTTCTTTTCGAGCGTTCCTGTAAATTAAATAACCCTGCTGTAATAAAACTGCTGTATGCAGGATACAATTCATTCTATAAGAATTTAGTTTAGTTAATGTATTGATTTTTTTTTTGAGTAGATCAGCCACTAATCTCAAGTTATAAGCAAAATAATTGTAGTTTAAGTTGAAAGAATACTGTTAATTCCTATATTTTTCAATCAATTGTGGTAAATTCTATTTTTCATACAATTTAATAATTTTATAGATAAATAATATTTTTATCAATGTCAGTTACAGATCAATGAAAGTAATTCATTGATAAAAAATATTGCGCATCGATTGTATTGCTAAATACGCGTGATTATAATCTGAGATAAGAGATTAATAATTAAGCGTCTAAGATATCATAAACAACTATATTCATGATATTTCATTTTTATATTTTGAATACATTAAGATATTCCACACTTTTTTCACACTTGCCAGCTCTTCTCAGCAGAACTGCCTTCCGAACCGGTGGTAGCTTTTTGTTCATATGTTCATTCGACGATTCAAAAGTGCTTATTATAAGTTTATTTGAATAAAGAATATTTTGAATTTGAATTTTTAAAAACTTTTTTTTAGAAAACTTACATAATTTATTTATGCCACGATAGCTATAGCTTGATAACAATATGTTGTTTTGCTTGATATTATGAGTTATGAGTTTGTGATAAGAACGCTGGGACGTTCTAATTGTTATAAGTTTTCTAAGAAATTAATAATTTAGACTTGTTTACATCAAATTGAAAGTTTAAATAATTGATTTTATACCAAAAAACGAAATTATATTTTTGGAAGTTATATAAGTAAAATTTCGGAACGTCACGGGGGCAGTGATACTGCGTCTGACTGTAAATACGACAGTTGTGGGTTCTTTTTTCTTTTTAATTGTCACTGTTGTCAGAAAACACAGTTACGCTACTCAACACGCAATGTTTCGAAATTGTGCGGAAAATAAGCAACACTATATTTTAACACTAGGTTCCCTTTATCTTAATATATGCGGAAGTGAAGCTAAAATTAATAATATTGAATGATTTACTTTTATATATAGAATTATGTGTTTGTTGATTAGGGCTATATAATATATATAATTAAGAACCAGAAGTTTCAAACATAGTAAGAAAGTTTAAATATATACTTTTGTTTTTTAAAGACCTATTAACTTAATAGTTAAAATATATATTTAAATTATAAATCTACTATATCTATTATTTATTGTTGTATTTAATTTCTGTATAATACAGATCCGCATGGGCGCCATAAGTCAGAGCAACGTGAACCTGGCAGGTTCTCACTGCGGGGTCAGCATCGGTGAGGACGGACCCTCACAGATGGGCCTCGAGGACCTGGCGCTGTTCCGCTCCATCCCCACGGCCACCGTCTTCTACCCCAGCGACGCCGTCTCCACGGAGAGAGCTGTGGAACTAGCGGCCAATACTAAAGGAATATGCTATATAAGAACGTCGAGACCGGCTACCAGTATATTGTATAGAAGTGATGAGGTCTTTAGTGCTGGCCAGGCCAAGATAGTGAAGAGTGGTGCGGCTGATAAGGTGCTGTTGATCGGATCTGGAGTGACCTTGCATGAGGCGCTCAAAGCGGCTGAAGTACTGCAGAAAGAAGGTTAGTGGACACAATTATTGTAGTTTTTGCGGATGTTTAAAAAATATGTATTATTAAAACGATTTGTTGGTGTTCCAGGAGTGGGCGTGCGCGTGCTGGACCCATTCACCATCAAACCGCTGGACGAAGCGGCGGTGCAGGAGCACGCGGCGGCGGTCGGTGGACGCGTCGTGGTCGTCGAGGACCACTATCAGGCTGGTTTGTAGCATCCATAATGGCTGTTAAAATATAAATAAAAGAATATACAGGGTGGAATTGTCAGCGCCACTTTAAATGAAACCACAGTTTTAACTACTCTATAAAAGCCTAATATAATTCGGAAAAAAAAAATTCTCAAAAATGAAAAAGTTTTTTTTTCAAACAAAATAAATAATAAAATTATCGTTTTAAAATAAAACGCCATTTGTAAAGTATAACATAGGCACGCACACACTTACCTGTCAAAGCGGCAACGTCGCATACGTATGTGTGCGTGACACGAAATACAGGTATGGATAAAAATCGTGAAATGAAAAAAAAATCCTACGTCCAAACCGTTGAGGTGCCTTGATTATTTTTTTTAATTCTGGGTTTGAAATATTTTACCCTATATGCAGTTTCAGTTAAAGAAGCGCTGCCTCTTCCACCCTGTATATATGTACTATAATAAAACTATAAAATTTTGAGAAAACAACATTGGAAAATTTAAAGGTTGTGTCAAAATTTGACGTTGAAAATACCAGCAAAATAAACTGTTTCGAGTATTTTATTGTGCAAAAGTGGTACTTAGAAATAAAATGAAATAACATCTCGAATACAGTGAAACTTTGGACAAATTGAATAGGGTAAAAATAGATTCAAATTACTTTTTCCAAATTCTCTATCAGTTTAACTATTGATATAGGGAGCGCTGTTGATTTGTCGGCTCAAGATTTTGTAATTAAAGTTATTTATAAAAGATAATTAAAATAATCAATAACAAAAGTACTTCACCGCTTCAACTAGGTAGCCTTAGTAATGAATAGTCTGCATTTGTCAGTTTATACAAAGATACATTTTTTGTGATGTATTTTATATGACAAGTGCTATAATAAACAGTGTGTCGTACTCACGCGGTCGCCGTCGACCGACGTGGCCAGTAGCACTCTGACAGACTTATTACGTGCTTCGCCGGCTTAAACTTATTGTTGTATTATATACAAATTATATATTAATTTTACATAAATTGTAGTCTATGTATTATTCTTATGTATGAGTTATATTGCTGTCAAGTTTTATATAAATCCATTCAGTTTTATCATTAAAATAGAATAAATATTCATCATTATACACTTTCAAATTTATAGCAAAGTATGCTCATATTTCCAATTCTTTGCTTAATATGACAAAGTGCAGTATTGAGGTTCACCATTAACGGTCTATATTTAGAAAATTTTGCAGTAACTTTCAAACCGAGTGTCTGAACACAAGGTCGAGGTCACTAATTTCTACTCTACTTCTAAATATGTATATCTGCCAGGTGGTATCGGCGAGGCAGTCCTCTCAGCCCTGGCGCTCCAGCGGAACGTGCTCGTGCGTCACCTCTACGTGAAGGAGGTGCCTCGCTCCGGACAGCCCGACGAGTTGCTGCACAAGTACGGCATATCCGCGCCGCACGTCGTCAGCGCCGCCAGGGAACTGCTGAAGCTGTAGGTTTTTATGTTGTTAGAGTTGAACTAATTCGTTGTTGCAATTGACAATTAAATATTAACAATTGATCTTTTTTTTTGGTGAAAATCATGTTGATTGTTGCACTAAAATTATTTATTTGTTAATTGCAAAAAAGGTTTGCTCAATTCTATATATAATAGCTTTTAATATACAATGGACTTGCGGTAATCCGACACGCCTGCCGTTGTTGATTATTCATAGAAATGTTAGCAAATGTTTACTAATATAATTGGATAAGCGGTAATTTATCAATTTGCAAAACACTCTTATTCTAAAAATTATGGACTATAGAACAAGAGAACCTTGGACGGTACTCTATAATCCGAATTATTTAATAATCCCTGCAAAATGTTTTGCGGATGGTAGCAGGTCCAGTGTTATCCTTTTTATTCTTATTTTGGTAGAAAAGTACTATTGGTAAATTGTAGTATTTAAGTTTGAATATTCCATACAATGTTCTCTTAAAATATATATTTTATATACTGAGAAACGGAATTAAATGGTTTAAATGTTGGGTATACCAAAATGTTACATACACACGAAAATTTATGATTAGTGGAAAATTGACATAACTTTATTACTAATATTTATTGAACAATTAAAATTATGCATTAAGTTCTGGGATTCCTTTGTATTCCTTTATAAAATAAACCGAAAATGAAAGGCTGAAATGTGTGATGATTGTTATTCAATAAGATATGTTGGAGTTCTTTGATGAACTAACTAATGGATACATTCCTATCTTGGAAGGAACATTCTAGATTGTCCGATACAATCGTTCCTATTGAGAGAAACTATATTTATTAATGCTTTATCAGTTCATAATATTGTTATCTTTGTTTAGATATAATTTACAATTTCATAAAATGTTTCTATTATATGGCGTCGTTGAAATCTGTATAAACAATATTCGGTTATAAGATCATTTCTATGTTTATATCATTCATACAGTCTTTTGTATTACTACTACATTTAAAGTGACCAATAGCTGCTCAAAGCCTAAAAGTCATAAGAAACAGAACTAAGAGAACTAAACAACTTATGTGGTGTATGTGATTAATAATGCTCAAGCATTATTATTTGTTTAAACAAATATTGTATCAATAATATAATATATAAGAAAAACTGATTTTGCATTAATAAATATAGAAAAACCTACTTATTCCTGGTTAATTGTTAAGAAAATGTTTATTAGAAATTATGATAAAATATTAACGCACTATGAATATGAAATCATGAGGTTGGTTATATTATATTCTTTATATATAAACATATTTTGTACATTTATATACAGACATACATTTTATATAATATATTGATATGTTGTGGTTTTCCTATTATGGTGTAAGAACAAGTGCCTTAGATTCCGCACAAATTTATATTGTAATAACTAAAATGCTTAAAATTTATTTTAAGCATCATTTTTAATGTTTTTTTATATAGTATACAGTAATATGGTTTTTCAAATGCAATTATTGTTTTTTTTTTTCTTTAAGTTTGTAGAATTGGATTAAATAAATTCATTTAAACAAATTAATTATGTTATGTCTCTCATCACAAACTATTTTTAAATATTTATTTTCTTCTTTTTTTTATGAACAAGTCTACAGTTAAAGGGCTTCCAGGATTAATCAAACATAACGCAGGTTAAATATTTTTGTTTATTGCTTTTCATACATTCCCATTGCATTTTTGTAATCACAGAATTATTTGAGTTTTGTTTTTTAATAAAATTTCATTGAATACAATCGAGTCTTATTTATTAATTAACAATTACAATTATTTTTATTATATATTATTATTATTTATTTATTATTATGTACAGTACAAACTAATATGTGACTAGAGACACTCATTTTGTATATACATCGTAAGGAAACTTTGTTATTTAAATTAGTACATTTTGTATTAAATCTTAACTGATAATATTGATATTATTTATATATAATATTTGATTAATGGACATAATATACATTAAAAGCATCCATTATCCGAACTATATATGGAGGGTATTTTTAAAAACGAACTATTAATTCGGCCATACATTCCACAAGGAAATGAAAACTAAGTTATCATACAAACTTTATGACAAACAGGAATTAAATATGGAGTGTAGTATTGTAAGTAATCTGTAGACAAAGTAGTTCAGACTTCAGGTTGTTCAGTTGACTGGCATTCGGATAATTGATGCTGTGATGTTGAATTTTCCTATTCTCAGCTTTAATCTCATAATTATTGTATTTATTATATTATAACATTTAAAACCGCATTATATCAGTTGTCAAATGACTAGTTAGTATGCGTTAGTGTTCACAATTTCTTATATTATTTAATTAATAATAATTCGACTAATATTTATAAAAAACACATTGAGTAATAAACATTATGTATAACTTTATACATTTTCACAAAACAAAATAACATTATATATTATTTATTTATTTAAGTATAAAACACGCATATATAATAAATAAACGTAGTGTTGCCATTTACGAACAAAGTTAACTGATAACGAAACAAGATTTGAACTCTCTTTTTAAGTGACACATTTCATTATATTTACTAAATTACCTTTAAAATTGTTGAATGCAATATATGTATATCCTTTTGATACATCAATACAGGAATGAACTTTTAATATTTAGCATTTAATGTTTATATATAAAAAAATATTAATCATTTTTTCTATAATAATGATAAAAATATTCTTTTCGTTGTAAAAGATCGAAAACAATATAAGCAAATGGCGACACTACTCGGTACAAACAATCATCGTTAGAGAAAACAAAATAATTACAATAATCAACAACAATGTAAAACCGTGGACGGATACAAAGTAGAGTACAGTTCTGATCAAGTCTTAGCGAACGCGAAATATGTTAAATGCAATATCCGGCGGAGAGCGGAGAACGGAGACACTCACTTAAGTATTTATAGATATAGACAGTCCCATCTTTGCCATAAAAATACATGAGACCCTGACGTCAATGAAATTCAGACTAATTAATGGTTATGCCCCGAAATAATCTCTGTATTCCTTAAAATGGTCATTAAGATAGATAGATCATTTTATATCAGGCCCACTCGGAGGGTGCGGGGGGCGTGAGAGACGAGGCTTGCGTAGAAGGGGAAAGGGGTGAAGCAGGCGTAGGGGGTGTTGGGGGAGTCCCAGGAGTCCCGGGGTGTGCAGGGCCGTGGTCATTGAGTTCCCCCGGCAGGTAGTCCTTCCAACTACGGAACAAGTACCGCGTGAATTTCCTGAGCTGCCGGAACTTGCAGTATGTGGCGCCCTCCGCCGACTGCAACTGCTGGGTTTGGATCAGGAAACCCTTCTCCTTAAACGTCTGTTCCAGTTTCTCTCTTTGTAATGTTTTCCGCGATTTTCTCTTCTTTTTGCTCGCGTCCTCTTTTATAGTACTTTGAGGTTCTAGTTTAGGGAGCGTGGTAGTTATTTCCGTTTTTTGTTGATTCAAGTCTTTGTGCAGGTATTCATAGCCCTTGGCACTCTTGCCTCCGGTGCCGCTGTAATACCGGAAGTTCCCACCGGAGTCTACCGACAGCATCTTCTTTTCCTGTAGCGAGGGTTTGGAGCCGCCAGTGAACTTAAACTTGCATATGCTGACCTCCGTGGTCGGCGTCGTCGTGTTAGTTTTGACGGGCACAGGCGGGATGAATATGGCCGAACGTTTCCTCTTAACGGGTCCCTGCGCGGGATTGGGCGACGCTCGCTTCTTGGGCAGCTCCGGGCTTTTGTTTTCTTCTACTTGTTTGATAACTTTGGGGTCGAGCAATTCAGAGATTTGCTTCAACACTAATTTACTCCGACCATCGTCGACCGACACGTCGGTGTCATCTGTACTTACGGAGGTTTTTTCTTGATCGTCTGTTGCGAACGGTAGCTGCCCGGCGGCTGCGAGCCGCTGGTAGTAAAGCAGCTGCGTCTGCAGGGCGAGCGGGTGTACGTAGAGCCCGCAAGGGCGCGGCCACGCGCACGGCTCCGATGGGGAGGGGGAGGGGGAGGGCGAGCTGCGGGCAGTCGACGGCAAGTTAGTGTTCCTCTGAATTACTGATATAGCGTTGGGTTGTTCACTCGTCACACTGTCCTCGTCGTCGAGCTCTGTTTTAATTTCGGGCGAGGAAGCGTAAATGTTTCCGAACTTCCTCTGTATCTGCAGCTTGAGGTCGTGTAGGTCTCGTATGCAGAGGTTGAGGGGCTCGTGGTCGCTGTGCAGGGGCCCCGCGGCGGTGGGGGGCGCGGGGGGAGGGGGCGCGTCAGGGCTGCAGAACCGCGGCGGGGAGGTGTTATCTAGCTTACGCTTTTGCTCCTGAGAGAGCTTCCTTTCCAGAAGACTCGAAATAATTCTGTTTTGTAAGTCCGTTTTGGGGATAGTGAAAGACGTGTCTGTATTTTTGTGCGCATTCGAGTTCTGTTGGCCGAGGCGTTCCGCAGGCGGCGGCTGCCCGGGTACGACTGTACCGTAGTTTTCGTATATTAAATGACAGATATCAGCTTTCTTCGGCTTTCTTCCGCGCCGTGGCTTTGAATTATTCAGAGTCATTTCCCCCATATACGGTAAGTCTTCGTAGGTCATGATCTTGCTGGGAGTGATCGCGGGACTCTTCTTTTTCTTTTCTTCTTTGTTTCTAGTCGCCATACTTAATGCTGGTGGCACCGTTACAGCTCCGATTTCACTTTGTACTCCGGCCAACCTTTGCGCCCAGATTTTAAATGTTTCATTGGTGATACTGGTATCAACGTTTATTTCTTTGGGTTTTTCTAAAGGTTTCTTTTTATTGTTAACCTTCTGTAAGCTCTGCTCGTAGTGATCTAAGTACTCCTGAGGCAGAGCCTGGTGATGGAACTTCAGCTTCCACCGGTTCTTCTGTCTACTCCTCGTGTGTTTGACTTTGGGAAGCTCACCTTTGTCAAGATTTCTCTCCTTGCTAGCGGATAACAGCTGTTGCCGCAATAGTTCTTTTTTTTCCGAAGATCTGAAAAGATAATAAATTACTAGTAAGTAAAAATTTTCATTCATAAAAAGACATATAATTGTAAAAAAGTAAGTATAGAATATTAAATAATACAATACAATATTAAAGTAAATACTGAAAGTAAGTGCAAAAACAAGTGTATAAAAGCTCACACGTGGTAAGTCAACTTCGAAGCCAGTCGTGGCGCGGGGGTACAAGCGTATGACTAAACGCAACAGGTTGTGGGTTCGATTCCCACTCGAAGAAATCAAATCTATAATATTTTCATAACTTCGCTGTGACTTCGACGTTGCATTAGGCTCCGCCACTCATCACGCAAGCCTCTATAATTCAGTGGTGGGGG
This sequence comes from Heliconius numata, assembly GCA_016802625.1. Lineage (NCBI taxonomy): Eukaryota > Metazoa > Arthropoda > Insecta > Lepidoptera > Nymphalidae > Heliconius > Heliconius numata. Next base: position 20,948 of record JAEBDU010013288.1, on the reverse strand, counting down.
CAACAGAAGTGTCTTAATGGGAACAGAGTGTCTTAAGCCTAGTTCTCCAGGCTCCCTGCCTACCCTGCTATGAGGAGGTTACAGCGTGGTAACTGACCTGGTGGGCGGGCGGGGCGGCCGAGGCGCGGGCGCACACACGTCGCCGCACGCCGCGCGCCGCATCACTTCTGGAACAACCACAGTATAGTGTTATGAAATACAATTATTAAAATCAAACTTATTATTTATATGAAAATATATAAACATTATTGCTAATTTATATGTTATTACGAATTCGAATGATTTAAAATATTTATGTCGAAATATAAATACATTATTGCGCTACTTTTTTTAGATTTCCGATGTATCCCGTATATAGCAGGGTAGAGCAAAAGGAACGTAGTGTTAGTGTTAAGACACTCCTTTCCCGCGCACCATTTAATTTTCAAGACGTTACGCCTTGACTGATAAACATCAACGCCGCTTTAGTGACTAGATAGAGTAAATGAAAATAATGATCGAGGGAATGATCCCATGAGCGAAAATCGAACCCACATCCTGTTTACAGTCAGACACCTCGACGGCTTCGACAGTTAGGGACACGACGTAAAAATAAAAATAACATAACATCCGCATACGCGTTCAATGTCAGTGGAACTGTCACCGGGAGCAGTATTGGGAGTCGGGAGCTTCTAGGAATAGTCTCCACTCAACACCTATTACTCATTGTACAGTACTGACGGTCCATGCACCGTGCGTGTGTCTGCACTGTGGCTAACGTCACAGCTTGTTTACTTCTGTGGCACTTCATATATGGCGGTGGGAAACGGATAATATTATATTTAATATATTGTCAATTTTTATTTTATGCGGTTTAGTACATTTTTTCATAATTATTATATATTGCAATATTTATTTAAGACAATCATGGGGTAGTATATTAATTAAGTATTTGAGTATAAACGCATTAGTTGTGAATTCGATCCCCACGTAGAAATATTTAAATTATTTTAAAAGAGAAAGAAAAAGAAATTTTTGGAAATATCCATAAAAATATCAAAAAAGTAACAAATCTAAACTCATCATCAAGATAGAGTAAAGCTCTTGATCCCATAACAATAAACAAACATTCTACAACTAGGTACAACACTACCTACTTAATTTGAATCATTTTAAATTTGTAAAGATTTTAAATAAGAGAAGTTTTGAAATATTTAAAATGGGGAACAGAGTGTTTAAACACTAGGTTCCCTCTGCCTAATCTGTTGTATGCGGGATGAAACGTGAAGGTAGTGTCCAAAATTGAGTGATATGTATCAGACAATTAAAATCTCTTCAATAGGCCGTAGTGACAAATCTTCGCGAGAAAATTAAAAATTGTTTTCAAAATACATACAAAAAACAACAACCAATGTTAGACAATTAAGGCTTAGTTTACAGTTGTAATTTTGTTAGATTCAAGGTCTTTAAATATACCTTCTTAATATTTTAGTATTTAAATATTTATATAAAACGAAGCAATATGACAGATATACACGAAGTTGTATCAGGTAGGCAGCTAGGAGTATCTAGTAGTATCTATATATGTAGGTGTCGGGGCGGGCGGGCGTCTGAGAGTTGGCGCCCAAAATATGCGCTTGGGCGCTTGTTATTTCGCAACACTACACTAAAGATGGACAGCGCTATTCTCAACACCAGATAGGGTTACACACTGTACTGTGTGCGTGTGTGCCATACCCTGGTCTAGCTCTACGTACACGCACACGTACACGTAACGCTCGCTTTACTTTGGTACCGTACACCTGCATAGGCAGAGGAAATCTGGGAACCTAGTGCTAAGAAATTGCTTTCCGATTAATTTGGAAATCTGGGACCTGGAATCTGGGACCTGTTTCTTATTACTATCTATTTTCCTATTATTTTTCGTTCCTTATCCACTATATGGTATTGTTTACTTTACTATTACTTCATTGAGAATAACAACACATTTTTAATATTAAAACTTATAAAACAAAAAAAAAAAACATGAATTAATACATTTTGATGAACACGCAATACGTACCTACATATATGTGTAATATATAATACATAAGATAATGAAACTTAATTAACGAAAGTATACAATAACTATTAAGAAAGAATTATTCGAGGTACAATCCGAAGACATTAACAGGCTAGTTGTGTCACATATGTAGGGGAATTGTGCTTAAGATGACATACTTTTTGTTTGAAGACAAATATTTCAAATAAATAAAGTCATCTGAGAGCAGCATATTGCGTATACTATTATATATTTCATAATCAACAAAATTATTTTAGTTTCAGAACAATCATCTTTCAAATATCATAAAAACAAACAAAAATCGCACTTAGGTCGACCAGTGTAAGACGACATATCTACAGGGTAAAATGACATACTTAGTATGTGTCATAAAAACGCCATCATTATTTGTCGAGCATAGTTCAAAAATAAATAGTTTCTTCTTTGCTGGGGGCTTTTAAACAGTATTAAGGCCAGATTCATATATGTTGCAAATTTTATGAGGTTGGATTCCGTTATCAGTCACTTCCTTTTCCAAAAGGGAAATAAGCTTCGTTACTTGCGGCTATTTAATGCCCTTGCTCTAGCAGCCTTATCCATGTCTTCTTGTGATCAATTTATATTCGTTTGTAATTGCCAGGCATTTTGTAGGTAAAGCAAAAAATACATCGATTCTATTTATAAGGGTAAGATAGTATGCCATCTTATACTCAAGTTTTGTATGTCATCTTACCCAATAGATATATGAATTTAATTTTAACCGTTGTGACAAAAGGTTATAGGTTAGGATGCGCTTTTAGCGTTGGTTGTGTCATATAATAATCCTATTTTACATTTATAATTAGTTCAAATAGAAAATCTTTATCTTACATGTCTTTTCACCATCAAGCAAAAGCGAAAGAAAAATTTGTTGCAATTGAAAATAACGAAAACATGAATTACTCGCCCATCTGCATTCACTTTCAGCCATACTGAATTTAAGCACTACCTACATCTACAGACACTCTCTAAAACATCACAAGATCGCACTTAGCGCTAATAGTTTCATCAATATTGGTAGTGTGTCATCTTATCATAGTATGCCATCTTGAGCACAATTCCCCTACACGTGTTGCAAAATGCAAACTCTACATTTTCTATTCATTATATTTATAAAGAAGAGAAAGAAACATATTCCAAAATTCTCTCAAAAAGCCCTACTTGGGAGAAAACGTGAATTTTACAGGACATACCACTTGCCACCGGTGCAGTACCTGGAGAAAATCTTACGACACTTGTAAACACTACCATTGTCACTGTCACTCGTCACTCCCTCCTCCACTACCTCGTCCAGTACACTTGACACTGTACACAGTACACTTGACACCAGGCACTGGTCGAGGCGCACGGTGTCCCGCGTATATATGACACAACAGTCATTCAAAACATTGATTGAAATACGCAATTACTGCATACTGTAGTAATATGAGTAAAATTAAAGGCGACACGCCACCGACAACTCTATATATCGCTTTTAAGTCTCACTTGATTGAATATAAATGTTTATTTTTTAGTCTTGTTAGATATTTGTTTGAAATTAGATATAGGTTCTAATCCTAGTAATCATTTAAAAAGATGAGCAAAGTAAAGATATATATACGTAGTTTTTTTTATAAACGTTTTTTTTAAGTTTCCTTATTGCAATACAATATATATATGTAGCCGTACAAAAATATGCATAAAAATATATTATTTTATTTTACTCATAATGAAAGATCACTACTTTTTTATAGTTCTCAATAAGTTTCTCCGTATGGTATATGTTCTCGCGAGGCCGTGGACGGCGCGCGAGATGCGTCACAGACAGACTTACAGCATCTGAGTCACGGTGTTAGATTCACGCGCTGTAGATCTATAAACGATCGTCGATCGATACTAAATAATAACATCGCTAATTGAACTTTTGGATACTAACATTTAAATGGTATATCGTTACGTATACCTACGGAACTACGCGGCTATCATTTATGGTGTAATAGGTTTATGGTAAACATCATTTTTATTAGTATCGTCTCTATAATTTATTTTTTAGAATTACTACCCAATATAAAGTTATATATCAGATTTTTATTTATGTAAAGGGTAAACAACAAAAATAACATCTTTAAAGTATTCTTATTTAGTAATAGATACAGGATGCCTCATATTTCCCTTTTTGTATTTTAAATGTTACCTACTTTGAATAAGCAAGAAAAATCTCCTGGTGGTGATAATAAACATGAATCCATAGACGACTTGTTACGAATGCTAATTATATAATTTTAACTCATTATAGTCTAAAATCTGTCATGAGTAATGTATGACTATTGATATGTGGAGGTTTCCGAGGGCAGAGTTCACGTAAAACCGAGCGTTGGTTTCCGCCATCAAAAACATGTAGGTACAACTAGCTTTCCTCTGCGGAATGAATTTGAATTTGATGAAATTAATTAATTTAAAAAAACCGGTCAAGCGCGAGACGGACTCGCTCACCGTACTTATTTTAGGATTATAGGTCAACGGGAAGTACAACTTATAAAAGTTAATAAACGTAAGATTGCGGGCATTTGCAGTCATTTCGTCAAATTTACTGTCTACATACATTTATAATGATTTTTGCCATCAAAAATCTACAAATTATTATTTTTGAATATTCAGTCTTTTGTATTGTGTATACTTTGTGACAAATTTCATAACTGTAGGTCTACGGGGAACAGGGACCGCCTGTAGGTTTCGACTATTTCATACATAATGCAATAAAAACGAGGCAAACATTCTTGTTGTATCTTTCTAGATATCGTTGACGGTGCTTGTTTTTTTTTTTGACTTGAATAAGAAATATTAATTTAAGATTAATACCAACACGCGTTCATTAGATAAGAGCTCTCAAAGAAGGACAGACGGACAGTGATCTTATAAGAGGTTCAGTGTTCCTTCTAAAATACGGAACCCTAAAAACTTAAATATCCTTTAAATATAAAAGACTTGTAATACTTGTAATTATCGCTATATCGCTAAATTATGACCCGTTATTAAATGACCCGTTGATCTAACTGAAAATAGGAAATCAAAGCCGGAACTCACGTCTTACTCTGAATGAAATGAATAGAAATGAAACTTTATGATTTGAATCGCCGCTCGCGTAAACTTCGAAGAATGAGTAACAAGTGAACGTGACTGAATGACCTAAATCTGTCCGAGATTGAAATATTTGGGCAATTATACCTGATGTCAGTCGTACACATATGTATATGTACTTGCAAGGTGCACTCTTGTGAATGGCCGCTGAAAATTTATGATTATCACAGAAATCATTATTATTTCAAATTAAAATAATAAAATTCTATGTAAAATTTAGTAAATGTATGTATAGATATATTCATGTTAAATGTTATTTTATTCACTTACAATAATAATTATGTTTTATCGATATTGTGTAGAGCTTCCTCACTCTAGAAACACTTGCCACTGGTAAACTGAACTCCTGGATGCTTGTCATTTGCCAATCACAAGAATTTTTTATATTTAAAATGTGATTTCTTTCTATTTTTTTGTTTAAAATATACCTAAATCAGTTAACGTATATAATAATACGAGTATCATATGTAATAATTTAATACAAAGTGTTATGATAGGGAAGACATCATCGTTCCTGTAAATATCTTATCAAATACCTTTACACACTTAGTTTCTATATGTGGATTTAAAATTTAACAAAAGAAGTAATTTAAAGTGTTTACAACAAACAATTAGCCCGTACTTCAACACTTAATTGAAATATGAACGTCTGAAGAAGGTTAAAATGTTATTTGTTCATAAAATATAGTGAGAAGTGTACGAGGAAACAACTCAGCGGGCGGTCAGGGGTTCAATCAAGTATATTTGAATTTTGGAGGATGGAGGTGTGTCCGTGCTGAACCACTGGAATACCCACAACTGTGAATCATATGTAAGTAATACACAAAGCTGGTTGACACATTCATTAATAATCATTGTTATGAAGCTCTTACTGTTTTCCTCCTCTGAAGATTTCATATGGTCTAATAGGTAGTGTTTTAGCAAAGCGGGGAAATGTAAATAATTAATTCCCACTAGTGGAGATCGAACCCATAACCATTGCGTTTACAATCAGACGTTGTTGTCACAACGCCGCAACGGCCTAATCCGGAATGTTGTGTGATCTGGATATTCAAATGAAGGAAGTTAGAAATTATACGAAAATATTAACGGTTGATGTACCATACAAGCGCTATAATAAAAACACGTGTCATGCCTATTATACAGGAAAAATGTTATTTAAAACTATTGAAAACTATTTATATAAATATTGTATAAATATTAAGGAAAACAAGATTACATATTCGCTCCTCAGGTACCTAGTTACAAATGTCTGATATTTAAAAAGACTATACAAAGTTGTAGTTACATAATGACATGAGTTTTTTCAGCTTTAGGGAGCCTAGTGTTGAAACACTCCTCTCTCTACTTTCCACCGAATTCAATGGAGGAAATGCGTATTGAGTAGCGATCTTAGCGCCGCGCTTTGCCTCGACACCAGAGCGAAGAAATGAAAATATTTAATATTTAATTTCCTCGAGTGGGATTAGAATCCACATTTACATTTATAGTCACACGCTTGTGCCCCTGAGCCACGACTGGCATCAATTATATAGTAAAAATATGGTTAGTGATGTAAGTCCGTACTCGGGCCGCGTGGTCTGGCGCGCCGCCAGCTCTGTTCACACGAGCTTCCCTTATAGCCGCACATGGAAGGACTTTTAGCAGTAGGTCATGTCGTACATAAGTACAAATACCAGCTTAACACGTGTTGTGACTCTCCGTCCCCGACACTCCGCCCAATTATCAAAACATTGTATATTGACCGGCGGAACTCAACGCCACGTTTTGTTCATTAGGGGGCGCGGGGAAATGATAATAGAATAATTAACACTTTCCCTAGTGAAAATCGAATTCACAACCATCACGTTTACAATCACTGCCCCAGTGACACACGACGGGTATGTCTGTACTTATAGATTTTAGAAAATAGTTTAGGAGTCAGTAATGTAATGTCACAAGCTAATAATAAAAGTATAAATCATAAATACAGCATCTAAAATTGGCATATTAGTCTTTTCCTGCAGATATATAATGCCCATATTTGTAATGAATGAATACATACATGTTATTATGCAGATAAACAGTTCATTGTAAATATTACAACGCAGCGGGGATGTGATGACAGACAAAAACATTAATGAATTTGTTAATGTTGTTACATGAAAACGAAAGGTTGTTTTCTTGGGGTGAGCAAAATTCTTACAAAAACGCAAGGATTATTTAGTGTATTATATTATTACGAAATAGGAATATGTTTTTATTCTCAGATAAGTCTCTATATATTTAAATGTAAATATGCCGTTATATAAAGTTTTATAAATTATTTAAAAAAATACACATAGCTGAAAATGTTAGAAATTAACAGCATGGCTTTTATAACTTTCAGCCACAAAAAATATATAACAATAGACCTATACACAATTTTAAACTCTAACCCACTTTGATACATAAATTATGTAAATATGTATATAACCAAACGTACAAGATATTCAAGCAATTTTCTGTACCAATTTATTTTAAAATATAACGCGGAAGAAAAGACCATATCATGTATATACGTAGACACAAAGAAAAATTATTTACAAGAAACAAAACAAAAGTAGCAGTACGAGTGCCTGCTAGCAGGGCTCGTTCAACGACGCGACCGACGGCCGTCTTTATTATTTTTTATTTGCCGCCTCATGCAAAGTGGAATATAATAATAGAGTCGAATATCTTAAAGGGAATTTTAATAGTATCCTTATTTGGTATACAGAAAATGGAATGTGAGGCGTGAATCATACGCGGCGTAGGACGCTGCCGGACTCCGGAGACGTACCGATGTACGCTAAATTTATATTTACATCATACGTATATTATTACTCGCCTTTCGTATATATTTTTTAGCTTTATGGTCTATCTGAACCGAACATGGAAGAGTAGGCAGAGGGAATCTAGTGTTAAGACACTCCGTTCCCCACTTTCAGACGAGGTAAATCTTACCATGATAATGTTAGTGGGTTACGTGCGTTACACCGTTAATATTATGTACCTATAGTCTTCCTCACATTCATCGAGACTAACAAATACAAAATTTGACAACAATTTAACAACACAACAAACATTTTTTTTTTATTTGAACAAGTAGTTTAGGAGATCAGTGGTATGAAACAAATAAATTGTTGAACTTTATAATATTAGTATAGATAACTTTATGGTTACGATAGAAGTAGAAATGGGCCAGAGAAGCTATTTATAGCTTTTGTATTTCACAGAAACCAAATATGGACAATATTATCATTTGATACGTTTAGTTTTAATAGTCGTGTTACAGGGAGATACAGACAAACATGTCAAAAGTATTCCGTGAGAGGTTGTGGGTTTGATTCCTATTCGAGAAAATAAAATATTGAACATTTTCACTTCCTTGCTCTGGTAACAAGGCATAGCGCGGCGTTTAGTTCAGCCACTTAATACGCAATGCCTCGACAGTTTTCGAAAAATGGGAACCTTAGTGGTGATAGGAACAGAATGTTTTAACACGATATTATCAGGTTCCCTCTGCGTACCCTGCTATATGCGGGATACAGCGTGAAGATGAAAAAATATATTTAAATTAAGCCTTAAGCGTCGTCAACCTTAGTAAAAGAAATGTGGGCTTTACGACCTTATAACGTAGGTGGTCCCTACGGTCGCTAGCTCTATACTATAGTCTATACATGAACGACTTACGAGCTCGCCGTAGAAAATTTCCATTACACGAACAATCTAATTGTGACATATTTATATTTATAATATTTATGAATATGTTGTTGTTGTGTTCACATTAAATACTGAGTTTATAGATTTCAAAGCTTTGATTACTAATTTATAGTGTTTACTTACTCGTAGTTCTTTTTTTTTTGCATTTTTAAAGTGTTATTCCAGATGTTGAATACTTTTTAACATACATATATATTTTTCAAAGTACCTGTGATTGAACTAGTGTGTTTTCTTTCTTTATTTTGTTCAAATGTCGATATTTTAGTTCTTTTTACGTTTTTTACCAAAATATTACCTATAAGAGAAAATATTTTAACCAAACGTCCTAAAAAGTTGAAATAAATTTCAATAATTTCAATTGTCTTATCATCAAATAGGGCAAGTAACTCTAGACCGTTACACAATGGGTGATAAGAAACATCTCGATACAATCTATTTAGAGTAGTTCATACCAAGTAACGTAACGTCAGTCTCAGAGACGACTCGACAGTTCTCGTATTTGCACTGCGGGGGTCATCTTGACACTTGCCATATTCGGACTTAGGAGCCGCTACTTGAACTATTCCGTGTAATAGAAACTACAAATAAACTTCTCAATTGTATGGCACCTCCATAGTCGCTAGGTTTATTTTTTATGAATATTTAGTGTTCATTTTGATCTTTAACGGTTTTTTTTATTTTATTTTGTTATTTTATTTCAATACCACTACAGACGCTTCGTCCATACTCTTTTTCAAGAATATGCTGAAATAATGTTCAATCCCGTGTAATAGATGTCAGCTTCAGTTTCTTAATGGCAACACTTGGTTACATAAAAGTTATTGTGTGTTACGATGTTATACCGAGTCCAAAACAACATCAACAAGTTAATTTGAAAGAAAAACAAATAGTTCATTAAATAGGCAATAACGTATCGAGTATTCAATAAGATCGTACGTACGTACTACATGTGCTCCGCTATCGTTATCATAATCGTTATCTCTAATCACAATCACGTCAGTAAACAAAGATGGCACGTTAGCACGTCTGCTGTCACGTCGCTTGTAAACATCGGTGTCCTGCACCGGCCTCCCGTACACTAGTACACACTACACACAACCTATCAACGTAGTATAGATAATATAATCACCTCCAGCTTCGGGCAGCATTTGCGACATCCAAGTGTCCGTCGACACTGCGCGTCCGTGGGGTGTGGGGGTGCCGTGGGGGTGTCGTGGGGGTGTCGTGGGGGTGTCGCGTGCTGGGGCAGTACGGGCGCCGGCGGGAGGCGCGCACGCTGCACTGCTGCAGCGCTTATCGCGGGGGCCGAGCGAGTCGCGCGCGCACGACTAATCTAAATACAGACAACGCGGCCGCGACCAAAATCGCCATTGGTTTACGGCCTAAATATAGAGCAGCAGAAATAAATGCGTTTTTACGTGTTTTTCACGAGTATTAGACGGGAATAGTAGTTTCTGGTGCTGTGCCAGCGAAACCCGAGATTGTTGCCGTATTTGGCAGGCGGCCGCGCTGGACGCTTTTGGGTATTCCGTCCGTAGTGCTCCCGCGCCGCGCTAATTCGAGCTTCCGTTGTGCGATACCTGCGCCGACGCGACGCCCGGTACGCCGGTATCACACCATATATGGGCATGTTTTCACGCTGCAAGCAACGGAAGTCCCAGATTGACGCAACACTTGCCAGCGTCTTAATTTAGAATTAACACATTTTTTGTGAGTCGTTCTACTGTGTTGCACAATACGTAGGTGTATGTGGACAAGATGCACTACGAGTATATAGAATATTAGTGTCTCTAGTGTCGGTGTGGGTCGTGTCGCTGACCCATATCCGTCTCGCGGTACAAGACGCCCGGCGACTGGCGCGCCCTGCACATGAGACTCTAAGATATTATTATTAATGGATGACTGATAAGCTATCATTGCATCACACATTATCACGCATCTATCATTTTACATTAAATGCAAATGTAATGCAATGATGTAATATTTATAATTTAATTAATTAAATGATGATCGATGAATAATTGTGTATATTTCAATACATAATGTGTATTTAACAATGACGTAAGAATGCAGATAGCATTCGATCAATTAACCAGCTTACTGTACGGTTACGTTAATCTGTCAGAGCTTTTTTACATAATTATAATTGTTTGTTAAGATTTTATCGTTTTTGTAATAAAGAAGGAATAGTTTGTAACAATTGAAATTATTGATATGGTATATATAAATACACACATGTGTGTGTATGTCACATAAACACAAGCAGGTAATTATAATATAATAGACTCAGATCTCAGTGTCAGTTTGTAAATTAGCCGTTGCACAGGTTGGTAATGGTGTCACATGGAGCTCGAGGCGTTCGCTCTTTATTAATATCAAACCCACGTACCTTTTCATATTATATGTACATTCTACACGCCACACGAGCAACGTGGAGTAGAAAGAGTCGTTAAATAAATATACATATAAAAGTATCCATAACTCAATATTTCTCACACTCAGTAAATCAGTTTTTTCTGTATGTTTATTTCTATAAAGTTCGGTTTACGATTACAGCTTACGAAGATGTTCGATTTAACTTAATTATGTCGTGTCGGAGCTCAGTTTTACACCGTTCTGGGGGCTACCCCTAAAAGTAATATCTACATTTATCAAAATATCTTATGTTTACCGTTTAATGTTATATAGTGGTCTATAATTTAATGTTAAATAGTGGTCTTTCACTCAAAACTTTCGTAAATTCCTGGCCAATAAAACGCTTATTAATCTCCTATAAAACGTATTGCCTTTCACCGCGAGCATTGCGCGTACGCATAACTAGAGAGATAGGCGTGTCGTTCCAGCTCGCCACTCCCCCGCAAATATCTTAGAAAAAGATTATTTTCAGAGTGCCGTACTTTAAAATATAAAAACGATAACCGCGATAAACGCGAGTCGGACTCGCATGCCGAGGGTTCCGTACCAATTTCTAGATTCGACGGGCAGTACAATATCCGTCCGCAACAGACATACATCCCCAAACTTAAATTTGTCAACATTAACTTGGCAAACTTAAGTTTGCGGACGTATACATTCACACTATATGTAATGAACTCCAATTATAAGTTTGTAATTATTTATTCTATGAAATACTCATTATAGGTATATTTTTTTCACTTTTCGTAATTTTTCATTTATCTGTGCTATAAGACATTTCTACGTAGTAAATTTCAAGATTCTGAGTTCACGAGAAAGTACCCTGTAGGTTTAGATTCCCTCGCAGGTTTCGAAAATTTGTGGCAGAAACTATTGTCTTTCGATATATTTTCGAATATTTCGAATATTATCCATACCTATATTATAAATTCGAAAGTAACTCTGTCTGTCTGTCTGTCTGTCTGTCTGTCTGTCTTTTACGCAATCAGGGTCAAACCGCTAATTTAATTGTGATAAAATACTCATATAGAGATACTTGAGGGTCTCGGGATGAACATAGGATACTTTTTTTTTCTCATATTTGTAATATTTTCGTTATATACCAATATATTAAAATAATTAATTTGACAAGGAATTTATTCCGCCATGTTAATAACAATCGTCGCTACGCGTTGCTAAGCAACGGCTGGCAAAGTTTGCTGTTTTAAGAAAACGTCACCCAAAGTGAGTTTGCTTAATGCATACATGGCGCGCGCCAATATAGATTTGTATAGGTACATTAACAAAAATTTGATGATTTCTATAATTTGATATTCATCCTTATGGAAATAAATATAATAGTCACTTTTAACATTTCATCTAGATGGAAATTATAGTTTACTGTATAACATTCTAATAAATAATTAAGATGTGACTGATTCCAAATGACCTAGCCTTCGGGCGGCATAGTATGAGTATGACCGACGCGAACGGGCAGATGACTGATGATTTTGTAAATTTTTATAGATTTTCGAATTACCATTATTTTTTATGTAATTATTTGCTGCTTATAATTAATTTATCTCAGTTCGGTTGTCTATACCGATGTTATACACATCGTAATTTTAATCATTTGAGATTTTATTTAATATTGTTCGCAAAAATTAATAATTATTTAATATAGAAAAATGTTTATTACGCGCGCACAGCAAACTTTAGGTTTTTTTTCTAATATTAAGAATTTCCTTTAGTTACTTTTACTTCTTTTCTTTGTTCATTTCGGTTGCTCAGATATTTTTTCTAATAATAAATCTCCACTTATTATTATTTTTTAACTTATTTTAATTATTTAGGCTTATATTTTCGCGGGCGTAGCCGCGTCCGGGCCCACTAGTATTTCTTATAAATTTTATTATTGCATATAATTTAAAAATCTTAATTGATAAATGAATGTATGTTTATATAAACTAAATTTCTATTGCGGCAGACGTAAGTCAATATGCATATGTAACATATACACATACAGACGAGCTGTGTATGTTGTGTAGTAGCACCTACATTGTGTAATAGAGTTCAAATCGTAACCGCCTATTAATAATAAATGTCATAATTTCCGAGAGTGGATGGATGTTTGTTGAACTTTCACACAAAACCTACGGAATTAAAGCAGGACATTTATTACATCAGGATATTATTTTACAGGAATATATATTTCGCTAAGATAGGTGTGGAATTTGAATCAACTTTGACTTGACTTTGACTTTCTAACTGAACAATTAAAGTATGCACACGAATGGCTAGTAATAGACTATATAGTTTATACATATGGTAAAGCAGGTACTTATAGTATAAATAATAAATTATAGATATTTATAATGTGTCAAGAATCAAATAAAAATGCACTATAACGTATACAATTATATATATTTGTATACAATTACATACAAAGTGTATGTTTTTTGCCGCCATCCTACGTGCAGGTCGATGTGCGGTGACACTCGTATTAGCATAATGAGGTAATGAAATGATTAGAACAAAAAAGTGCGGCAATTTGTGCACGTCGGCACTCACCACCACCACCACCACCACCAGTCGGTGACTTGGTACTTGTGGTACATTTACATACCACTGCTGTGTCGCGCAATGCGCGGGGGTGTCGCGTCTTGCAGGGTTGTCATATAGATAGAGATACTCAACACGTCATATTTAGAAAATTACGTGGAAAATGTGGAACAGTGAGAAGACTTGAGAAAGAGAGAGTGTCGTTAAATATTATATGATTTCTTAAATTATTTAGTCTCTTTTACTGTCACTTTGACGTGATTTTAACAAGTGAATAATTACTTCAGTTATAATTCACATAACTGGAAAACGCTGTACTGAAATATTTTAAACACAAATGGATAAATAATAAATTAGCTTCTATATACGAGTAGCTCGTATATTTAAAGCATATTAAAATGTAAAACCGAAGTCACTAACCACTACTGGATAATACTACTTTAGCCAGCCCTATGCAGCGTCCGTAGATGCGCGGGCGCATGCGCTCGTGGGCGCTCCCCGCACCCCGCCCCCCGCTCGCCCTACATGGAGACAATGAAGACATTCGATTGAGTGTAACGACTCAATACTCAATACTCGCTTGAAACACTGTGAGCTTTACGATTACTCACTTTCGACACCAAATTCACTTTGACAAATAAATGAACATAATTATTTTTAAAATGGTGAATGTTAATTCGTTTTATGAGGATAGTCGTGGCGCAGGGGCTCAAAGTGTGACTGTAAACCTGACTGGGATTTATATTTCTATTTCTTCACTCCGGTGTAAAGGAAGAGTGCGGCGTTGAGTTCCGCCACTCAATTTTTTCTTATTTATTGTTATTTGAACACGGAACAATTACAGTACTTAACTTAAATTTGTTCATTTACCGTTTACCGCCGTTAAGTAGGTGCAAAGCTCAAAAGCGATATATATTTGGAAAAATATTACATCGGATTTGTGTATAACTAGTGTCTACCTGCGGCGTCATCTGCGTGGTCAAATTGAAATAACTAAAAGTTGTATAAGTATAACAAATCATACATTCCAAGTGCCGACGCGGGACAGTTCATCCGCTTAACTCGCAAGGGCACTGGGTTATATTAGAACGACGAATGCGAGCTTTCCTCAAAAAATGCAATCTTTAAAATTGAAATAATATTCCATTTCGAACCAATCGTTCCTGAGATTAGCACTTTCAACGAAACATACTCTTCAGCTTTATAAGCATGGATAAGTTCTTACGTATCAGTTTAGTTAGAGTATACAATAAATATTGTTATGTAACTTGCTACCAATCGTACCAATATAATAATTTTAATATTAACCCACCAGTATGGTAAAATTTATCATCGATAAACGTATATTTGGTTAAAGTAAAGCTAACTTGCGCAGGCGCACCCACGTAGTATAATATCTGCCCTTACAAGGAAAGTATCGTTAGGCAATAGTTCGTGTAATTAATTTATATTAATATTTGCATTGCATGTTTTTGCCCTAATGGGCGGCGCTAGAGGCTGTGTTGGTGGCACTTTGAATTTGATAAATAATCTATAGAAGATGCCTTCTCAGTACTTATAATGCCGTTATTGAAGGAAATGGATATTTTTTTATTTTCATATTTTTACTACACTCTCATCTGGCGGAAATTAACGCCGAGCATTAGACTAGAAGATAAAAACTAACTAACTAGCGAGAAAATTAAAATATTTTTATACATATAATCATTCCCCTGAGAAGCAGGAAACAGTGTCAATGACATTGGAGGATGGCATGAGAACCCCCCGGAGGGCATGTATAAAGATGTTGATGACAGTGGCCGAGGTGAAAAAGTATGTATGTAGAGACCGTAGCGTTCGGTACCGGCGCTCCGTTCTCTCTGACTACCCCGCTAGGGATGCAGCGTCAAGCTACGTTTACGTTTGTATTTCTCTTTAATGATAAAAGAAAATGAACATTCAGTTGTTAGTTGAACAGACAATGGTTTTTTTGGATAATTTTTAAAGTACAAATATCAGACCATTACTGCTGTATACAAGGAAAAAAATATTTGCGTCATAAAAATTACAAAACTTACGTCAAACATTATTATAATATTATTGAAAAGTGACAATTGAAATAATTTAAAAATGATCCAAAGGAAAATGAGTCAACTTGGCGAATAAACAAATAAGGGCTAAGCTTTTGGGCATAATGTGCTATAAACAATAACACGACAACTTGCGATACAATGAGGTTAGCGCGGTAGTGCGCGTGGGTCTTTGTGGATTTACTCTAGCGATCACACCTGGCTTCGTCTGAGCACTCTAGTAGGGAAGATAAACTGATCATTTTGATGATTGACGTATTTTATGTATATAAGAGAATAGTGACTAGAAATTATTTTGTAGGGTTTGGATAATTATCTACTATTTACTTCTACATCAGGATATATCTAGGTTAGGTATATTACATAGATATATAAATATTCCTTGGAGTGACTTGAAGTCGCAAGCACCTAGATACGCTTGTATACTTTTTTTCAACTTCCCGCTGTACCATCGCTGTTATGTAGCGGATCACAACGCTACATTACATCGGCGGTACACAACGCTGTAAGCGCTACGTCTCGTTATCATACTGTGGTATGGCGAAAAAATCAAAATATTCGAATCCACAACCTGCCACGTTTACTATCGAACGTTTGTGCCTTATGCCACGAATGGCCTCAATTATTATCTACGTATAAAAATATCATAATTTTAAAATTAATCATATCTATACATAACAAAATAAATATGTATTATAAAGTAAAGTGACAATAAAATTTAAGTTAATTCCATATCGAGTAGAGCAGTGTGGTCGGTCGGCAGGTCGTGCCCGCACAGTTTGTCATATCTCTGCGTTTGTCAATAATATAACCAAATCAGTCGCAAGAATCGTCGATCGCACCAAAAGTAGCTTCAATAAATATAATACGAGTTTAGTATCGGTATATAAGTGGCGTCCTCGCCTCGTTTCCTTATAACCAATAATAAGATGGTGTTTTGCGAATATTTAGCATATAGAAATGTCTCTCGCTCGGTCGGTACGTTTGTCGATTTGCTTTTATAGATAAATATTTTATTTATTCAATTTGCTTTATTATACTATGTAATAGTGGAAGAGCTTTTTACTGTTAAGGCAACGGTTGTAGGTTTGATTCTCACTGGATTTTTTTTATATTTAGTATATTTTAATTTCCTGTTGCACAAAATTGTGCGGAAATTGATGTATGTGTTAGCATTGTACGCCGTTTCCTAATTAGCAGAATAATACTCTTAACACAATTATTCTGCTAAGTGGGAAAAGGCGTAAAGTTTTTTTTTTATGGTAATAAAAAAGTTTTTAAGACCGTGGTGGCGCAGGGGCAAAAGGGCGTGACTCTAACGCGACGGTTATGAGTTCGATCCCCACTCGAGGGAATGAATTATTATTTTAATTTCTTCGCTCTGGTACCAAGGCAGGCCCGGCGTTGAGTTCTACCACTCAACACGCAATGTCTTAAAAAATTCGGCGGAAAGTGGAAAACGGAGTGTCTTGATACTAGGTTCCCTCTGCCTACCCTGCTGCTGCTGCTGTATCCCGCACAGAGCAGGACGTGTTGAGATCCCCATTTTCCGCTGTGCTATGCCCCCTCAAGTGGGGATCGAACCCACATTCAGTTGCGTTTACAGTCCCACACTTGTGCCCCTGCGCCAGGACTGGCCTCAATATTAAAGATAAATCTAGTTGAACTATTTAATGAATGATACAGTGCGTCGTGTCTCCCAGTCCCACTGCCCTCTGCCCACGTGCGCCGGCACCACCACTCCACCACGTCTCGCCGTAATGAGTCAAACGACAACCAGCCTTCCGCAAATATGTTCCGCACAAAAGATGTTCTGATTCGGATGACAGATTGATTAGATACGGGCAGGGCTGTCGCGGCTGGATTACTTTATATATTGTTCATTATGGCTTTATATAACTTACGTATAAACGTACACGTGCACCTCATTTTACAGGATATATAGGGCGAATATTTTTCTATTTCTCATTTATACAATTTAATTTATTCGAATTGGGATCAAACTCACAACAATCGCCTTTACAGATCATCTCCCTTCGACGTGTTTGTTTGGGTCTATTGCAACAAACATATGTTATCATCCAAAACGGCAAGTTAGTGAATGAAGTACAGCCCTGGCACGGTTAAGTACTAAAAACTAAGGAAACATGGTTGTTCAAAGATCCATAATACTTGCCTCCGTGCCGCCCACGCCTGCACTCATGATGGATGGACCAACAGTGTAATGTTACTTTATACTACGATAAAACTTACATTTAACACTAGAATAGAAGAGTCATCGCTCGCAAAGCTGTTAGAAGACGTATACATTTTTTTCTTGCAAAACCCCTTTTAGTGCTCCCTACTTACTGCCAAATTTCAAGTCCAGTAGTTTCGTCTGTACGTTGTTGACGGTGACTCAGTAACGGAAGAGACTTTATACATAATGTCCTAGCACCACACATTTTCTACACCCTGCTGAATAGGATAGCGATAAATTATTTTATTTACCAATTATCGCCTATTTAAAAACTATGCATGATGGGTGGTGAAGCCTTATACGCTTTGCTTAAACGAACAAAAAAAAACACCTTCAATTCTTCAAGTTTTGAGTAGGTACCTACTTATACGTTCGTTACGTTCAGTTGCAAATTCCACTTTTTCCATTTTTATTTTCCATACAATCCATTTTTTGTCCACTAAAGACTCTTCTATTATTTTGGACTTTTAATAAATAAAGTACTTGTCGAATTCAAATGTACCTACTCGTATTTATTAAAAATAAGAAGTTATACGCTTTCATATTGAATAGGTGGGTGATATTTTTTAAATAGATTATTTATTTGTTAGTCTTATCGGTCAGTATAGAATTTTGGCATAAAGCTAGCATTTTTTGTTTTTTTTAAATTCAGTTACGTCATTGTTGCGATACAAATAAGCGACACTTATAAATGAAATGATCAACACTTCAAAAGATTATCACTTACTTAGCGGTTAGATTAAAAAATAAAAACCGATGCAAAATGCTTTCAATTACTTGAGACAGCGCGCATCGTGAGGAGGTTCCTCACTGGTGGCCTGTACTCTTGTCCCATTATTGGAAGATATTTTATATTAATTATTTATATTGAAATGCAGTGTATAAATAATATTATAAGAATAAACGGAAATAATTAAGGCTGTTTAGTAGTATAGAGGCATGCGTTCAACTGTAAATGTGACTTCTTCACTCTGGTATAAGGGATCTGGTTTAAATAAGTTATGATCGAAAACTATTAAAATTCCCTAGATAACTAAGCTTTATATCAATAGGTAAAGAATTTACGATTGGGAATTAGCATATCCATTATCCACCTACTTGCATTAGCGTTGCTTGTTAATTTTCTAGTATATAGTAAGTACCATTTACTAGCCAGTGGTACCAGATGCATAATATTTATGCAAATACCGAATTAATGTAGGAAACTTATAATAAACTAATAACTGTTGCCTCAAGGTTCTGTTCGAAGTTATGATATAGAGTTTGAATAAATTGTAGGGCTTTTGTGTTATTAGCATAGTGTTATGGTCATACTTTGTAATTTAGTTGCAAAGGTTAGGTATAAATGCATTCCCATTTAAACGAATTTAATTTCAACGTTGTTGTATTTTTGTAAAGCAAAATTCTATTTAAAAACGTTAGCCCTAAGTTAGCTATTAGTAAGCAATTATGGCATATATTATAAAGGGAAACCTTAATTATTATTTATATTAAGTTTTCTAAATTGCAAAGTAAAGATTATACCTACTTATACATAAATATTAAACATTTCCTTATTCTTAATCGAATACGTCATTCAACTTACGTATAAAAACAATCCTTAGCGCTCCTTGAAATCCACACATTAGACACTCCACTGTTGTTTTGCTTACAAACAAAACTTTATACACAATAAAATAAAATTATAATAATGCTAGTTATTCATAATATATTAATATCACTTATTAATTTCTTATTATATATAATTAAAATAACACAAAAAAAGTTTAATTGTTAAAAATGAAATTAGAGTTTGTCAAAAATTTTTCCGCCGAAATGTCACTGAAATGTTTTTACAGCGGCGCGTTTGGGCAAAGGTATTGATGCGTACTGCCAAAGCGCGTGAGTCCGAGCGCAGGCTGTACGCTTGTGGGTCACCGCCTACAGCCCACAGCCTGCAATGAGATCACGGTGCTTCGAACGTAATTTACACTTACTAATAATGCAATCAATCTTTTGTGCGATATATTGATTTTTTGATAGCAATAAAAATTAAAGGCTTTCTTTGTATACCTGGTGAGAACTTGCACAAAGCATATTATCTTTTAACATTTTTAAAAGCTTATATTATCTGTGAAATTATTTGTAAAATTATGAAAATGATAAGATAGTGTAATGTTTGTTAATAATAAAGTGTTATAAATATTGCAAGAATAAAGTTATCTATTTAGATATAATATATAGAATTAGTAACTCAATGACTTAATAGTTAATGTACCTAAATTAAACACAGATCGTTGTTAGTTGGCATGTAACAGTGTGTGCAGTGTGTACATCATTCAAAAGTACGATGACGTTATCATTCACTGCGTTTTGTAGTCATTATCTAGTATGGGAATTATTAATGAAGCTGTAATTAGTTATGACATCAGAAGTCATACTCTACGTTATGAGATAATAAAATAAAACACAATTATTTATTTACGGAAATAACATAACTTTTATTACAAAATAGTCGACAGTAATTTATAAAAAATATAAAACATGTGCACGCATAGTTTGGTAACTAACAAGTTATTAAACACGAATGTATATTTTATAGTTATAATTCTTAAATATTAGTTTATATAACAGTTAAATATAATAGTA
Source organism: Heliconius numata (assembly GCA_016802625.1). Lineage (NCBI taxonomy): Eukaryota > Metazoa > Arthropoda > Insecta > Lepidoptera > Nymphalidae > Heliconius > Heliconius numata. Next base: position 157 of record JAEBDU010013288.1, on the reverse strand, counting down.
GGTATATGATGATGATTCAGGCATCATTATCGGCGCCGTCGTTGACCTGAGCCGGCATGTAGTCGAAGAGCACCGCCTTCTTGTTGTAGCCGCAACGGAACAAGTTCCATGCGAGCTCCTCAGGAGTGTCTCCGGGTTGGTCTGCGCATCTCTCTAA
>JAEBDU010013287.1:14934-84645 GCA_016802625.1 Heliconius numata | reverse complement strand
GGTCCGCTCATATTTACGGTGTTTCTCATCGCCTTTTGTTTTCAACTGGCGGCTATGGATATCTATCTACATATATATGTGTAGTAACGTATGTTTGTTTGTGTTTAGATATTGCATTTCTATTTATTGTTTTAGTTAGCTTTCTAGTTGTATTGGATTTTGTGTTTTTTGTTTTTTTTATGTATTGTTTTTTGTGCAGATTTATTTTGTTCGGTTTTAGTAGAATTTCTGGTGTAGGTATGTTTTTTGTGTATGATTGTTAATTTATTGTTCTAATATTTTGAATATTAAGCTATAGCTTACATATAATATATATATATATAAAAGGACTTGTCCTCACTGACTGAGGTAAGACGCACGCACAGCCGTATCCGCTGTGCGTAGAAAAGTGAAATTTGGACAGATGTTTACTTTCGTAATCTGGACATCCACTAAGAAGGGATTTTGAAAAATTTTAACCCTAAAGGGGTGAGATAGGGGTTGAAAGTTTGTATGGAAAATTTTTTAAATCGGCACCGATTTTTATAAAATTTGAAATTTAGATTTTTAAAAGTATTTAATTGAACACGTGTTTCATCGTTTTCTAGAATTTACCCTCTAAGGGTGCAAATAAGGGGTTGAAAGTTTGTATGGAAAAATCTTTAAAACGCCACGGATTATTATAAAATTTTAAATTTAGACTCTTAAAAATATATAATTGAACATATGTTTCATGGTTTTCTAGAATTCACCCCCTAAGGGTGCAAATAAGGGGTTGAAAGTTTCTATGGAAAAATCTTTAAATCGCCACCGATTTTTATAAAATTTGAAATTTAGACTCTTAAAAATATTTCATTGAACACATGTTTCGTGGTTTTTTAGAATTCACCCCTAAATACGCAAGCGAAGCTGCGCGCATCCGCTAGTTTATTATATGTATGTACGTAGCGGGATTCGAAGTCGCGCATCTGGAAATAGTTCACGTTTTCTGATTTACGTTCTTATTAAGTAAGCTACGTAGAAATTCTTATACGCTTGATGCACAATTGCCTAAGTGACAAAGAACTCTTTCAAAATGTAAAAAAAAATATTGTTGTTCTAGAGACAAATAAATGTCTACGAATTTAAATGTTGTTGCCTACGAGTTTGAATAATGGGGCCAATCGTAGCGCAGGGGCACAATCGTAGGTATTACTGTAAATGCGACAGGTTGTGGGTTCGATCCCATGCGAAGAAATGAAATATTTAAAATCTACGTTTCCTCACTCTGATTGATTGATTGATTTCTCGATATATGGCGTTTCGAGCGTGCCAGTTGAGCACAATTCATTTCGCCAATGTCACGTTGTATGGAAAACACACGAAGGAAATTGACCGGTAATAAAAAAGATAAATATACACAATTATAGAATACATGTAAAAAAAAGAGATCCTGTGTAAGTACAGCCTTCACCTAAAACAAAACAAACACAAATTTACAATATATACACAACACATTAGATTCCTCAGTCTGATTACAAATTCAACAAATTCTGCCAATCAACACAGAATGCCCCTAGAATTCAGCCGAAAGTGGGGAAGGGAAATGTCTTAATAAGAACAGAGTGTCTTGATACTAGGTTCCCAGGTTGTCTTATTCTATCCTATGTGCGAGATACAGTGCGAAACTAAATAAGAATATATTGATAATTTAAGTACTATCCTTATGTAAAGCAATTGAAATGCAGCTTTTATTAAAATAATCTTGGTTCTATAAAGCTTATAATCTTTTCTTTACGACTCGAATCAAATGGCTTGTGAGTTACCAAGTTAGCCAATTTAAGGGCTTAGGCTATTCACCAAACGAGGCGCAATTTGTTATGGAAAGCAATAGCAATAAAACTGGGCTGATGTAATGTTGTAGATATAATATTTTATGGATGTGACGCAGTTAGGGTATCTGACTTCACGCGATAGTAGTGAATTGAAATTTCGCTTTGGTTATAGGTTGATAGTCGGAAGGTATTTATAATTGCGGGTTCGAATCCTCGTTTACGTTAATATTTTTTTAAGTTTTTTTTTATATGTAGTGTAGAATAATACTTTAATCATCGCATCAATTTAAAGATTATAGGTCAACGGGAAGTATCTATGTTATGAAAATTCATGAACTTAAGTTTACGGCCGTTTGCACGGATTTTATATGAAATTAAATACACAAATAAGTTGGTTAATATATTTTTTTATGATATATCTATAAATTTCCATTTTTCCATTCTTGATTTGTATTGTAAGCTCTCATTTCTTGCCTAATTTCCTATTGGCTCGTTCCCGGGAATTACCGTATAGGTTTTGATAACGTCACAAATTTCGTACAAAATGCAGCATAAACGATGTATAAATATTCGTATTTTTTATTGCGTTGACTTAATAGCTGTGCTTCAAGAGCTGAATATTAGATATTACTTAATATTTCCACATCATCTTTAGATTCGTCTCGTCTAGTCCCTCTGTCTACAGAGGGACAAACAGGCGGCCACCAAAGCGATCCTACAAGGGTTCAGTTTTTTTTTCCTTTGACCTACCGAACCCTAAAAACTGTTAAAATAAAATAGCACGTTCTGTAAGATATTATTTACTGTCAAACTACAGTGTATTATTCTAGTTTACCAATAAATAAAGATTAACCACGTTACTAAATTAAGGAACTAATAGATTGGTAAAAGTGAAATCAATCTTACTTATTGTTGAGAAGCAATCAGATATATCTTCTTATTAGTTGCGATAAATTCCGAGTGAAACTGGAGCACGCCTAAATTTCTTGGTCAACTTAATTACCGATTTGCAATCTGTTACGTCCGCTTTTGTAATCTAAGGCGTGTATAGTAAACTGGAGTACTGGAACTGTGTCTTGGCTCTACGCCAGCGGTGTCAATGTCATGAACGCGGTTTCTCTGCGTTGGTTTTAGGTTCGAATTAGGTTTTTTATACGCAACCTTTGTTTGGTTAGAGGATAGAGTGGAGAGATAAGAATAATGCATTTCCCCGACGAAATACTTCTCCTGAGAGGATATCCCACCGATTAAGTATATGAGGGGTCAAATCTACAATCACTGAGTTCACAGTAAGATATTGCGCCAAGATGGATTCTATGGACATGATTTTAAAATATATTTTTTTATCTCTAAAAATTGATTGCGGTGTTGGCAGAAACAAAAAACAAGACATTTAGGCTAAGAGGCCAGCGTATAATTGTAGACGCGACGGCTGTTGGTTCGATTCCCACTCGGGGAAATAAAATATTTAATATTTTCATGTCAAGTCATATATCTCTCTATGTATGTAAGTGAAAATGAGACAAAAGAAACAATTTATCACACTCATACATTTATATGAAAAGTGAAAAATATTCGTTAATTTAAAAGGATTACTATAATGGGGCGCTATTTGTATTCAATTTGATTACTGATATTGAGTTGACTTTTAAATTGATTGGATTCCAGTCTGCATTATTACCGTTCGTTTACTTGATGCGCTACGAAATTTGCTACGAAATTATGTGATATTACGAAAGAGTACGATATAATATGACATATTAATGTGATACCAAGCCGGTGTTGAGTTCCACCACTCAACACGCAATGCCTCGAAAAAATCGGTGAAAAGTGGGGAACGGAGTGTCTTGTTCCCTCTACATATCCTGCTCCGTGCGGGGTCAATAAACGTGAGGATTACTTGTTTGCATAAAGTAATATAATCAATTATTATTATTTATTTATTGAGGCCGTTGCGTCGTGGCGCAGATGCACAAATGTGTGACTGTAAACGCGAGAAATATAGGTTTGATTCTCACTCGGGGGAGTAATATATTCCTACTAAGGATTCGGCGGAAAGTAGGAAACGGATTGTCTTAACATTAGGTTCCCTCTGCCTACCCTGCTATATACTGCGTAATGTTTAAATGAAACCTACTTTAATGGAGATTAGATGAAAAAAAAAATATGTACAAGTCTATTTTTTCAATTGATATTACGATAATCTTTATACGACCTATATGTAACAATATATTTATTATATTATTTCTTTTCAGGTAAGCACGTCATTAGTTCAAGATTGCAGCACTGGTATGTTACAGTAGGGGAGAGCGGGGCTAAAAGTTACCGAGGTAAGTTGTTCCGATGGAAATAATTTCGCGGAGAAAAGTGATAGGAATATTTAGTAAACATATAGTGAAATGCAATGTGATAGCGCACCCATGGCCAGCATATTGAACAATCCAGTGGCACCCGAAACCAATGGAATAGCACACGGGTGTCGTTGGTGCACGATTGTAAATATTTTTGCATTTCATATTTTTGGTCTGTCTCACAAATTTTAACGATTAGCCTCGAGTATGTTAGTGTTTTTTTTACATTATATTACCTACTATTTCGGAACACTATTTGTAAATTATTTATGTTTTCTATATCTTATTTATATTTAATTTTTTTTCAACACGTGTTTTTGGGGCTAGATGTTCCCTTTTTTTGGGGCATGTTGTGACCTGTTGTTGTGACGAAAAACTTTCGCCAATTCATTTGTACCAATAATGGGATGTAAATATTGTAATTTTTCATACTAAAAAATATTGTAATTTAGTAACATGCGGACTTATGCTCGGAAATCAACTCGAGGTGTCATATGAGTTGATGCAAAAAGCAGCGGATGTAGTTTTCAAAGATTGTAGGAATAAGATAAAAACTGTTACCAAAGAATTACATATACATATTAAGTGCGAAAACCTAATGGTATAAAATTTTTGTTTATTATTTTGGTTTAACCAAATCAAAATAAGTTTTATTTTATGTAAAATTAGTTTTTACTTTTTAGTTCCATTGTTTTTCGGTTCGGTTTTTTTTTGTTCAAAATTAATTCTTTTTACGATTTTAAGTGATAAGTAACCTTAAAAGGATACTTCTTAAACGAGTGTTGGTTGTGGTGGTAGTGGTTGGTAACGAGTGGCATCTGTTGTGATATGTAAAACTTGACTCAATTAGGTATTATATTTGTGGAAACTAACATTTTGGTAGATTAACAAGAAAATACATAAAAAATATTCGGGCGAATTGGGAACCTCTCCCTTTTTTGAAGTCGGTTGAAAATGAAAACTTCTTTTTTGAGGTTGGTTGAAAAGAAATGCAACGATGGGGAATCTTACTTCTGACAATGATTTTAACAAAGTTTTCCCTTGTAACTATTCCAGTATAATTAATATTTACCAAAATAAAAACAAATTTTCTCAATTTTGACCGGATTTTATAATCAGAACCTAACCAAACTTTCATCAAACTATCCTTGAAGTGTATCCTTTCAAATAAGAAAAGAATCATTAGAATCGGTTGGCGTGATATTGAGTTAATCGTCATTTTGTCGCACACGTACCAATACAAATTTAATACTTATGTGATTTTCTCATAGATACCATTGTCAAACATAGACCAAAAAAAATTGGTTCCCACATGGGAAGCACTACCTTTCAAATAAAAAAAAATCATCAAAATCAGTTCACCTAATCAAAAGTTATGAAGTAACATACATAAAAAAAAGAAACAGTCGAATTGATAATCTCCTTTTCTTACAGAAGTCGGTTAAAAAAGATTTGCTTTTGCGCCTGGTGATTATTATGATACTGTTGATTATTCCTTAAATAAACAGGCTTTGTTCGATTATTTATTGTTTTTTATTTTGCAAATAATAGCTTTAAAAATATGGTAACAATTTACCCCGGTCTGTTAACAACTTGCCCCAAGTCAGGGTAAGTTGTTACTTTCCGACTTCAGTCATAAAAAAAATCATAATAAAAAAGTCTTACAAAGAATACCCCAAATTACTGTTTTAATTGCAAGTCTAGATATGTAAGTTGAATTTGATCATATTGTATAAATACTAAAATCAAGTATTCGTAGCAATATTTGAGGTTAAAAAAAAACCGGAACTTTTGGCCCCGCTCTCCCCTAGTTGTTGTTTTTGTTGGCTTATTATGAACTATCGGCCCGCCCGCGGCTTCGCCTGCGTGAACTAGTTATTATTAATTTCTGTCTCCATGAATACCTACGCCCTATAAGTGACGTCCATGCAAAATTTGAGACTCCTAGCATTTGTAGTAACGAAGTTTCAACCCCTTAGAAGTCGAATATTGCAAATTCCCGTCTTAGCGAGTACCTACGTCCCACAAATAACTCCTATACAAAATTTGAGATTCCTAGCACATGTAGATTCTGAGATTTCGTGATGAGTGAGTGATCTTTCGATTTTATATATGGCCCATTTATTTTGAAAGTGGTGTAAGTCCATTTTCTTTTGTGTCGAGAAAATTGAAGGTTAGCAAATTTGTTGATTTAAAAATACAGGCAAATCATATGAGGTCTGGGATTGTTTCTATTGTTTTATCAACATTTAATTTGTTTATATACAATAGTTTTTGGCTAATTAGACTACGCTAACACATATTTATGTGCTGCAAATGGACTTACACCACTTTCAAAATTAGGCAATTGTAAAAATCGTTTAACTTCAATTTTGAAAAATTAAGTATCGCTTAAAATATACTTCACTAGCGGACGCGCGCAGCTTCGCTTGCGTATTTAAGGGTGAATTCTAATAACCCATGAAATGTTCAATGAAATATTTTTAAGAGTCTAAATTTCAAATTTTATAAAAATCGGTGGCGATTTAAAGATTTTTCCATACAAACTTTCAACCCCTTATTTGCACCCTTAGGGGGTGAATTCTAGAAAACCATGAAACATATATTCAATTAAATATTTTTAAAAGTCTAAATATCAAATTTTATAAAAATCGGTGGCGATTTAAGAATTTTTCCATACAAACTTTCAACCCCTTATTTGCACCCTTAGAGGGTGAATTCTAGAAAACCATGAAACATGTGTTTCATTATAAACGTTTAAGAGTCTGAATTTCAAATTTAATAAAAATTGGTGACGATTTAAAAAAAACCTATACAAACTTTCAACCCCTTATTTGCACCCTTAGGGGGAGAATTCTAGAAAACGATGAAACACGTATTCAATTAAATACTTTTAAAAATCTAAATTTCAAATTTTATAAAAATCAGTGCCGATTTTAATTTTTTTCCATACAAACTTTGAACCCCTATTTCACCCCTTTAGGGTTAAAATTTTACAAAATCCCTTCTTAGTGGATGTCCAGATTACGAAAGTAAACTTTTGTCCAAATTTAACGTTTCTACCATTAGCGGTTACGGCTGTGCGTGCGTCTTACCTCAGTCAGTGAGGACAAGTCCTTTTATATATATAGATTTTAATATAATTTTGTTTACAAATACGCATAACAACACATAAAATTTTATTTTAGACGGCAATTACATTGTCATTACAAGATACTGATTACAAGAATTTACTTATTCTCTGTATGTGGTAGTGTTTCAAAATATGCATGATGCACCGGAGGTATATAGGGTAGTAGCTACTTAATGTCTTTATATTTTTCGTACGTAATAGGTCTGGCATTTTGGCATTTTTCACGTAATATCCCACGTAATCCTATTATAAGTTCCCCAATAAATATTATAAGTCTGAAAGTTTGTAATTTTTTTTATTTGGGTAAAGGTATCGCCAAAAGTACGTAATAGATTGGTTTCAAATTTAATAAACAGCTAGAGTATGAATTGGAATAGTACATAAGCTACATTTTATTTAAAAATTCAACTCCTAAATAACATAAAATTAGAAAAATCGTAATAAAATTGCGGATTTTTCTGCAAAAAGATAGCGCTACTGATGTTTTTGCTGTTTTTTTTAATTCGCTAAAATACGGGCAAAGATACGGAGTCATATAGCCTTGTCGTATTTATTTTCTTCTCACAGGTTATGCGCTGTACATTTTCTAATACATTTCTCTAATTTTTTTATATCTATCTTTTAACTTACGAGTAGTGGAAACACGGAGGGGAAACAATGCAAATCGTCCGCGGGAGAAATCGCGGGACACAGCTAGTATAAAATAAATGAAAAATAACAAAACACAGATCGGCATCCATCTGCTATACCTCTGTCAATTGGACTTACACCACTTTCATAATCGATGATTATGCAATTTCATTTACCGACCGATTTTGAGTTGTACAAAACATGGGATTTTTTTGAGAAATTAAACATGGACTAGTTATAAATAAAAAAATTACATTAAATTAAGCATGAATTACGTGATAACTCATTTTTTCTCAAAAATGGACTTACACCACTTTCAAAATAAACGGTCCATATATAGATATAATGCCTATTTCTTTTTCTTATACAACAAATTTTTATTTAATTTAGAAGCAAAATATTGACTTAAATAATTAGGTGCTACCAATTTACTCAATGTTTATCTAACTCACAACTTCGCTATACGAGTACGTTTACTTTATACAAACAGAGGAGAACGCTCCAAACAACATCTAATAAGGCGAACAATTTATATTTGTAATGAGTAATTCTGGTTAATGGAATAAAAACAAAATTATTAGAACGTAGTTAATTATAATTTGTGAGAAATTGAAACTTAAAGTTAGTATTACACAAGATTTTCCTTGTGGCTCGGTTGCCCCCTGTTCTCAATTGGAAGTCAGAGTCAAAGTCAAAATCTATAACAACATACAACGATATTTTAAATGCCCGAGGTAAGTCTTTAATTGAATTAATATTACTTATAGCTTTCCTCAATAATTGGACTATTCAACACAAAAAGTTTCGTAATTAGCTGAATTGTGAAAATTAAGCTCGTAGACCTGACCGTAAAGTAGGTTATTAAATTTAATTGAATTTTTTGCTTGTGTATTATAATGTATTGTAAACAAATTATTGATTGAGTCTGTTTAGCTCATAATAAGTAAAAAATAAAAACAGTCAAGTAAGTAATTACTTTACTGTAAATAAAAAAATAAATAAACGTATACCTAACTATAGAAGTTCCCCTACGCCAATAATCTCGCAAATACATACAATCTTAAACATTTTATTCAAAGACAAAAACCACAACGGGAAAAATATACTGGGTGAAGCAATGCCCCTATAAAGCCACCCCTAAAATACGTTTTATTATACATATAGATAATGCTTTCAAAGGGGTTTCGCTATGGCTGTTCCTTTGGCGAGTTGCCAGGTCGTGCCAATGTCAATGGCACGTGACGTAGCGCAGGTTAGACCGATATTTACGTTCATATTTTGGCAAGAAACTAAAAAGCTTCGGTAGCGTTTTCCCAAAATAAGTAGATGAAAGTTTGTTTGGCTTTTGGTGCTATTTTAGTTGTGCTGGTGGTATTAAATATAGAAATTGCTAGTGTAATGATAATTACATATCTGTTAGTTGTGTGACACCGAGAATTCCCAAGTCCTCTCTACTTACTCTGTTATGTGCGGCATACAACGCGATTTTTCATTTCTGGGGGCATTGTGTGTTTAGTGGCGGAACTCAACGCCGTTGTATGAAATCCACAACCCGTCGCGTTAACAGTGGCACGCCTGTGCTGACTGACATCATGCTGAAACTGAAATTTCAAATTGAACACTGTAAAACTACGTATAATTTGTTATTAATATAACAAACGTGTAGTGTTATTATGAGCGAAAAAGTAGTAAAACGTTATATTTATTAGTTATTTCTTATCACGTTCAAGGTGGCGCCGCGGTGACATACAAATTTTTATTATACCGAGATAGCTTTATTGCGTGTTCGAAAACCTATCATAAAGGATGTTGTATAACGGCCGGTTGTATTGGTATAGGTAGGTGGTGGAATGGTAGGTCGGTGTCGATATAGTTTTCATATGTTTTGATAAGCCTTTGTTAAACTGTTAACTAACTATGTGAATTTATGTTTATTTATATATTTTTCATTTGTAGGCTTTTAATGTAATTTTGTGTGGTTGGCAAAAGTAATCTATTGATGAAGGTCTCGATTTTTATCCGACTGCGCGGTGTAAATACGGGTAAAGTGTTTAAGAATTATTTTGCGCTTCTAAAGAGTTCTCTTCTGCTCTTAGTGGAGGTTTTGATAATATGAAATGAATGCTGCCAAAGTACAATTAAGATATCTCTATCCATTATACATTACGGAACCCCTAAAATCTAAAATTACGTTCTCAAATAGCAAAGTAACGTAAATTGTCCACACAATTCAATTCCGTGGAACGGATAATACCCGATGCAATTAGCCGGGCCGGCTAGCTTGTGCCTTATTACGGAATCGTTTTGTGATCGTTCCGCCTTCTCACCTCCTATCGGGTTGGGTAATGGCGTCCTGGCTCCTTTGTTTTCTGATAAAGGTACAAAATTAAATTGCTACTTGCCCTTTTTTTATAAATTTTCTTTTATATTTAGGGTTTTTAGGTTTTGTTTAAAATGGAAATGTAATAGTGTGTAGAATATGTTTGTTGTGATTGGAATACATTCTATTATTACATATTAAGCTATTATATAGCTTAATAAGCTATTATATAGCTTAATATGTGAGATGTGAAAAAGTCTTCGTGGCGCAGTGGGACAGCGTCTCAGATTAAAAACGATGAGGTTCAATTCCCACTTAAGGAAATGAAATATTTAATATCATCATTCTTCGATTGTAACGAGGCGAGACGCGGCGGTTAATTCCGCCACTCACGAAGGTTCCCAGGTTCCCTCTGTCCACCTTGATATGTACGGGATACAAAGTGAAGCTATAACAAAACTCTATGTAAACGTAGTGTACACATAGGATAGGAAATCGAACGTAGGTACACATGTTCCCCCATCCACATTAAACAATACGTTCCTGTGCCGATCAATAATGAAGTACAAGTGCACTGCAATCTTTGTATTGACGTTGTAAGGTTCGATGCCTAAGCTTTGTTTGACGCAGACAATGGAAGCGGTACGGAACATTGTCAACGGAATGGTGGTGAAGTGGATATATTTAGCTCTGTTAGCTCGCTTCTGCTTTGAATTCTTATTTCGCTTGTTGTGTTATAATTATATATGGAACTTCAATTTCATTCTTTTATTTTATACATTAATATCTGCATCCCGCATACAGCAGGGTAGGCAGAGAGAACATAGTGTTAAGACACTTAATGAATGTACGTTTATGTAATGTAAAATAACTCACAATTGACATTAATAATTCGTAGAAAATAATACAATAAGTAGACTTTAGTATTATGGACAATCTTGATATACACTTATTCGCAGATGGGCTCTTTTCATAAAGAGTAAACAAAGTGAAGAAAGATATATTTATCAGGAAAATTATGAAGCTACGGCGACGCTCTTCTACACACAAATAAGCTTTTTATAGTAATTTTAAACAAAAACGTGAGCTTAATAACTATAAATCTGGTATTATGGTAATGTCTACGTCTTTTAATATATTTTTATATTAAATTTATTTTAAACAATGTCAATTTATTTTAATCTTTTTAAATAAAATTAAACGAATTTGTAGACATCTTAGAAAAGAAAATCGTATAAAACATCAAATAGAGCTCCATTGTTATTTCATATATAACCAGAACGAACGCGGCTACGCCTGCTTGAACTGTACGAATATTTAGTAAATATATTTATGAAATTATTTTCAGTTTCCAATAGAGAGATGCGTTAAGCAAGCTCATTTTGGGTGACGTTTTCTAACAACAAACTTTGCAAATCGTTGCTTAGCAACGGTTGATATTAACATGGCGGAATAAATTGCATGTCAAATTAATAAGTATTTTAATATATTGGTATATATCGATAATATTACAAATATGAGAAAAATAAGTATCCTATGTTCATCCCGAGACCCTCAAGTATCTCTATATGAGTATTTTATCACAATTAAATTAGCGGTTTGGCCCTGATTGCGTAAAAGACCGACAAACATACAGACAGACAGACAAAGTTACTTTCGAATTTATAATATAGGTATAGATAATAAATTTAGCAGTATATTTCATTACTAAAAATAATAAATACATATGAAATGAAAAGTGTTAAAGAGGCGTAAATTCACAAAAGGCCGTGTGCCATCTGTGGCGCAGATCGTTCGTGTTCCGTCTTTTTGCTGAAATGAAATCCGAATCTAGAATTTGTAGGTCATCGATTTGTTTTCGCATATTCAGTGGATCTGAGCTGATCGACGAGGTTCGTTACGGAGAGTATTCTGATTGTTAAAGGCGGATCTTATTTTATACGTATGTAAACTATAGTTTCTAGTTTGTTTTATGTGCATTGTTTTATTATAGTTTTCTAGATATTTTTAGTAACCATATTGAAAAATATTAAAGTTTTCTAAGAATAAATAAAAGAAAGGGATGAATTTCCTCTATATTGTATTTGGAGTTCTTAAATACATAATTCTAAATAATTTTCTTCTAATATATATAAATACCTGTAGGAATAAATGCCTTCTAAAATAGGGATGAGGTCGATATAACAAAACGTAACTTGTAACCGATACGATGCAGAAACCATACCATATCGATATCTGTTTCTAAAAAACCGTTATCATAGAAACTTATCAAAACTATCAGATGCGTATTAAAACTTAAAATCACACACAACAGCTATCGCAACGAAAACGTAAAAACGAAAACTTCGCATAACACGAACTAAGTAACTACCTCTCTTTCTAACTATATGTTTCTCACGAGTGTAAAAGAAATGAAGCGAATATCCGATAACTTGCATCTATAAGATATTATTACTTTACGTTACAAAAAAGAACTTCTATACAATGGGAATAAGGTTGAAATTTGGTTAAAATATTCATATTATTTTCACACTTGAGTGGATTCGACTTTTAAATTCTAAACGTTTGTTTTTAAGTGACAAATGCTTATTTGAAATTTATTTTAAAATTTTTAATATTTTAGAAATAGTTTAGTATTGTATTTAGTCCTTTGCGATACGTATTGCGGACTAGGTTTCCTTAAAAAATTGTGCATTTCAGTGTCTGTATATACTTTTTTTAACAACAATTTCTATATAGTTTAAAGTTAATTAGTGTTAGTGTATAGCTTAAATATATTAGTGTATATAGACATAATTTTTTTCTTAAAAATGCGTGAGATATGGACCCATTTTGATAAAAAAGACAATGCTGATAACCTGGCTGTATGTAAATCAACATATATTCATAATACTTTTAAAAAACGCAACCAGCGTTTAATGTCAATTTGCCTTCATTTTATATCGTTAAAAATGATTTAACGTTTGTAAACTGTATTATCAATGTCGATATCTGAAAACCGTTTTTGATATCGTTATGAAAACCATATATCGGTTTCATAACCGTTATCGAAAAAAAACGATAACGCCCATGCCTATTCTAAAAGCATATTATAGCTGTAAAAATCGAAATAGCATCTATTTCACGCTTGTCGAAAGCTCTACACACGTAACAGTTCGGTAACCGTTCAACCGTCGCCCATTTTTCAACAAAGAAAAAACCCGTCAAAGTTCAACTCTGTAAATAAAAAATGCGTTTATGTTACACACGAATACACTGTTTGTTGTTTACACACATATTTGATCGCTTGGCTTTTGGGAAGTTTATCTCGTCAAAATTCCTTCAAATTTCCTTTGTTAATACGTTGTTTTTGAGCTTCACCTTGTATCTTGAATATGGCAGGGTATGTAGAGGTAACCTGAGAATCTATTCTCTTTAAGATGCTTTTGTGTCTTCCCAAACTTTCGCGGATTTGTGGATGTATTGCGTGTTGAGTGGCGGAGCTCAATGCTGCCTCGTTTCCAGTGCTAGGAAATGAAAATTTAAATTATTTCATTTTCTCGAGTGGGATCGAACCCACAACCTGTCGCGTACATTCGCACGCTTGTGCTCCTATGCCACGACTGGCCTCCTGGTAAATACATCATACTAAAGTAATATAAAAATGTAACATAAGAGTATACTTAAAAGTATAAATTAACTCTTTAAAGTTTAATGAAAACGTTGTAAGTGCGCTAGTTAGCCTAATGAAATAATAAATCGTAGAACACGACCGTCTAACGAGTTGCTAAGCTAGCGCGGCGTCCCTTGTTATTATCACAAATTATTTTATAGCCCAATATAGCCATATGACTTTCTTAAGTACATACTATTTTGTTAATATTGCTTTGGGTTCATTGAAGTCTGGATATTATCGAAATTGTATATTTTTTTTATGATTGGTAACTCAATAGGTTCTTGTTTATTTTTTCTCAAGAGAAAAAAAACTAAAAATAACAAATTTAAAGTCACTTCTTTCTATATAACTCCTTCAAAAACATAGCATTGCGAAACATCGCCATATAAAGCCTTTATGAGAAACTTAAATACTCTTCGTAAGGTGTACATCTCTTTTTAGCTTATAATATTCTAATACTAGATTAGTCCTAATACAAATGCATCACTGTGACACTCACAGCTTTTCTGTAGCTTCACGCTTTTTCCCGTATATAGGCCGAGGGAACCTAGTGTTAAGACATTAAATTTCTCATTTTTTAAACATTGCGTATTGAGTGGCGGTCACCACCACGCCTTATCTTTTGTATTCTTAGGAGAGAGAGAATGAGCTATTCACCATAATAATCGAACCTACAGCCTTTACAGTCAGACTCTGTGTTGTTGCACCAAAACGGCTACATTAAAACTTATAATGAAAATTTTAAAGAATTTGTATCTTTAATGATATATCTGTACAATTCGTCGAGTAGATTCATTTTAATATAATTTTACGAGCAATAAAGCGTTCGAACGGCATGAAGTCACGTTTCATATTCGAATGTAAGCTCAGAAGGGGCACTAGACATAATCACCTTATTTCACAAATGGAATAAATTTTCTTATTTACTGTAACGTCCATATAAATCACTTTGAATATATTTTGTTGTTCGAGACGACGCGTTGGTAATGTGATGTTATTTTGTTATTTAATTTTGAAATATTTGTTTATAATAATATAATAATTATGTACTTTATATATTATATTCAAACTCTTTTTTTTAATCGTTTTTAACAAAAGCCCGGCGTTGAGTTCCGCCACTCAACACGCAATGCCTCGAAAAATCTGGCGGAAAGTGAGTGTCTTAATACTTCCATACCAACGTAGCAAGGTAGGCAGAGAGAGATTCCCTCTGCCCACCCTGGATACAACGTGAGGCTGAAAAAAAAGAAGAAAATATATTAATAGTTCAAGAAAACATTCTAAAATAGACATGATCATAATAATGTTTACCATTACGTAAGAGCTATGAAATCTTGTCTAGAAAGTAATAATTGAAAGTTATTTATAGATCTAATAACAAGTTGTCGTTGTTTGCTTCAAAAAATAGATTAGTTTTCTCATGATATTTAATGTATCTTTTTAATTTATAATGATTTAAGGCCTTCTTATTTTTCAATAGTTTACTTAGACGATTGGTTATCACTTAGAAAGGGTTGAAATTTACATTATTCCTAATAAAATCATTTAATACACACATATTTATATATTTACACACATATACACGCCCAATATTTATATTATTATTTAATTATAAAATGACCAAAAGGAACAAAAGTATTCTTATAGACTCAAAAGAATTGCTTATTATTTATCATATTACATATTACGTTTAAATTATGTGCATAATATGCAAGCTGTTAAGAAAAAAATACTAATATAATAATTTAAAATAAGTAGCGGTACAACTACCGACTGTAAAGGCGACTGTCGCGGGTTCGATTTCGACTTCTCATCTCTAATAATAGGACACTAGGTTCCCTCTGCCTACCCTGCTAGGTTTATAATAATTTATGTACCTACCTAATGTAGGGTTAAGATAAAAATAGTTTATTTTTCAAACATATATGATATATTCAACTAATGTGTGCAGTTATTATAATACAGCACTGTAGCTACGTCTGGCGGCGACATCACAAAACCCGTCGTAGCCTATTTCCCAGCGAGCCAAGCAGATGCTATGTCATTGTTATCTACTTTAGACCTGTTGTGAACACGCCTGACATTTTAAAATGATAATCTAATGGAATTTTTAGGTTACTGAACAATTTTAAGATGTTATTTAATATTTTGAAATTTTATTTTAGAAAATAATTTTGAAGGATATATTTATATATAAGCTTTGATGTGATTTCAGTTATTTAGTGGTCAAAGCGCTTAGTGGTCAGAGCGAAATAAATATTTTTCTTTCCTAATTGTAGAATAACACATAAATATGTTTAAATTGGATTTAAATTAATTATTATTTCATGTTTTCATATACGAGTATGTCTGTCGGTGTGGGTGGGGATGGGTTTGAATCACACGTTGACTTTACGTTTACGTAATCTTTGGTCTGATATAATAGTGTTGAGTTATGATTTTGTATACAATAATACAAATTTAACTAAAAAATTTTTGCCTAGAAAAAGATATAAAATGATTATTTTTGATTTTCAAAAAAGTGCCAAATTTATAAAAAAATACCAATTAATTATTATCTTATTTCATTTATTACTATTTCAGTAAAAAATCTACCGCAAAATTTAATCTTGTAGTTGTCAACTTTATATGTAATATGTAGCTCCAAGTTTGATTGCAATAGACGTCTACAAAGTTCGTAGAGCTACGAGCGTTACGGACGCTACGACGCTACGGTTGCTTTATTGAATAGTTAGTTTGCATACTGAGCTCATTCGTGCTATTATTACACAACATTTGCTTGGTATCTTCTCTTATGGTATAGATATTCGTAAATAATAGTATACAGTATACTTTTATTATGTATGGGGTTTAGGGTTAGGGTTTATAGGTTAAAATTTTCATTTTTTCATTTCAATTTAACAGATATGGCCATGAATATTTAATAAATAAATAAAGAATATTTAGCACTAATGAAAATGGAAATCTCGGCCTAATTGATGAAAGGAATTGAGAAGTAGATACCTCCTTTATCAACTCCGCTAAAAAAATTATATAATTTTTGTCCTAAGTTGAAATTCTTGTTTAAGATTAATATCTTTCTAGATAAAACGAAGGACATAAAAAAATCAGTAAGTATTAAAGAGTTACAGTTCTAAGAAATTTTATACAATAAATTTAATCAAAGCAACGTTTATAAGCTTGTTTTTATATCATCCCTCGAATTTAATATCTAATTTTAACTTATATATAGATTTTATTTAATACTGTCTCAATATTGTTAAAAACGATAAAGCTTTATTAATTTAAAGTGTTTTGCGATGGGACCCAAAGGTACGGTACTTCTACGACGCGACGGCCAATTGTCTTTATTTTTCTCGATTTAATTGTTTTTATATCGAACTTTTAATTATAGAGTAAATATAAATTTCGTGTATATCTTGAAACGAGGTTATCTACTAAGATTACGTAATAATATATAGGGATGTGAGCGCTCCTTAAAATTCATTGCGCAGGTTGCACGGCGGTAACGTATTTGTAACTAGTTTCTTACCAAGTTAGATCACTAGCGACGTTACGTGCTATAAATTTTCAATTTGTTTTAAATGTCTTTTCCGCTTTTCCTATTTCCGGTTGTAATATAAATGTATATATTTGTTGAGAATGTTTATTATGTTGTATATAGCTTGTTGATAAGGAAAAGTTTCAAGGTATTGGTGGGAATGGAAAACGTTGATTCGATCTTATATTTTCATTTTCCGCAACAAAGCGAAGTATATTAGTTATAGTACTGCAATTGGTAAATATGAATAAATGTTAAATTAATTTCATAAGTGAAATAACTTCTGTTTCAATTTCATTAAAATACTATTAAAGGCGAGGGAGGGCAGGTCCCTCGTGTATTTATAAAGTAAGCTACTTCTTCGTAAGTTGTAAAAGTTGCATAATTATAAAGTTGCTAACGTGAGGTATTTTGAATTCACGCTTGCTTTAGTATTTTGCTAACAAATTATATTTTAAAATGTAATATTACTTCATCGTGGCCGCAGCTGTGATATGCACTGGGATCCTGAATGTGTTTAAATTTGAAATAATTTTATTTATTCTGTGTGATGAGATAAAATTGAGATTGCCAACCAAACAAACTTACGTGAAAATTGGAAAACAACCTTATTACACATTAGCATAACCTGTGCCTTTTTAAGTTTAACGTTGAGTACTGCCACTCAACACGCAATGCGTCCAGAATTCGGTGGAATATAGTTAACAGAGTTTTAACAGGAGGTTCCCTCTGCCTCCCCTACTATGTGCGAGATATAGCATGAATCTAAAAAAAAGTAACTCTTTGTAAAGTATTTATGATTACATATAAAGATTATGTATTCAACATTCATACATATCTTCCTACCTAACAACGTTACAATAAAGAAACGCTATATTGTAAATATAATATCAAAGGTTCCTTTACATATTATACGAAAAAGCCTTTCACAAATTGACAAAAAACGATATTCACACCTGACAGTATTGTAAGCTGTGTAAAGAACTCTTTTTAATTTAATGGTGCAGTATTTGTATAATTTTACAATACATTTTTTTCCAATATATCGAAATATTCGCCTTCTCCAATTATTCTAAATATGTACCAATTGTGTGAAATTTACAATTTTGTCGCTATAATATCGGCCGTGAGATCAAATTTCACTTGAATGATTTAAAATAAGGACTTTTAGTCTTAACAAAATTTAACATTGACATCCGCCATTATAGGATCCATATACACACAAATAAGGAATAGGTAATGGTAGCAAAATGTACTAAAAAACAAGATTTCTGTTTGAGATGGTGGCATTTCTCTCTATTGAATCCCAATTTTCCATATTACAGGTATTACCCTAACTTAATCTAGAAGGCGTTCACCTTGTTTTCAGCATCGGGCGCATAAAACAAGTAAATAGCTTATTAACGCAAAAACATGATATCCGAACCAGATTAGATACGGCGATACAAAATATACTGGCAGGTACAAAACATTTAACGTCAATGACGTTTGGGTTTTATTTGAGATAGGGACCAGTACTGCACAAGGGTGTGACTGTATTGCGACAGGTTGTGGGTTAGATACCCACTGAAGAAAATGAAGTATTTAATAAATTCATTTTCTCGCTTTGGTGACGAGGCAAAGTTCGGCGTTGAGTACCGCCACTCAACACATAATGCTTCAGAAGTAGGGAACGCAGTGTTTTAACACTAGATTGCCAGGTTCTCTCTGCCTATGCTGTGCGGGATACAACATGAAGCTAAAAAATATTCAAGGTAAGCAGTGATAATTCTGCCACTCAACACGCAATGTCTCGAAATGTTGATTTCAAAGGATCTTAATCCTATGTTTCCTCCTGTCTACCCTGCCCTGCAGGAATCTCCTAATTAAAAGTAGTAAGATAAAGCTAAGTCGGAGCTAGAATGGATTCAAGTGTAAACCACCCGAGTGTTTATTAAAATCTTTATAAATTTATGTACTATAGAAAAATAATGTAAAATTAGTTCTTCAAAAAGGATAAGAAATGAAAGGATATTTATTACAAAGCGCCACCTCAAAAGGCAATGCCTGTTATATTATTCGGATCAGTACTTACTTTGTTTATTCCTACAACAAAATTATTAGGGCAGAACGTTCGAGAAACGCTATTAAAATTTAAAATATAATTATTTAACGGCCTCAATTTTATGTAACCGTAAAGTAATTAGAATACTGGTGTTATCACCTCGGTTTGTGCGTTTTAACAGCCCTTTAATCTGTATAATATGTAGATAGTTAAAAAAAAGGTAGCACGCTCGGAACGCCATATTAAAATGAACAGAACAGAACAGAACAGTAGTTAAAAAAAAGGTACGAATAGAATAAAAATCTAAAATGTGATAAGTAATATTAGATTAATATATTTTTCTGCGCTATTTACAGATAGTATTTAATTTAATTTTAATATAAGAGAAATTGAACAAACCTATTTATACGCACGAGTACAGTTTCTAAATGTAATTGTTGTACCGAAAACAGTCTCAGAATGAAATTAATTTACAATAAAACAGACTCTCGAATAATTAGTACGGATCTAATAAGAATTGCAAATAAGTTATAAATCTAGGTCATAGAAGATAATGAAAGGTACTATACCTGAAAGGTGGCTAAAAGCATGAAAATCATTTTTTTAAATTACTGTTTACTCGTAGACATAGTTTTTTTTGGGAAAGTAGTAAATAGTTTTTCTTATATTTGAAATATTTGTATCCGTTTTAAAGAAATATCGATATACGGATCGAGATTTTAGTGTTAAATCGCATAAAGAACATAAATGTGAAATAAGAGCCAAGTTCAATATTGAATAATGCATCGTTCTCGATTTCAACGACAAAAGAATAGGAGATATATATACGTGCACAGTTTTTTGTTCACTCGGGATGTGAGGAAGTTTAATATGATTTTATAATTTTTACGTTTTTGCTTGTAATGGAATTATTTTTATTTTTTTTGCTTGTACCGATGATATGTATATCTGGTTTAGTGGTATAAAATAGCTGTGATTAGTTTCACATATAAAATATTGAAGGACAATGCTACAACGCTGAAATTTGTTTCTTGGGGAGTATAGGAGAGCACTAAGAGAAGATTCACCGAAATTCCTACGAGAACAGGAAAATAAGGGACTTTACATGTGTGCGGACTACGACTCGTCAAAGTAAATAGGGTATATAGTGTATACGGTAATGTGAAAGGCTATTTTTTTATAATAAACCGGTGGTTTATTTTTACTTCATTTTTACTGATTCATTAGCATCATTTAAGAAACAGAATCACGCCGTATCCCATATTTATCAGGATAGGGAGAAAGAGCTTGTGTTAAGACTCTCGGTTCCCCACTTTCCGCTGAATTTTTGAGTTCGTGTTGAGTATCTGAAATCAAGGCCGGGCTTATGGTTTGGTCTTGGTGCTAGAGTGGAGAAATGAAAATAATAAATAATAATTCATTCCCCCGAATGGGAGATTAAACCTGCACCGTCGCGTTACCCTTGTTCCTCTGAGCCAGTATGAATAGTAGCTCTTAGCTTTTAATAAATGTAAATATATAAGAAAATTTATTTGAGAAACGCTTTAAAATAGATATTCCCTCCATGTACAAAATAATTCACATCGATACCCTTTCTTTTTCTAGTACGTAATGTATCGCGTCTATATCGGTATAAGAATAATTTAAAGCATCTCAGACTCCGTGAAAGAAATAAATTGCCATCCAAAAGCTCGCTCACTCTTTTGTTAGAGAATTTCGCTTTAAATTGGTGCGATTACATTCTAATACCTTTTTATTGAGAGGGTATTACGGGTTTAATCATGAGGAGAACCCTTGTAGGGACTGAAATGTGTTTATGTAATCAAATGTTTTGTTTATATTTTTAGGTAGCTTACTCTGCTTGAAAAATAATGTAATTGTTTATGTTGAGTAAAAAAACTGAATATAGAAGCAAGACTTTTTTTTCACGTGGGAGAAGGAGCCTAGTGCATTGCCCCCACTTTCTGCCGTATTCTGAAAGCATTACGTGATAACTGGCGGAACTTAACGCCGCGCTTTGCCTCGATACCAGAGCGGAGAAATGAAAATATTAAGATTTTATTTCATTTCCTCGAGTAGGAAACCACAATATTTCCCATATTTTTTTATATAAGGTTCTTACCAAATAAAAAATAACTTTGGTATTCGAAAAAACATAAGAGAAATCTCGACCTTCCGAATACTCTACAGTAGCTATGGCCACACACAGTTTCTAGCTGTCTAAAATAGTTTCATTTTAAATATGTAAAAGTTGCAAAAACCAAAGCTCCTAAGTTACTTCAGTTCTGCAAATAAGAAGAGCATAAAGCTCAACTTAACCAAATGCAGCTTTAAAGTGTTATAATCCCGGTTGCACTTTATGAAATTCCAACTCGAGTAAAGATGTCAGAATATGCTAATTCGTATGAAATCCTCTTTGGAGATTTTAGAACCGGTATCAGACAATGTCTGCTTATGCAAAATTGATGCACCATAAAACCTGGTTTAGATACTTTAGTATAGTAGATGAGGTTGAGAAAACATGGCGAATAATTGGCTAGTGCTGAAATTAAGCTTGATTTAAATAATTGAAATTTAAAATTTATTTAAATTTTCCCACCATAGAGAAAGGAAGGAATGTAAAAAATAAGAAAAGAAATGATGCATATGCATTGTTTTGCAGCTTCACGCTGTATCCCGGATGTAGCAAAATTGGCAAAGGGAACCTAATGTTAAGACATTCCACTGTCCACTTTCCGCCAAATTCTGGACCTATTGCGTGTTGAGTGGCGGAACTCAACGCCGCGCGGTTGCCTCGACATCAGAGCGTATAATGAAAAATTTAAATCTTTCATTTCCTCGAATTCGCCACGACTAATCCCATGCATATTCCTAATAAATAATAATTAGAATACTAGTTTTATTATTTCAAACAAACAAAAAAAAGAACAATGTTAGCCATAATTGCAACAAGTAGAAATGTCACTAATTGGTTGTACAGTTGATTGCCGGCGTGTATCGTTGCGGTGCCATGCCGCTGCTCTCTTATTAAATTCCGCGATACACGGCCACTCTGTAACCAGATGAGTTTTTGGATATTAAGCCAGCGAAAAAGTGGGACGAGCTGAATTTAGGTCACGTCAGACTATAGATTAAAGTACGTTATATATTTCGGTTCGATATTAATATATCTTTTTATTGTTTCATGCTATATACCGGTAGTAGTGTTAGGGTAGTGGTACCGGTAGTAGTGTTAGGGTGGTGGTGGGTCGACAGAGGTTACCTAGTGGTAAGACACTCCGTTTCTCACTTTATCTTTAATTTTCGAAACATTGTGTGTTGAGTGGTATTTAATATTAAATCCTTCAATATTTTTGTTGTGAAGAAGTTAAATTATAATGAGATTTTCTTAGATGGCAGTTGGCCTTTGAAGATAAACAACATTAAAGCGCGGACACTTAACAAACTCTACAGAATCATTAGCATTCCTTTTATAATAAGTTTTAACGAAAAGATCCGTCTTGTCGACTGAATTTCTTTTTCGGAAAGAAATGTTAATTTGTAAATTTTCAATTAGGGTTAAGAGGTGAAAGAAAGGATCATTTTTTTTCATGATTGATTGACATCTGTGCAAGTGTATAAATTTATATCAATTTATGAATGGCCATGTATAATAATAAACAGCAAATTAATTAAGTTCGCGTCGGGCTGATTACAGTCGATAACTGATACGTTAGCGGTTAAACACGATAACAATAATCGATATTCCATCAACGAGCACACTATAGACTGCCTGACTACTGTCTTTAGTAAATCATTTGGGGAAAAGTATGTTTTTGGTATTATATCCGGGGCATAAATACTGTATAAGGGACACATGGGATTGAATAAAATTTTAAAACTATTTTATTTTATTTTTGACTTTACGCTGTATCCCGAAAAAGCAGTGTAGGAACGTGGGAATCTTATGTTACACATCTTATGTTATGTAAACACTACGTTCTCATAAAGACACCTTTTTTCTTCACTTTCTGCCTCAACGCCGCGTTATGCGTTGTTACCAGAGCGAGGAAAATGAAAATATTATTAAATATTTAATTTCTTCGAATGGGAATCGAAGTCACAGCCTATCGCGTGCACGCTTGTACCCCTGCGCCATGACTGGGCCTCTAGCGTTGTAACCTTAACAAATAAACGGATAAGCCTGTGAAATTATGTAAGGTTTGTTGAGGGTCATTCAATACGTCGATGTTATAAGTCGTGTAGAACTGTAAGCGCTATTAGACATTCACCGCACGTACGCAAAGTTTGTGCTCGAATCGTGACTACGTTGCTATACATGAGTGTTGAACGCATTGATAACTTTGTGTAGGCACTGTCTAATTTGTTTCGTAGTTTTTAAAAATGTCTCTTTTTAATTAAATTATGTTTAATTTAAAATAAAAACCGATTTGAAACAGTAAAGGAAAAAAATGATTTACGTAACTTAATGTATGTAGTTAAAATAAATATGTATGTAATGTAGTTAAAATCATATCAGCTTCACGCTGTATCCCGCACACAGCAGTACCTAGCAGGCCCTAGTAACCTAGTGTTAAGACACTCCGTTCCCCATTTTCTGCCGAATTTTGGAGGCATTGCATGTTGAGGATGTAGTTGAACTATAACTCAAAAAAATATATTAAAAAAGTTTTTTTATAATTGTGAAGTCGGTGCCAAGTAAAAAAACTTACTAATTTGATATAATGGTAGCATTATCTTGACATCTTCATCCCCTTCATTGTTTCCAACATTCTCTGCTTCAATCTCTTTTTAAAGGCAAATCACATGTAAAATTCAATATTTTCAATAAAACTTTATATAACATTATACAAGGCAAACCAAAGCAGCTAGCTCATTTCATATTCGCTCAACATTCACACATAGTGCCTACGCTCCACCAACCCTCATATATATCCACAGCTCGGTCTAATTTGGCAAGCAACTTCATCTGTCTCTGAACTAGGCTATATGGGCTATACATTACAACACTTTCAGTACCGATGCCGGTTAACCGACACAGGCCCCGCTACGAGACTGGAAAACGTTGAGAACATCTGTTGGCAACGTGCGGGCGTAAGTAAATACTGTAACTTGTATAGAATGAACCTTCGTTACCGCGGACGGACGGGCGTTGGTTTACTTTTTATTTTTTGTGTTCGTAATGATTTTTTGTGATGAAGTTGATTATTTAAAAGGCTTAGATAATGAGGCTTTGGCGCATAAGCTCTGACACAACATGGCAAAGCGCAGTGTTGAGTTCCACCACCCAATACGCAATGTCTCGTAAACTTGGAGAAAAGTGGGGAACGAAGTGTCTTAACACTCGGTTTCTTCTGTCTACGTACAGCTTGATATAGCCTGAAGCTAAATATAATATATTATTGCTTGTGACATAATTACAATTAATCTACTTTCAAACGTCTACATGTTTCCACTGGTACAACAGGCTACTTTGTACTGTTCTGCTGGTTTTTAAAAAGCATTGTTTATAAAAAAACTACGTAACAAAATAAATTTACCTATCCAAAATATATTCTTAAATTTTTATTATACATATATTTCAATAATACCAAGCTGACACATTTACCTAGCCACTATCCGCAGATCGACCCGATTCTTTAAATCAGCATCAATTAAGGTTCCATGAAGACTCCCTCGCAATCTGGGACGTGGGAACTGGACTGTTGATTGCACTCGGATAAAAGTATTGCCGTCGGCGTTCGATGGATCATCTATTTCAAAACGCCCCGCTCGAGTTTCTCTCTTTGTCTTTGTTCGACGTTCTTCTTCCAATTTTATTTTCTTTTCTTTTTATATTTAAATTCAGTTATTTGGTCTTTGTAAGGATGTTTTGGATTATGTGATTTTAGTTGTTAGTAAAGCTTAATGCTATTTCTTTTATTAGCTTCACGCTTTATTACCCACTCAATCGCCGAATTGCGTTCGGAAGTGTCTCAATTGAAACACATTGTCCCGACACTAGGTTCCCATATTCCCTCTGCCTACCCGTGGTAAACAGCGTGAAGCTAAAAAATATATTACACTTTTTTGATCTCACAAAATATTGATATGACTACGAATAGACAAGCCTATTTGTACTTGCAAATTTATATTATTATCGTCTAGCTCTCGAAGCTTTTCCACTGTCCATTAACGCTGACGGGCTGTCCCCTTGCCGGATGACCGCCGTCGTCGATGGGTTTTGCTACAGGAGTATTATGTAGGTAGATACGTTTTATCGTTGGAATTTTATCTTTTATGTTTAGCTTGGAATATTTAGGTTAGAATAAAATAAGACAACTTCTAAGTATTGTTTTAAGCTTTATGATGGATTTCGAACATATGGTGCGTGTAACGTGGCGCAGCGGCGCAATGGTGTGACTGTTACGCGACGGTTGTGGGTTCGATCCCCACTCGAGGAAGTGAAATATTTATTTATGTTTATATTTCCATTTCTTCGCTCTCGTGTCGAGGCAAAGCGTGGCACTCAACACGCAATGTCTCCAGAATTCGGCAGTAGTGGGGAACGGAGTGCCTTAACACTAGGTTCCTTTTATCTACCCTGCTGTGTGCGGGATACAGCGTTATGCTGATGTTGCTTATTAAGAAGACGAGAAAAAGTAGTGTAAACACGTCACATTTTTCTCTTCCAAACAGAAAGTATACATACAACCTTATTAAAACTTCTCTTTTATAATACGGTCATGTATATATCTAATTACCTACGGGTATTGTTGTAACACCCATATTTGTAATAGAAGCGATGCCTTGTATATACAGGGTGCTCGTTAAAATGCAAATTGAAGTAATTATTGTAGCGAAACCCGGCAATACAGTGAGTGGTAAATGGAATAATTATTCATTTTTCTATTTAATTCAACATCATTTTAAATTAGGACATTTTATATAATAGTTTTAAGCATAATATAAATAACATTTTTAAACGTCGCCAGCACTAATAAAGTATGAGAATCAATTAAGAAATGGCATGGCTATAGAATCTGTGAAAACGAATGAACTTATTGTATTAGAATTATTTGATTTTTTAGTACAATTTCACGTTTAGCAGGGTTGACAGAGGGAACCTGCTAAACCAGTCATAAGACACTTCATTATCCATTTTGGCCTACTTTCGAGATAGCGTGTTGAGTAATGGAACTCAACGCCAATATTAACTGCGTATTTGGTCCAGTAGTTACAGCATCGAAATTATATAATTTTGTATATAAATTTGAACCTAAAGTCACTTACAAGTATAACAATCTCGCTCTCCTCTCCTGAGATTTAACTATAAAGTAATTCTTGTATGTCTTGTAATTTTATTGCGTATTTAAACCTTGAAACTTTGAAACTCGGCGAATGTTTGGTAGCAGCGTCTAGCAATACCGTGTTTAACTTACTATTTTATTACCGCTTCCAAGAATATTAGACCTCAAAGGCATATATAGTAAGTACCTTACTTAGAACTTTAAGAGTGTTTTTTTTTTATCTTTATGTACTGATGTTCGTGGTTTAATGAGGTATATGTATTTTTGCAGTATAGGGATATCATCTGTGTGAAAATAAGTTATTGGGATTTTAAATAAATTCGCTTAGGCGGAGTGTTTCCATAAAATATTAAATATTTCATTGAGGCCGTCCTGGAGTAATGGCACAAAGCAGTGACTGCAACGCTAGGGTTGTGGGTTCAATTTTTTTGTCTGGTACAAAAAAAATAGGGAGTTATTTATAGGACGTAGGTGCTCGCTAAGATGGGAATTTACAAAATTCGACTTCTAAGGGGCTGTTTTTGGGGTCGAAAGTTTGTATGAAACTTCGTTACTATAAATGCTAGGAGTCTCAAATTTTGCATAGACGTCACTAGGACGTAGCCATGGAGACAGAAATTAATAATAACATAGCTCACGCAGGTGAAACCGCGAGAGGGCCGCTAGTTATAAATATAGTATATGATACAGTACCCGCAACTGCATCTCTCTACAGACAGATAGCTCAGCAGTTGATTGCCGCTAAGGCACCACTTTCTATATATTGGGGGTGTGACTAATGTCCGAGTATCAAGAACACGCCTTGACCCCGCTGGCACGCCGCCAGCGCCCGAGGTTGTGCGTCTACCACTATCGATTCGAACATCTTATCACTTGTTGGTTATGACCTTCCGCGGAAGGAAAGTGAAGGTTTTTTTTATGTGTTGTCGTATTGGTTTATGTGTGTTTTCTGTTTATGGTTTTTTGTGTGTAATACGGGAAAATTATTTTTACATTTTTTTACAGATTTTATGTAAACACGTATACGTTTAATGATATATACTTTGAATATTTATACATTTTTAAGGAATTTAACTCATGAATGTTTGCATTTCGCTTTATCTTTTCGCAAATATCAAAAAATTACAACAAATGATACCTATGTATAAAAAATATCATATAAAACACACTTAAAAAAAATATCCAGACGGCACGGCGGCCGTTCTTTGAACTCTTTCATAACAGTCCACTGTTTACTATCTCTTTTCATTATAATCATCCTAGAAAGTATGCTGCGACCCTTTAATGATAAAAGGTAGGAAAAAAAAATGTAATTTTCCTAAATTGTTAGAGAAAAGCTGCGGAAAAATTACACGAACCCACCCGTTCTTTATACATTGCGTGGTTCGTACTCGCAGTGCGGCAACTTTATCATCATTACGACCGCCGTCGACGACTAGGAAACTCTACGGTGCTTAATTTTAACAATGAGCGCTCCCGTTGTCATAATTTACACAAGCCTTCAAGAAATTTTAACCCAGATCCTGATCTTAAGCATATCTTTTGTATAAAATGTGATAAGAAAGGATTATTTAAAGTTTAAGTCATTTTTTATGGACTATTACTCTTGGGGTAATATTTCAAAATGAAGTTATTACAGTATGTATAAATTAATCTATATCTATCTATGTATCACCATTCTATCTATGCGGAAACGACGCGGTGTAGAACACCGGAACTTGGTATGTAGCTTCTTTGGAGAGGGGAACAGTTACAGAATATTTTCCGAAATTCTTACGGGAATGGGAAAAATGTGAGTGTTCGTTTTGTAGTCCACGTAAATGAAATTGCGGGCTATAACTAGTTGTATATATGTATATACGTATATATAAAGCATTCATTTTCAAATTATCCTACAGCAGTTCCATATGTAGGTCTTTAATTTATCTTGGGTTTCGTTTGTTAGCATGCTACCTTAATGCACGTTGCTATTGCCTAATGCAACATAAGCGGTTGTGTAATTTAAACAATTTAGGCTGGGTTTTTTTTATTTTTAAAAGTTAACGTTACTACCTGCATCTTGTGGCACTATAAAAGAATTGTAATCAAGGATGGAAGCGATGCGAGGCAGTGAGCTAAATTAAGCAGTCGATTTATATAGATATTTTTTATTATATGATTTTTTAATGATTAAGCTGAGGAAAGTTACTTTTTATATAACCATTTATTATATAAATTAAAGCTATGTCAGGCGACAAACGGGTGATAACGTAACAATTGCCCCCTTAAAAACGCCGCCCAACCAAACCCTCATTCGTATTTGAAATCTGCCAAATGGTGTTTGCGCTACGAAATCGTCACTTCGAATCGATTTCCAATTAAATAAAGCCGATTTTTCCTCGAAGACTATTTTTAGAAGACAAACGGTGAAGGTTTATGAAAACGGCTCTAAATTGGAATGCAGTGACCCGGCGAGTTAGCGAGAAGGTGGGGGCGAACACCCTGTAGATAAACGACGTTCGAGTGAAATACGCGAAAATTCAATCAGCATTGTATGACTGGCTTGTATGAGATCTAATTGTTTTCGGATTGCACAAATACAGAGGAGGCGTGGGTTTTCAGATTCGTTAATTGTATAATGGTTTACGCAATTCTTTTTATTCCATTCGCTGCAATTTGTGATAAAATATTTTTAAAATCTATTATTCTTGAGGACTGTAAACGCGTGTGGGTTTGTCTCAGAAGACTTAAAAGGTTAACTAATGGGAACCTAGTGTCTAGCAAAAGCGCAGCGTTAATTGTCGAAAGTCAATGTTCAATATAGAAGTTTCTTAACACCCCAGGTTCCCTCGGCAAATAACATCTATAGAATTGTATTAAAAGAAATAATAATTTCAATTGAATTACTCCATTGACTAAATTAAATCTCTCAGTGAGTCGTGTCAACTAAAGTTCTGGTAGCAACCTATACAAACAGCTTTTATTTCTATTAAACTAACATTGTATAGTGCGACTTGGCTCAACTTCGGCTTAGTGCAGCGATGCATAATTAACAACTTCAACAATTATTTCAGTAAAGCTGCCTTCCAGTATTTCAACTGGGTCTCTGTCTCGTGTATACTGTGTTACGTTATCTCTTTTTTCCCGTACAACCTCCTTGGTGTATTCTCCACTCCATACAACGTGACATTGGAGAAGTGATTAGTGCTTAACTCAAAAAAAATCAAAATTCAAAATATTATTTATTCAAATAAACTTATAATAAGCACTTTTGAATCGTCGAATGAACATATGAACAAAAAGCTACCACCGGTTCGGAAGGTAGTTCTGCTGAGAAGAGCCGGCAAGAAACTCAACAGTTGCTCTTTTCAAAATGAGTGGACCAAATGAATGGTCATCTATTACATTAGTTGGCAGCTATCCTGCATTACATTCAATAGACATTAATTCTTTACATGTTTGTCCTCTAAATATTCTTGAACAGTGTAATAAGCTTTACTTGTCAGAATTTTTTTACTGATATTTTAAATTTTGGAAGTGGCAAACCTAGAATACACTACTACTGAACTGAAAACTGCCTTCATTACACCACAATGTATAACTAACTATATTAAAAAAAACCTTTTTCATACAAGATTAGACGTTAGTCGTCGAGCGATGTTTAATAATTTCCACTTGCATAGAAACCGGCAACAGACCGCGGAAAATATTTATGCAGTGGGAAAAAAAGTAAACAAGCGTCGTCGGTGGCGTTTTTCTATACAAATGCAGTCATTGGTGTGACGCCGCAATTAAAATGCAAATGGAGATTCTGCTCTGGCTACCACGATAGAACGCCTGATAGAGTTTGATAATTACATAGTGACGTGGTCACAGGGTAAAAGTAAAATTGACTATTATATACATTTTAGATTAGACGCCCCATTTGTTGGTAGCTTACGATGGTTATGTGTTCAAATATTATTGGGGGAAATGTCCATGTTTAAAACGTGGTCGTTTGTACGGTCTGTGTTGGACAAAATTATTTTGTGGAGGTAAAATGGAAGAATTACAACAATTAATATGTATTGTATGTTAGAATAGAACTAGTTTTTATTTACGCTTCTTTGCCGCCGTGGTTAAAATGTAATAACTAAGGGTTCTGACTGACATATGATAAAAAGACTATCAAACATAAAAATAATTTCTTAATAATATTAGTATTGATAAACATACTTACACACATACATATATATACTCTAATATTTTACTTTCCCTAGACATTTTATGTTTTATATATTAATTTACTAAACTTTCGACTTAAATAGTTTATGTTAAAGCACAAACAACTTAGATATTATACTTAAATTTCACGAGGTCAAAGTTATTAATGTTCGAAGGGCGATGTCGCTGGTAGTATTACTGTGCACATGAGTTTTAATAGCTTATATTATCTCAAGGTGACTATTATAGCGCGACGGTCGTATGGATATACTTAACCGAATAAAAGAATTCTTCTTCTTATTAATATGAATTAAAATTTTAAAGATAAAACAGGTGGCCAGTTATTTAAATTTATATCTTCATTTCTTCGCTCGGGTGTCAAGGCAAAGCACGGCGTTGAGTTCTGCCACTCAATACGCAATACCTCCAGAATTCAGCAGAAAATTGAGAGCGGAGTGTCTTAACACTATGTTCCATCTGCCTAGACTGCTGTGTGTGGGATACAGCGTGGACCTTAATTTGTATTAAACATTTTTATTAAACTTTTAACCGTGATTCTTCTTAGATAGATTATCTAATAAATTTTAAAAATCAAAATGAGTCAGGGTCGTTGGAATATTTAAAAAAAAAATCGTAGAATATCCTTTACCACAATTTCGCAATAAAAAATGTGTATACA
Organism: Heliconius numata; assembly: GCA_016802625.1. Taxonomy (NCBI): domain Eukaryota; kingdom Metazoa; phylum Arthropoda; class Insecta; order Lepidoptera; family Nymphalidae; genus Heliconius; species Heliconius numata. The sequence goes on along the minus strand of JAEBDU010013287.1, from coordinate 53,028 downwards.
AAGAGCTTTCTGTCGTTACAAAACGCAAACAGCCTCCCGTATAAATAAGTTATTTAAACAAAGTCTAAGTGGAAAATTCCTCTCATACATATTATATAAATAAACAGTCTGTGAAAATAATTATGAATAATTTAAAGATATACATAATATTGTATGTTGATAATTGAAAATGGTGTGTGTGTATGTGTTCATAGAGAGTACCTCCGATCTAGTCATTTTTTTGTGTTATGTCTGTTTCTTATTTTCCACTTTTTTGAGACATTGAGTGTAGAGTGGTGGATGTCAAAGCCTAAAAGCCCCAAAACGAGAAAATTAAAATATTTGATATTTCATTTCCTTAAAAATAAATAATAATATATACTTTATTGTACACCACATAACATAAAAACTTGACTGGGTATCGAACCCACATCTTATCTTCTGCGCTACGTCTAGTCTCTTTTACTATTGGTTCTCGTAAATATCGATCAATAGGTATATCTATCAAAATGTACAGATAATTTTTTTAGAATTATTTGGGGTAAACGCGTAATATATAGATGATTAAATATTGTTAATTAGACATTAAATTGAGCTTAACCAAGGTAAAGTATATTCTAGACTTTTTTATACATTGTTAATGAAACTCCAAAGTTCCCTGTGTAAAGTTAGGGGAAAATGAGATTGCATAAAATAATATTACCCTTCCACCCTCATTTTGTAATTTTAATTTAAGTTTATACGAAACAACTAATTTGGTACCCGACTGCGGCGAAGCTCAAAAAGAGGTTTGGTTTTAGCGCGTATGTATGTATGTCCGTTCCTTTGTTCCATGGTAACTGTTAAACCAATGAACCGATTTCGATAAATGATGATATTTAGGGTGCTCTTTTATTTATAACAAAGTTAATATTATTTTAGTAAGTATTATTACAATTATACCATTTCATATTATTACAATTATACCATTTTACTTATACGTGATTTGCTTAATCAAATTCAATGAATTTGAAGCTAAATACTCCTCTAGCGGTACATCCGTAGCTTGGCTCGGCGTATATTTTTTATTCGTTATAATGAAACGACACGAATTCAGTCCATTTAAACGCGCTGAATGGCCGATGTTGGGAAATGAAAAGCTGTTATGATAGGTTTGTTAGGTCCACGGTGTAAATTGTATAGTCCGTTTGGTCTGTTTGTTTTTATATCGTTAAATTTTACTGTTTATTATGAATTTTGCATGAAAGTAACGCTAGCAATGTTTATTTGTTCAATTCGATGTGAAAAATAATTGGGTTTTAAATTGGTTATATAGGGAAATTGATTGGGTGAAGCAATAGTTGTGTTTTGTATGAATGTACAATTGATTTTGGCTATGATTGGCCTGGTTTGTTTTTCGAAGAGCACGTTGCCCGGTGTCGGATGTACCATTCGGAAGCCATGTCTATATAATTCTGCGAATTGGTGCTGGCAACGAGGCTAAGCGCGGCGTTGAGTTCCGCCGATCAACACGCAATTCGTCCAGTATAGATAAGGCTGAATATACGGAATGGACTTGACTTTCTACTTTATGATATTAGTATAGCCTTATATGTATATATGAGCCATAGAATATTAGTTAATCGTCGCTTCTTTGTTACAATAGCATTTAAAAAGATAATTTTTAAAAAAGCTAAAAATGATATATTAATAATATAGCAATATTACTTTATTTCAAATGAATAATATAATACATTTACAATAAATTGAATAAGAAGCAGAGCCTGATTAATATTTATCTGTGTGCATTACCTTTTTCCTTAATCTTCCCCCGGAGAGATCCACCTTTAATTCGAGAAGATTTATGCCTTACGTGCGTCCGGGCCGGGCTCCCGCTCACGTTTGTGTTTTTTTTTATCTTATTAAATAGAAAGCTACTATGGCGCAGTGGCACAGCGACTGTAAAAGCGAATGCCATGGTTTCGATCCCTAATAAGAATTAGCGTTTGTTTTTGCGTTGGGTTACGCCATTTAACAAGAAAATGTCTAATTGATTAGAAAGGGAGAGGGCGGTATTCTTATTTTACGGCTTAAAGCGTAAAGCTATAAAAATATACCATAGTTTTTATACACATAGCTGAAGAAACCTAGGGACCTAGTGCTGAGACAATCCATTCCCATTAGGACATTTCCATTCCCCACTTTATGCCGAATGCAGTTCTCAACGCCCCGCTTTGCCTCGTTACCGGAGCGAGGAATTTGTGGGTCCGAATTCCACTCGGGAAATATTTTCATTTTCTAGCACAGATAATAAGACAAAGTGCGGTGTTGAGTTACGCCAATGAACACACAATGTCTCGAATTGGGCGGAACTGTGGGATGGAGTACATTTTTCTATTATTATTATAAAAAATATTATTGTGTTGCATTGCAAAGAAATTCTATAAAGTGCAGTCTTTTTAAAACAAAGCAAGCCACGTCATTATAAACGCGTCTCCGATACACCAACCCCTAACACTTTCATCTTCTATGCGCGATATTTTAATGGATGGGGAATTGGATTGAACAAACGTTATATATTTTTAACAGCTTTACTATAAATCTTACGAAATCTGGGAATAAAGATACTGATTTTCTATTTAAAATTACTCGTATTTCATTTTTATACAAATATATTGGGTAAGATGGCGGAACTTAACGCCGCTGTTCATTGCACTCAACTCAAACGTATGCAAACGTTTCGTAACGTAACGTTTCGTTCCTTTGTAAAAATTTACTTCGATACATTTTTCTGCGTAGACAAAACGCAGCGTTGTATTCAGCCACACAAACGGCAATGTCTGGAATTGGTTAGAAAGTAAGGAACGGTGTTTAAACACTACGACTTCTTCTGCTCTCCTATATATGAGAAAATTAAGCTGACACAATATAGAAATAAAAAAATATATATAAAAAATAAGAATAAAGTCTTATTTCTATTTGTTTGTATTTAAGTATTATATTGTCAATATTAAGAACGGTTCCAACTCGACATTGGGCACTACAGATTGCATTGTTAGTGCAAATTAATTTCCATCGAACACTCTTCAGTCTTCACTCCTCTATGCACTGGTGCATCTTACACTCGATTTGTTGAGTGTTTATATTAATTAGCAGTAATTTTCCTATCCATTTAGATTATTTAGTATAGCGTATATTTATAATGCCGTCGATAATATTTTTATATACGTAGAGTCCATAAAAAAGTAGTAATAAATAACATCGGTATCGTGGAAAATATGGGTACTTTTCGACTGTAAGCTATGGTTATGGTTATGGATTGTGATTCCAACGGGAGTTATACGTACAGACCTAAAATTTCATTCGGCACCTAGCGTGTAGATTTACATGAGTGGAAGAACGGGGTGATTTGACACTATTTTTTCTCTGTTTATCGTAAAATGCTGAGTTACGTTGTATATAAGTATTAAATATGTAATGTGTTGTTTTTAATTTTCATTGCAATTAATAAATGGCTGATTTTATAGTAATACTAGCGGCCCGCTCGCGGCTTCACCCGCGTGAACTATGTTATTATTAATTTCTGTCTCCACGACTACGTCCTCGTGACGTCTACGCAAAATTTGAGACTCCTAGCATTTGTAGTCACGAAGTTTCATACAAACTTTCGACCCCAAAAACAACCCCTTAGAAGTCGAATATTGCAAATTCCCGTCTTAGCGAGCACCTACGTCCTATAAGTAACTCCTATGCAAAATTTGAGATTCCTAGCGCATGTAGTTTCTGAGATTTCGTGATGAGTGAGTGACCTTTCGATTTTATATATGTATATAGATAATGTCAAAAAAATGTCATCAGTCAGTGTCGTAGTAAATGCATTTTAAATGTACCGTACCGTAGCGGGCACTTGAGAGGGCGTTGAAATATCATTAGAGTTTAGGGCTTGCACACATTTAATGGGTATAGAAGTTCGTGGCTTTAGATGCGTGTATACATATACATATGAGTCAAACCCAAAGTATATAAAAATATATATTTGTACTTTAGGAGCTTTGTACTTATTAATTATTTTTAAGTAAAATTAATTATTTTACATAATTTTAAAGTAATCAATCTAATCAACTTACTATTAAACTATTAGCCGTATATTTGTTTTTTTTTCTTTTAAATAACATGCTATATTATTAATATTTCTATTTAATAATAGTTGTGTTCTTGACATAACATTTTTGTCGTTTTAACGTAAATAACGTCAAGAGTTATTCAATAAACCAATTTGATGGAAAGCTTTGGCGGTAATAATATTTCTCAATACTTAAGATTTTCTTTTCATATAAAAATCACGTAATTCTTAGCCAAAAATAAATCCGTCTCATTAACATTTCAGGCAATGTTTCAAACTGCCTCAGAATTATTTCTAATAATAGGCCTCAAGTAAGTAGGTAATACTCGTAATTTAGTAGCTCTTTTTCTTTTGTTGAAACACTATAAATTAAAGGAAAACGAAAATTATACTTTCTACGTGACTTTTTGAACCTTATCTCTTACAATTATTTTTGTTAAATGTAACCTGATAAGGGTAATCGTAGGGCAAATTATTTTCTTCAATACAAACCAGATGACAAATGAACAGAATATTAACTTTATTGTAATTTTTTCGCCTGTTAAAAAATCACTTCACACATTTAAATATTTTACACCTATGGGTAGGAATCGAACCCACTACCGTCGCGTTTGCAGTCACGCGCTTGTGTCACGGCATCACAACCTTAAATTTGATTTAATAGATTTTTTTCATGGTTACGCTGTATCCCGCACACAGCAGGATAGGCAGAGGGAACCTAGTGTTAAGACACTCCGTTCTCCACTTTCTGCCGAATTCTGGCGGCATCGCGTGTTGACTGGCAGAACTAAACGCCGCTAGAGACATTTAATGAAAGTTAAACTTATCTATAAAAATAACTAAATATTTGAAAATGTATCATGACAGTTGTTCCTCCTCCCCTCGCCTCCCACTCGGCCGGGACGGGGCGGGACGGGGCGGCTTACTGCGTGACGTTTATCTGTCCCCGCGGCAAGAGCCACCGTTGATCCGGGTGTATTAAACTTCAGCCAAACCTATCCTTTTATAAGCTTAACGAAATATATACTGCTGGCAGTGATGGATAGATAACTTGGATTAGTAGCTGGTCTTAGAAATGTGCTGGTTTTGGGTTCAGATCCTAAACGGGGAAACTAGCAGGCTGGTCAGAGAATCAAGTGTTAAGATACTGAAGACCCTGCTTTGTCTTTTGGCCAGAACTTGGCTTTTCCCGAAAACGAATGAATGAATTATATTACTTTTGATATAATTCATTTCCTCCAGTGGTAGTCGAGGCCAGACAAATATCAGTTCAGTGATTTTCAGTGGTTCATCAGATATTAGGGAATTTGTAATTTTTTGAAAAAGAAAATAACAGAGATTTTTGAACAAAATTATTTTAGCTTCACGCTATAAATTCTTTTTAGTATTCCATTTAGCCAGGGTAAGTAGAGGTAATTTTCCGCCGAGTTCTGGAGGAATTGCGTGTTAAGTGGCGGAACTTAACGCAGCACCTTGTCTCCACACTAGAGTAAAGAAAATATTAAATATTTCATTTTCTCGAGCGGGAATCGAATTCACAACCTGTCACGCGCTTGTGCCCCTGCGCCAGTTTAGAGATGAGACGAAACATATAACAAAAAATATAATACATACATACAACAGAAACATATAACAAAAAATATAATAAATACAAAACCATGAACATTTACATATTCATATATAATGCCTGAATTTAAAGTGAAAAATATTATATATACTTCAAAATAAATTATTATTATTATAATGAATTAGTAATTGTAGAGTAATTTTACGTCCGAATAAACATGTTCTGTTTTCACAGCAACTTGGATTATGCTAATATAGTTGGATATGAATATTTATTTATGTGCGAATTTAATATGCTTTTGTAAATAAAAGAGTCGGTCTCTCTGTGTTGGGGCTGGACGCGTCGGAACGGTTATTGCTCCCACGATACTTTATTTTACTTTTTTTTGTATATAAGTGTGCAATATAAAGGGTGTAGTGGGCGTAGTGGCAGCGTCTGATCGTGATGGTTGATGGTTGTGGGTTCTATTATTACTTGGTAGACAGATTTTATTTAAATGTAGATAGAAGAGGAAGGCGTTAAGTTCCACCACTAAACACGTAATATCTCTAAGATAAAGTGAGCTTTAACTTGATATTCTAATTAAACAAAACCTGACGAAGATTTTTGATAAGTATGAGGCTTTGCAACATATATATACAATTACTGCATTGGAAATCGAATCCATAATTATCATTATTAATCTTAGACAATTCTCCACTGAGTCGTGATGGTGTCACTATAAAATTTTTATCACCCTTGTAGAGTACAATGCCCGTTCTCTTTTCCAAGAACTTGCAATTTTCCTCTGCGAAACTTTCAACAAGTGCTTTCATAATAAAACCAAAGCTTGCAAGTTTAAAAATACATTTGCAGTCAGCTGCGATGAGCCAGAACACCCTGTACAGTGCTATGGTAATATCCCCTCGAAGATTTCTTAATGTCAGTCTTACTTTGTCTCACTGTTCGTCTACTGTTGTATGAATTTTAAAGTTTCTTCAGAGAATAATTCTAGTTTGTAGTTTGTAATAAAATATTTTTATACTTTTCTTTTGTTTCTGTAGTTTAAGTCAATTTGAGGTTTTTAAAATTGATGCTATACTTTTGAAATGTGCTCACGTGTTATTTTTAGAATCGTTTCTATTTTTTACATTTAAGATGGAATGGGTTTCACCAATTCGTGTTTTAAAATATTTTGTTTAAGCAAAACGCTTAATTGTTTTATTAAAAGTATAAACATTTATTTTAATTACTAAAAGCTATTTTTTTAATCAGGTTTTTTGTCTTTCAGGTACGTACCAAAAGTGGCTGTTCCTTGCTCTGTTCATCTAAGAAACCCAAAGGTATTAGGTGAGATCCAAATTAATATTAAATTTATATAAATTAGGCGCGAAACTTGCCAGAAAGTTACCGAAATTTTCTCTCCCACAAGAGCCTTTGTTGGAATCATTTATTGTTTTTGACAATTCACTAGAGATGAATAGCTCGAAGTGAAAAGATTCGGCAATCTCGAGATAAATCTTGAACAAAAGTTGTTAGATTACCGCCGTCTATTTATGCGAATTAGTTTCCTATGCTAATTCCTTTAGTTTGTTTAGTTTTAGTCGTTTGGTAAATCTCGCTGTAGACATATGTACGTACGGCTTTGTAATTTTGAACCCTTACAAACTTTTAAGTAATAAGCCTTGTGTTACGATTGAAGTACTATAAAATTTCTAAAAAATATTATTAATTATTAATTTTAATGTAACATTTTGATAACATTTATGTTTAAAAGTCGGTTATTTTTAATCTAAAAACAGAATAAAGTATCGCTTCAATTTTAACTCGCTTAAATAGCTTTAAATTTATATGCGTCGCGTAGCCCCGGGGAATCACAAACAAAAATTACAGAATTTTAAAATGTTTTTTTATTTAAAAGTAAATTGAAGTAATTGAGGTGAAAATATTTTAAACACATTGAAGGAAATTTTTATTTAATTAACAACTATTGTCAAAATTCAGTAAATTCCCAGGTTTTCACAGACCAGTGGATTCTATTGTTGAGTCTGATTGTAAACACGATTGTTCTATGTTCAATTCCTACTGGGAGGATAGAAATACTCTCATGTTGTCTCTGTGGTAACAAACTGACCGTGGCGTTGAGTTCCACCACTCAACACGTAATGTCCCAAAAATTGGGCGGAGAGTGGTGAACACTAGTTTCCCTCTGCTTACCTACCTGTATAAACAAATCAACCTATTATTCAATTACCATCTTTGCAGCTGTATTACTAAATCATCACCTCAATGAATAGTCGTATAAATGAATCTATGGTCATAGTACAGTAGTATGCACCGCTACGCTTCGCTCTCTCACAACGACAAGCTAGCGGTGTGGAAACGCTGATATCCAAAGCTGTATTAGTGGCCAACTCTGTTTGCCCTTCGAGCGTTTGTGGGCTTAATCGAATAATTCTATACCTATAGATGGTTGAATGCATTGTTATTACAATTAATATGAAATTAAATATCTAAATTGATAATTTTATTTTAAACTGGTAAAGTATGTAAAATATCTTTTTTTTTAATGCTATGACTTGTAGTAAGATACCCAGTAATATTTTTTTTACCTTTTATGTAAGAAACATATTTTTAAAGCCATTCTGGGTTAGTGGGAAAATAATAACGGTATGGTTGTGAGTTTGATTCCCATTCTGTAGAGTGAATCATTTTTTGTCCAGCTCTGGTAGACGAAACGCGACGTCGTGTTTCCCTATCTGTCTTAAAAAGCGAAAAACAGAGTGTTTTATCACTAGGTTTCTTCTACCTACCCTGTTATGAAGGTTAAAATGTTAAACTGAAATATTTGTATAGAAATACTTTGTAATTAAATATACTTTCCCCCTTTTGTAGCCATACTGTAGTATTATTCAAAATTGATTTATTGATACATTGGCGTTAAAATACGTTCTGTTTTAATATCAACTGACACATGAGTTATGGTTGTTTACCGCCGCCGGGTGTCACCTTATGAACGACACTGATTTATTATTAGATGCTTGTTTCGTGAACAACATAAACAATTTTGTTTTTTTATTCTTGTTTTGTTTAGATTTCTTTTTAATTTTTTACGAATTGTTTCCTTTTGTTTATTGTTATATGTATACCAGTTTTTTATGAGAAAGGGTCTTCGTTATATTGGCTGTACTATATAAAAACGATTCTTAAATTCGAACCGGTAGCCTCAAATTATTGCGTCAAAAACAAACTTTTTAACTTTGTAATATATAAATATATAATGATTTTGTTGTTCACATCTTTACTTGTCGTTCATGTATTCAATATTATTAATAATTTCATCTGATAACTTAATAAAATATGTTAGTTCTAAAGAGCGATTATATTTTTTTAAAAATTTTAAAATGGAATTCAACAAATTAGACATGATAAAATTGCTATATGTACGTTTAAACTGTGTTAAGACCTTATGAGCGTATGAGATTATTAATAAACAGAAATAACAATTTATCACTAGCACACTGAACTAAATTGAACGTAGTAAACGTTACCAAAACATCGCTTTAAACTAAATTAAGGTTTACACGTGTCGGCGCGTACCCTTGAGACGCGACCACGTGACGCCTCGCCCCTGTGCCCCAGTGCTCCTGTTTAAATACCAGTCAAGATTCGATTCCGTTGGCGACAGGTTGTGTGTTCGATTCCCGGCCGACGAACGACCGACGGATACAGCGTGAAGCTGATAATGGTTACTTTCAATGCTCTATGATTTTAAATTCTCAATAATATTTTGCCGATTTGAACTTATAACTCACAGTTTATATTATTATTATGAAGTATTTTTTTGTCTACTCCCACTGTTTTAAATTGCAAATATAAATTCAACATTCATTTACACGTGTGCTACGTTTGTCTACGTAGAGCTACGAAGAGCGCAGCATGAAATAAATATACGTAAATTCATTGCTGTACTTGTATACACTAATTTAATTATAGGTGATATAAGTTAATAAGAAGTATCTTTATGTTTATGTATATGTCCTTGTAAGTTTAGATAGTGTAGGAGAGCAGTGAACTAGATTTATTAAGTATTTTCAAAATTCCTACAGGAATAGTAAAAATGGGGGTTTACTTTTAACATATATAACTTACAAAAAAAAACTTTTTTTAGGAAACATATAAAAATTTTAACGTAGCGGTATTTGAACCTGCGCTCTTGGAAAAAGTCCCATTGAGTTGATCGGTGGGATTTCACTTGTTTTACTTCACGCATATAAAGTTGCGGACTTCAATTAGCGTAGTTTAAAGTGGAATAACGTCACCTCGAATGCAGTTTCTTAAATAAGTAGGAAGTGAGAAGCGGAGTGATACATCATTACTTTTTTTATTTGAAATTTATCAAGTTTAAATTTATATACCGTGACGTACTAGTTAAAAATACTTCTATTTTGGTTAAAAATTCCTTTCATTTCGCTTAAAATACTTTGCTGTGTACGCTCATGTATGTGTATTTAGTGAGCGATATTTCAGTTCTCGTTGTATTTACGAATGGAGTGCTATTCGCGTTAGCTACACTAAAATAAAGTTAACTATTTTACTAACATTTAAGTATTCTTTTTATCTTTGCGAATAGCTTAATTCTATGGAGAGAGAAAACTTAGTGTTAATTATAATAGTGATACATTTGTAGTGACAAATTTGTACACAATTCAAATTCAAAATATTCTTTATTCAAATAGACTATTACTATAAGCACTTTTCAATCGTCGAATGAATATATGACCAAAAAGCTACCACCGGTTCGGAAGGCAGTTCTGCTGAGAAGAGCCGGCAAGAAACTCAACAGTTGCTCTTTTCAAAGTCAATGGTACAATCTATTACATTTGCTGGCAGCTATCCTGCATTACATTCAATAGACAATAATTAGAATTCCAGTTGTGAAAACTTTCAATATGTTCAATTATTCATACAAGCTCATACGTACACTAAATTGATTAATAAATAAATATAAAAATAAATTCGTTTTATACTATCAAAATACTGAAAAAAGAACATGGAACCATCTTTATTATTTATTTGTATAATTTATTGTACTATATAGTCCACCAATAGCCTATCTTAGGAGTGAGCATCGGTCTACAGCGAGTAAACATATCTGTTTAAGCCTATTGTCGATTTATCCGTATGTACACAATCCACCCAAGATTGGGTTATTATTATACTAAGAAAATATTTGTTTAAATTGATCGTGTCTGTATGAGAACTTTAGTTCCTTTACATATTTGTTTGGTTTATTATTCTAGCCAAAAACTTTTTTGTTAAAATCTTATTATAAAAAGGAAAAAAAAAGGTGACTCAATTAAATATTTGAATGATCCTCGTTTAATAATAACATCTACTTTTTATGTATCATGACAGTCCACGTCTTATTAGGGAACCTGGAAACTTAGCGTTAAGATACTCCGTTCTCATTAAGACACTTCCTTTATCGATTTTCAACGGATTTCTAGAGGCATAGTGCGTTACCAGAGCGTGGGATTTAAAATATCAAATATTTCAATTATATATAATTTTCGGGAATAGAACCGACGGCAACCTGTTGCGTTTACGTTCGAACGTTGAGTTGCTGCGCCATGACCGACTTCAATATCTATTTCGCCTTTAATAAATCGTTAAGTAACTAGTAAAAACAAGCACTAAGTACGTTAAAGTGAAACTAGCAGTAAATGCAGCGTAATCTCTTTAGAAGGACGTCTGCGTTAGCCATAATAAGCTATTCCCTAGACCGTAGCGCACTAATGTGAACTTACTTCACATGTGTCTGGTTACATGTATAATGCTGGTGGACGGTATTTGTCGTTTTTTATCTCTTTTTGCACGTTTTTTTAGGTTCACGCTCTATCCCGCACACAGCAGGATAGGCAAAAGGGTTAAGACATTCGCTTTAAACCAAAAGTGAAACTTTCAAAATGTTCGAATATAAATTCCAAATTCATAGTTTCCGCTCAATTTAATGTTTATGGTTGCCATAGTGATTATGTAAATATCTGTACCGGTTTATGTCCTTTATGTCTTCCGGGTTAACGTGACATGGGAAGTGACTAGTGAAAATTATGTTATCGTTTTGGTTTTCATTAAAATTTAGACTGAGGCTTTCAGCTGAAATCCTGTTCAAGTCGGACACTAGTATTAGATAAGTTATTAACTAAGTTAGTAATAGATAACTACTAACTTAGTTAATAACACTTATGTGACTTCAAGAGACAAATTTAGTTGAATTTTTTGCGTTCTTAGATATGTTGGTTAGCTTTAAAGTGATATTATGTAGGTATATTCATATTCGCGAAAGCATAATATTTTTTAATCTTAATATATTTGATCATCATTTCTATGCTCTATGTCAAAAGCCAAATATCGTCTCTAACATTTTCCCCATTTTCCGCCGAACTCTGGAGGCATTGCGTGTTGAGTGATTGAACTCAACGCCGCTCGTTGTCTCGAAACCAAAGCGAAGAACTGAAAATATAAAATATTTCATTTCCTCGAGTGAGAATCGAACCCTCAACCTGTCGCGTTAACACACCCTTGTCCCCCTACGACACGACTTATCCCTAAATTTGAAGCAAAAAATTTGTTGGCACAAAAATATAATATAACAAAAATGTAATATTTCTTCCAATCCTAATATGTACGAGTACATTGAACGTAATCTTAGAGTGCATGTTGGACCGCACAGCTGTGGTTTACTTAATTAGTGTTTGAGCTTGTCGTGCGTCAACTCCTACATGTGCGACGTTAATTAATAGAAATGTTTCTCGTTATATAACGAATTAACGGATAATAACGGATATTGATGGACTGGCACTGGGCAGTGTCTGGCTGTTATTTTTATATACGCGACAGTTGTAGGGTCGATTCTATTTTGGCTTAGAAAATCTAGCGGTAACGTCGGTCTATATATAACTTATTTTAAGTATAGAGTGCATGACGAATTTACTTAACATTGTTTTAGATGATAATATTTATGAAAAAATCTGTACATTAGTTACATTATATTTACAGTACACATTGTTAAAACAATTTGTCATAAATTCTACTATAGATATTTTTTGAAAAAATAAAACATAAACGTGTATCAAATATTTGATTTAGATCATAAGGAAAACTTTCTACACGACATTTTACTTCCCCTTCAAAACGCACCATATTTCTATGTGTGTGAACGAATAAATATTATCGTAACTCATAAGTACGAAGAAAGGTCTACTTCTCTACATCCATCTCTTTGTTATTTATGAGTTATATTTATTTATGATAATGCCGTTACGGTGCGGGTTAGTGAAGCCTAGCTGCACGCAATGATTCTTGGTTCAATTTATAAGAAATATTTTATTATTTTTGTTTCAAAATATAATCGAGCGATCGGTCATCTTCGTTCTATAATGTAACTTGTTATTGAATTAAAAACCTGAGAACATTAAATTTTTACATTAAATATCAACCCCTTTCAATAATAATTAGATGAAAGAAAGAAGAAGAAGAGAGAATAACATGCATAATACACAAAATTGACAAAATTTCATTGTAATATTAGTTAAATCCATCCGCCCTCGACCCCTGAAACGGGTCAAGAGCGACGCTAATGAGCAAGACTTCCTCCGGGCTCCGCTACGTTACGGTTGTTACGTTTGTGTCGAGTGTAGTGTAAGCTTTTTATATCCATGGATGTGTATGAGGATTTTGTGAGCTTTTGTGAACTTTTAAATGGTTATAATCTTTCTTAGGAAAGTGTTGAGTTCTTCGAAATTTATGAATAGATAGAATGTAATGGCTGTATGAGAGCATACCTTTGTCGTCCTTTATGTACTGGATGCAGTGAGTAATTTAAATAAAATCATTTCATTAAATTGGGAATCGAACTCACAATTAACGCGGGAACTGTCAGTCAATTTCTTAGCGCGCCAAGATGATAAAGTAATATTTATACGTATGTTTTCTTTAACTATGAAGTTCCCAGCGTGCTAGGATCGTGCCAGCCTAACAAAGGTTATAGGAAAATATTTGTATTATATTCTGATAAATTATTTTTGAACTGGCAATACTGGAAATGGTGATATATATACTCGTACATATATACGTATACTCAAATCGTGGCACGACTTGGACTAACTTTCCCTAATGGAACTTGGTCGCGGTTTCGATGAGCTCCGAAAATTAGATTACGCTAAGTTAACCCTAAGTAAGGATTACGTTGTAAGTTAAGAATCGCCAAGGACAATGTTCCCACAAGAATTTTAAAGCTTTTTTCTTATATATTAGGTAGCTTTGATTTACCCTTTTAATAATTTATGGTGGTCGGTTCAAAATCTATTCGAAATCGTATCGAATCGAAATCGAACTTTCACACTGTATGTCACGCATGTAGCAATTTGATAACTAAAAACCTAGTGTTAAGACACTCCATTCGCCACTTGCCGTCTAATTTTTGTGACGCTGCGTCTTGGATATCAACGCGTTGGCAGTCTAATTCACAATCGTCGCGTCGCGCTTATAGTCAAAATATGTGCCGCTACGACGCTACGACTGCCTTGGAAATATAAATATGTTTCTTATAAAAACAATATTAATAATAATAGACTGTAAAAATTTATTTTCTATTTTTTCACAATATGCACGCTGAACGAATTGAGAAATACAAAAATAGAAATTGTCTAAATTACAGATTACTAAAATAAAATTCAAAAGCTCTTCTACAATATCATCAGATCGCGTGTTCGCGATTTTAAAATGAAATAAACTATCGTAAAATTTGTTTATGCAAGAAGATTTATAAATGTAAAAATGTTTTCAATGTTTTTGTATTTGTCAAATATTAATGAAACTAAGTGCTCTAAAATCTAAAGTACTTTTTTGCTATGTTTAATTAATAGTAAACTTAAAGACTAATTTAAGTGTTCTGTAATAGTTTTTTAGTGCAGAATACATAAAGCTAGGTAGTTTAAATAATAATTAAAATATTAATGACGCAACACGCAATCCCTCGAAAATTTAGCTGAAAGTGGAGAGTGAAGTGTCTTATCTTAACACTAACTTCCCTCTTCCTACCCTGCTATATGCTGAATACATAGCAAAACTGGAAAACAAAAGAAAAAACCCCATAAAATATCCCATTATTAATACAGCGAGTTAGTTATTTATAGGTTTAACGACATCCCAGATTGAAATGTTACAACGGGCAATTTATGAATAAAAGATGTTCTTATTGCCTCGCTGTTGACGATGTACTATAAACTTTAATTGTGTCGTTGCTCGTTACTGCCTTCGATCCTTATTATGTTGGACATCAAGTTTTAATTGTTTTGTATTACGAATGACGCTATCGCGTTTAGCTATGGTTTTTAGATTTTTTGGATGGATCGGATGTCGAGGCAAAGCGCGGCGTTAAGTTCTGCTATTCAACACGCAATACTTCCAGAATTTGGCGAAAAATGGGCAATTGTCCTGCTGTGTGCGGGATACAGCTTGAAATAGAAAAAATATATTAGGTGCCCCTTATAGCGCAAATATTGTGTATAATATTTCTTATAGTTGCCAATGCTAGTCTCGATTAGTTCAATATTATTTTTTAACTATACATAGATTATTATACATATGGGGTCTTTCCAACCCCAATAATAAAGATTTGTTTTTTACAAATATCTATAAAAGTAATATGGACAACACTTTTATTTATATAAGTTGATGAATGTAAGTAGTATTCAAGCGACAATTCAGTATTAAGTGTTTTAGCACTTTAAAAAATTGTTAATTTAGTATAGTTTACACGAAATAACCGAGACGTCTAGACGCGGTTAGCTTTAACGAGAAAACTGAATTGAATCTGAATTACATCTTAGAGTAAAATGTACTGGTAAATGTGGATAAGTACAAAACTGCATTTCTCATGTCTAATATTAATAAAACGATTATTTTGTTAGTATTTTGAGGATTATGAGTAAATTAAAGAATTGTATTGTGGTGCATAATGCTTTGCTATTTGGTCTGTTTATATAGAAAAACTAGCGGCCCGCCCGCGGCTTCGCCTGCGTGAACTAAGTTATTATTAATTTCTGTCTCCATGAGTACCTTCGTCCTATAAGTGACGTCCATGCAAAATTTGATACTCCTAGAATTTATGGTAACAAAGTTTCATACAAACATTGTACCCCAAAAACAACCCCTTAGAAGTCGAATATTGCAAATTCCCGTCTTAGCGAGCACCTACGTCCTATAAGTAACTCCTATGCAAAATTTGAGATTCTTAGCACATGTAGTTTCTGAGATGTGGTGATGAGTGAGTGACCTTTCGATTTTATATATAATATATAGATTACAGTGCTTAGTTTCATTTCACGGTTTCGTAGTTAGTGGTATTATTAGTGAACAAAATGGAGGACCGAAGCACATAGTGATTAATCACTAACTTCGTTTTACTTCGTAGAATAAAAAATACGTAATAGTGTTAGGATAAGCCGTGCCTTTATTAGTAGACCGTAGTAATTGAAAAATAATATACTCGTAACACCAATATGGGTTACATTTTAACACTATTCGAATGTAACGTGTCCATAGTACGTGGCATTATTTAAATTAACGACCTCGGACACAGTGGGCACGGATGTTAATTGGTATACTTAACCAATTGCAGTACAAAATTTAATTATATTTTAATAATACATTGTTCATTTTAAATGGATTATTTTGTTCTTATGGATATACTTTTTTTGTAGGTTCAAACTGAACCCCTCGTAGAGTGTAGGATAGGCAGAGGGATCTTGGGATCGTAGTGTTAAGACACTTCGTGCCCGTTAAAGGATTTCCGTTCCCCACACTCATGAAGTGGAGTGGAGTGGCGGAACTCAACGCCGCGTTTTGCCTCTTTACTAAAGTGAGAACTTTATTTCCTCGTGTGAGAATCGAACCCATTTGTCGCGTTTAAACACACACTTGTGCCCCTGCGTCTACAAATATCTACCAATATTTAATAAGGATCTTTTAGTATTAGTCTTGAAACACTTTATTTTCTTGATAACATTGGATAGCTTACAATTGAATTTCACTTCTCCAACATAAAACCTCTGGTGCATTAGTATTGTTTACTACATTTTAGTTACCTATCCTTTTTACAAAAACTTAGACAAAGATAAAGAAAACATCCATAAAAAATAAATAACACCTACCTACTCAAAAACAAATCTTTATTTGGATTCAAAGCAGTTGGTAAGTGCGAGGCAATCATGATAATGTATATATTCATTAGACCGGGGCTTCCCCCGGAATGCGCGATGAGTGCGACTGGCACGTGACTTATTAGCCCCAGACGAGATCAAAAGTACCTACCTACTTTCACCCACTGGAATGGCTTCTCCGCGGACGCGATGCCAATTTGTAATACAGGGGGTTGTGTGTTTTTGTGTGAGTTTCGAGTTTTTTTTTTATTAAGGGTAAAGATGGCGGGCCCTTATTTTTTTCAACTTTTTGCTTCAGTAGAAATGGTTAGATTGGTAGACGTAATTGATTGCTGAACGTTGTTCTTACTGATGCAGAGAAACCATTTTGTATATAAATAATATAGGTTTAAATTTCTAAATATACCTATACATTATACCAAAGTCAGTTAGCTTTAGTCAGTCAGTACACATATTTTTGTTAACGTGCGTTTTTTACAGCTATGTACATTTAAATATTTACTACCGCATTAATAATTCTAAGGTTAATAATTTAATTATATCAAAATCCTCACAACCAACGTTATAGTTAAACTTGTCTCGTTTGCGTCATAGCATAATTTACATATTATGTACCATCAATCTTATGCCATGCATTTGGCATTAGGTCGTGAGGCAGAGAACTTCATTATGAAGAATGACGCATTGTGGAAAATATCATTTCTGATTTAAACTCAGTCGTGACGGTCGAGTCGACTGGGTTCGATCCTCACTCGTTTAAATGAAGAATTTGTGTTGTGCTTCACCACTCATCCCGTAATACTTCGAAAATTCGGCGAAAAGTGGGGAACGGAATATCTTAACACTAGGATCCCTCTGCCTATCCGTTATGTGCGGAACACTTCATCTTGTTCTTCAACATTTTTCAAGTGTCTTACCCGCAAAAGTAAAATATTAAAAAAAACAAAAACTATTTGCCATACATTTTTATTAAGCTACGTTAAATTTCTTATATGTTTGATTAATCATCTAATTATGTTAATGGCATCTCTGTAAGGAGAGATTTCCCAAAGATTATTATTGAGAAGTTTCACTTTATTTTCATTATATTTCTAAAAACAAAACATTATTTATCATTCCCTAACAGTCTCTAATATAACTACAGTAAAGACAAAAAATATATATATGTAGAAACGTTCACAGCTAAGAAAACTGAATATTTGAATACACAATAAAATATCAAAGAGTATTATCTGACCTAAAATATCCAAACCTTATATTTAAATTTTTCTTCGCGAATATTATGTGGAAGCTGCCGTCGACAGCGAGATAAAGATGCTGAGTAAAGAAGCAAATTTGAAGCTCTCTCGCAAACTTTTATACATTCCGAGACAATGGAGTTGTCTTGTTTTAAAATTAAAGTATACTGCCTCCTTTTTACAAGGAGTAATTGAATGGGGTAACTAAGTAATCTAAGAAGAATACCATTTGTATACTTATTTTAGATGTGCTTTTCACTGTATTTAGTTAAAATATATACTGTTAAGACCAGTGGTGGCGCAAGGGCAAGTGTGTGACTGTAAACGGAACTGGTTGTGGGTTCGATCTCCACCAAGTAGACAAAATGCGTTGAATAGAAGTACTCTAGTAGTAAATAGTTAGTCCTCTCTCTTTCTTCTCATTTCTCACTGATAATGTAACTAAAATGCTATTTTTGTGTACACTTCTTGTACTTCCTATTTGTACTTCCTATTTCATAATTATTCACACAGAATATTTTAAAACTAGGTTCCCAGGTTCCCCCTGCTAACTCTGCTATGTGTGGAATACGCAGTGAAGCTAAACAAAAGATAAAAAATATATACAATGGAACATGGAGAATAGAACTTTCCGTAAATTAATATATTATATCAGTTTCACGAAACTTATGCAATGTTCAGTGGAGCCTGAATAGATAACAAACTTGTAAGCCTTCTCTTAGAGCGCAAAGGGGGCACAAAAGGCCCATGAATTTTTAAATACTGACCTCGATAACGCTCTGTAACAATACTGAGCCCGTATTAGGCTAGTATAGTCGCGTCGGCTTTGTGAATTGGATCTCTTATATTATTTACTTACATATGACTTAATTAACTTGAATTTGTATCTCTATTGCTCTATGTGGAGAGTAATGTTATGTAAATGTTTTTTTTATAGGGATAACTTAATCTTTCGTCCTTATCCCAAAAATGTTACTTAGGTCCTTCGTTTTAGAGGTCATTTTTAACTACCGCTGTGCGTAGAAACGTGAAATTTGGGCAGATACTTACTTTCGTAATCTGGACATCCACTAAGAAGGGATTTTGAAAAATTTTAAGCCGAAAATTAAGGGCGAAATTGGTTGAAAGTTTATATGGATTTTTTTTTAAATCGGCACCGATTTTTATAAAATTTGAAATTTAGATTTTTATAAGTATTTAATTGAACACATGTTTCATTCTACCCCTGAGGGGGCAAATAAGGGGTTGAAAGTTTGTATAGAAAAATCTATGAAACGCCACCGATTGTTATAAAATTTTAAATTTAGACTCTTAAAAATATTTAATTGAACATGTGTTTCATGGTTTTCTAGAAATCACCCCCTCAGGGTGCAAATAAGGGGTTGAAAGTTTGTATGGAAAAATCTTTAAATTGCCACCGATTTTTATAAAATTTGAAATTTAGACTCTTAAAAATATTTAATTGAACACATGTTTCGCACATTAGAATTCACCCCTAAATAAGCAAGCGAAGCTGCGCGCGTCCGCTAGTTTGTTATAATTGTTGCATAATTACAGATTTAATGTTAGTTAAACATAAATTGCCATTTCTAAGAGCAGATAGATATAAGTGTATATTTTAAGATAATTTGTGCAAATCCTTCATAGAAATGAATATAAACTAGTCTACGAATGCAATGTCATAGCAGCGCTAAGACTCATTAAAAATAAGTTCTTGCGAGTTAGTATATTGTAAGCAACGGACCATCAGTCAGTGTTGCCTTCATGACGACTAATGGAGCCAAGCACTCGGGAGAGCTGCATAGGAATATTGCACATGAAAATTGAAAAAATATACTTATCTATTTATAATATAGTATACAATATGACGGACGGACGGGCACAATGGACTTGGAGACCGTTTAAACAAAGACAGAGAGATTTAAGAAGTTTTATAATAATCATACAGGCACAATGTAATTAATAGAGAAAGATATTTTTCTAAATCTCGAGTAGTTTTGAAGTCAGTGTTTTTTTTTTTCGATATTTAAAAGACACGTATTTTGGAAATAGTTTGTTGTAGTCTTTTGTCATAGAAAATTTATTTTATTTTTGATTTAATGTTTTATTATTATTTTCTTAGCTACATTTCTTATCTCTGGTGGGGGAGCCAGAGAGATCGCAGCTCACTTTTCGCCTCATCTGTTATCATCTGTTATACATATACATGTCCCCGGGGCATCATCATGCTTGAAATTATTTTAATATAAAATATTTTAAAAGATACCATGTAATCTTATCTTATCATTTCTTATCTATTTCTATATTTGTCATATATTTTCGAAAACTCACGTCTGAAATATGCCTTATGACGTGAACAAGAACAAATAGCGCGACTTTCTAGTAATAGCGGTAGCGAGTGCGATGCAACTCGGTCAAATATAATTATGATTAACTCTTGGAATGTCTTTGTTTCATTATATATTTGCTCAAATGAGCAATTATATGATTTGGCTTTTGGCTTTTGTTGGGTAAAACGCGATGGTTGAGAGTTCGATCACCACTCGAAGGAATATCTATTCAGATTACTAATCTGACAGTTCGATAGAGGTATATTTTATTTACCTGTTTTGGCGTGATAAAGCACGGCGTTGAGTTACAATACGATATTATCTTTACAGTATGTGTCAACAACTAATTTATATTCTAAGTTAGTTGACAAATTAGAAGTCTGAAATTAATTTATGTTCCCTTTGTTTTTATTTATTTATTTCATAAAGCTACTTATATATTCTGTTTCTTGAATAATACATGGCGCAGGTACGGGTTACTTAGTTTGAAACTTTGAGAGTAAAGAGTCAATATTTACATTGAAATGTATGAATATTACACAATTCTAATATGTTTGTTACATTATAACATTCATGTTACAACCTCGCCGCATAAATCAACGCCGTTTGAACGGACTGACAACAGCTATAACCATTTTCGATATCACATATATGTTTCTACATATTTCTATCAAATTGTTAGGAAGATAGAGAATATTTAGTGTTATGTCACTGTGTTTTCTCATTTTCTGTTGATTTTTGAAAATTGCTTGATGATATCTATGTTAGATCAGGACTTGTACAACAATATTATTAAGAATATTAAATTTTAAGTATTTGTACTTTTTAGAATATTTTTATAAGTATAATGTGTTTTACTTCAGTCTTCCCATAATACCCGTGAGATTGCATTATATGAAACTGGTGGATAACCAGTGCATAGCTCATCATATTGTATCAGTTTGGTTATCACATGACTTCCACGTGTATTTCCCAATCGAGGTGACACCTGCAAATGCATAATTCAGTACGTATCATGCAAGATAACGAGCTTTCCACCATTTTGTCAACACCTGTGTTGAACTACATGTGACAATTTATATAGCAACGGATTGATTGATAAATGGGTGTCGGGTAATGGTTTTGTCAATTTTGATGTGATACTCCCATACTAAATATAGAAAAATATTTTTAGTTTCATGCTGTATTCCGCTCACAGAAGTGTAGGCAGACGGAAACTAGTGATAGGACATTCCGTTGCCTGTTTTTCCGCCGAATTCTGGAGGTATTGCTGGTTGAGTGACGGAACTCAACGCCGCGCTTTGCCTTGACGCCAGAACAAATATTTCATTTCCTCGGGATGGGAATCGATTTCACAATCTGTCGTGTGTTTATTAAGTCACACTTTTAGAAAACGTATAAAAACTTAAGAATATTAATTAAAGTAGAGACGGGACTCGTACCCGCACCACTTGGCGGTCCATGATATTTGTGGTTTTTATTTTGCAATAATATAAAATCAAGATTTTCTTTCCTTAACGCAAAATAAGAAAACATTATTTTAAAAATTCACACTCGAGGTCTTTAGAGAAGGTCAGAGTCCACATCGGGCGCCACTTGAGAACATGTGTCGTTTTCACGTAACGACAGCTACGTAACGTCGGGTTTGTTTAGCGAATAAATTTTTATTACTTCCTGCCTTGTCTATTCTAACGAGGCACTTGAACCCCGCTTAGTAATTGTTATTAAGAAATATTACGAAAATGGCATTTTGTCTTTATGTGGTAATAAGCTTCACACTGTACCCGTAGCAGGGTTGGAAACATGGGAACCTACTGATAAGACACTCCGGTCCTCACTTTTCGTCGGTTAAGGTATTGAATGTTGAGTGACGTAATTAAACGCCACGCTTTGCTTTGTTACTAGAGCGAGGAAATGAACATTTTAATAGATGCCTACTCTGCTATAGAGATGACACAGCGTGAAGCTGGAAAAATTAAGAATAATAAAGGGAAAACTATAAACCTAATAAAACATACATATTTATTCTCTATTTAAATAAAAGTTACATTTGTAGAAATGTCGAAAACCTTTAATGTAAAGTTAGGGCAGTAAGCAGGTGAAATAGTGCACTCCAATTGGTTCTCGTATGTGCCTTCGACAGTAAATTGTATGGCCATCGAGAGCTCTACAAACGACCAATTCCGAAAACTTCAACGATTTTATTCTTTCTTCAATTTAAATTTCGTGAAAGACAATAGAAGATTGTATCTAGTTTGAGTACATACGAATGTATATATAGTCACATTACTTTGCTTGGCTTATTGTCTCCGCTATATACACAGTTTCAAAGACACCATATGCTCGATAACGGTGCTACTATTTATCTACTTAAAACAGTTTTTTTATTATGTAATCCTCCAGAATTCGTCGGCATGTGATGTGGACATGTGGCATGGACCGGATGTGTCTTTATGGGAACGGAGTAGGTTCCCATAAAGACACATCCGGTCCCAGGTTCCATCCTACCTTGTTATGTGCAGGATATAGCGTAAAGCCAAAAAAATGGGAAAGAACGACTATGTGAAAAGGAGAATAGTATAAAACGTTTGAAGCTTGATGTATGTATATACATCTATGTATCTGTATGTGGAAGAAGCGTTGAGTTATTAAGAAACTATATTAATATAGAGAAAGTAATAAATGTTTGCTGAAACGTCATAAATATCTCGTATAAAAGATAATATTCAAGTCAATCATAGGGTAATAAAAGTGTTAGGAGCACTTCAGTATATTAGGTTTCTTGTATTGCACCTAAAGTGCCTATAAACCAAGTGCCTTCTAATGTACTTTACTGTAGCATCAGGGGAGGCATAGTTTAATCTTTTTGTAGTGTTTTTTATAGGTCTTAATTATAAAGTGTTACTAATATTATATATATGTATGGTGGTACTGTAGCTTAGACGTATATACGTATGTACATATATATGTATATGTAAATGAGGCCAGGTTTGGCGCTGGGGCACTAAGTGTGACTGTGAAGTCGACTGGTTGTGGGTTCGAACCCCATTCGAGAAGGTTAAATATTTATTTAAATTTATATTTCTACTTCTTCGCTCTAGTGTCGAGGCAAAGCTCGGCGTTGAGTCCCGCCACTCAACAAGAATACCACTAAAATTGGGCGTAAAGTGAGGATTCGGTGGGAAGTGTAGTGTCTTAACAGTTCCCTCTGTCTACCCTACTGTGTGCGGGATACAGCGTGAAGTTGATTTATTTTATTTTTATTTATTCATACATGTAAATCTTATTACAGTGCCTATATATAAGTTGATAAATAAAAATACCAACATGACAAAGTGTTCCAGTACATGGATGATGGATGTTTTCTTCAAATAAGTTTCCCTTAAGATTTTGTTACTACGGAAATTGGAAAGGTGTTTTTGCTGGTATATCTAGAGCAGTGTGTGTGAAATTAAATAATAGATATTCATTTTAATACATTCTTACTTATGGCTTCTAACTATATGTGTAATATATGCTATTATATATAGGATTTTGCAGTTTATGGTTATAAAGTCTTGCTAAATAATTTAATCCAAAATATTTTTGTATATTTTTCATTTGCAACTAAATTGGTTATAATGTTAAATCTTCATTGAATTCGTTCGTTGTTTACGGATATTAAATCTTTTAAAGCACTCTCAGTCAATCATCATTAGACGACTGTCAGCTCGGAATGTAAATTTTGCCAAAACTCGGCGAAAATATAAATTGTCACTTTACCATTGGGTTATTAGGGTCACCAAACATTTTTAGTACTTGAATAAAAATATTTTTAGTAATTAAGTAAAATATACAATAAATACTCGATATAAGTTTTTATGACTCATTTCTACGCCTCATATATGATAATTTTGGATGCAGTCCACTTAAGAGGAGAATGTATACTTCTGTCACATGGAGATGTCGATTCATTTCTAAGTCTAATTAAAACGCGTAATGCTAAATTTCGTAGCCCCACACGAAATATCTTTAAGTCGACAGAAAGTGAAATATAGAGTGTCTTGTTGTCTATAAACAAGTATACAAACAACAAGAAATATATACAGATTAATAAAAATCGATATGATTGAATTAAAAACGAAAACCGTTCAAATGTCTCGACAAGTCCCAATTCCTCCCTCATCAGTCTCTGTTTACAAATGACGGTGTAAATACTATATCTAATTTTCTTTTTACTTTCGCGCCCCCGCTCAATGGAGTTTCCTGCTCTTTCATTAAGATTAAATAGATCTCTAATATTTTTACACTTGTACCTCGTGCCCGAGTCGAGACGAGTCGAGACGACTCGAGACGAGTCGCTGCGGGCGTATTGTCCAACCCCCACCTTGCTAAATTAAAAGTAATTTTACACGAACCCCCGATAGTATTTTTGCTGGTGATACTCTTTTATCATATTTTTAATTGAAAATTCTCCGAGCATTTTGTAAGGGTGTGTGTTTTTTCTTTATTAAATGTAAACATTTGGTTACTATTTTTTATGTTTGTATATGAAAAGTTACGTTTTCGGGTGACCTCTTTTTTTTTATTTACTAAATGAATTTAGTGAATTGGGTTTCGTACGGTTAGTGTCTTTTGATTATATGCTTTCTTATATATCTATCTTTTCACATTTTACGAGGATTTTTTTTTTCTTTTTCCGGAGCCCGATGCAGCATTAGTCACGAGAGAAGGCTAACATCTCTAGTTTATCAATAAAATGTTTAAAAGATACAATCTTTAATCACACATATCATAATTGCTAAAATAAAATATTTTAATGTCTAAATAATATTTTTTGCTATCTTATAATATAACCTAATATAAAGCATACACAAGGCCCCTTTATTTCACAACTCGGCTCTCCTATTTTCGTACGTGCAACGGACGGATTACATTATGTTTTATATAATCTAATCGGTTGAGAAGATATCTGATCTCTTTTGTGAGGCAAATCTACTGGTGTAATGAGTTTTACTCTTCTCAAAAAGCCTTTATGCTCCCTAATTGAATTCTTTGATAAATAAACGTGAGCATGCTTCGTATTACAAGCGTGCGGTAAAGCCTACGTAGATTATTCCTGGAGTTATTTGTATCAAAGTGTGCTATTAAATTCGGACAGTCGACAATGTCGAAAAAAATTCAGTAAGTGAGGAATTGAGTGTCTTAACACTAGGTTTCCTCTGCCAATACGGGATAGAGCGTGAACTTTTTTCTTTATCAATAATAAAACATATTAATATTTTACTAACCTTTTTTTTGCGTAAATTAAAGTAAACGTAAAAAAAGTCCATAATTCTAACATTCTAAATATATCATATAGATATATATGCAGTTGTAAAATAGTACAAATATAGAAATTCTTTATCTTCTTTTCACAGACGTCTGAGACATATCACGCTTCGTCTAAATATACTATTGTAGTAACAACGCAATATTTCTACGGATGATATATACAATACACGTTCGAATAGTATGCAATTTTATATTCAGCAATATCAAAGAGCTACTCCCTGCTTACTCCTTGTGATTGCAGCTCCGTAGCTCAGCTACGGCGTAGCGTCCTTAGAAGTTTTTAAACTACTTATAGTATTTTTATTCTTATGTTTTATGTTTAATATTTGTTTATTATAACATGGTTTGCGTAGTGAGGCAGTGTTTAAGTGAATGCGAGGGTTATGGGTTCGATTCTCAGTTTAAAATATGTATTTTCCGTTTTAGTCGCTACATTTTCTGCTATATGAAACGCGACAATATCTTCAAATTCGGAAATTCTATTATATGATGATCGATAGTAATGGGTAAACATCAATATTAATTAAAAGTTTTTTTTTTATTTTCATAGTATAAAATTAAATGATATGTCTATTACACAGGCATTAAAGAAATTGATGTTATAGGATAAAGGAAAGGTATGCAAACACAGTAGCATTGGACACGATGACGATATTTTTCTGTTTCTATTAAACGTAATAGTAGCTATTGCTAAGGTTTAAGGTTATTTTAAACGGAAAAATAACGGAAATAAAAATAGATTTTCTATCCATATAGAAAATTTATTTTTATTTCCCTTACAGAACCGTGACGATAGTGAACTAACACTGCAGTTTGCAAGAAAACAACTTTATTGTAGTACTAAAATAGATTTAATCGAATCGCTTAACGTTTTATAAACCGCCAGTTGACAGCGACAGTTCATTAAAACTTGCCCGCGATGAGTTTGAGACCGATAACTTTTCCTCTCGCGAGTGAGCTCCGAGCTGCGAGCTGCTTTCTTACGCTTATACTTTGTATGCACTTCTTACGGAGTTTATAAATTAATTTCTTGTAGTTAATTACTTTGTTTATAGTTTTTAATATAGCATTTTTGTTTTGAGAAAATATTGTTGTTTTCTGTTTGAACTTATATTTTTAGTTTATAATTTAGACAGTTATTGCGGTAATATATATATTCTGTTATTATCTCAAAATTTTGTGTCTATTAAAACGTCTAAGGCCCGTATGTCGTATGCCGAGAGATCGATTTTGAGATCGCGTTTTCATTCATAAAAACGTCATCTCAAGATCGATCTCAGACCTGAGAGCGGTCTATAAATACGATCCTAAGTCTAAGCATTGATGTGTTTTATAAAGTATCTTAGGCGACAGTTCATTAAAACTTAGCTGCGGTGAGTTTGTCCCAACTTTTACCCTCGTTATGCTGCGACCTGAGCCTCCGTCGACGAACGCTTTAGAACTTGTTAATTCCTACGAGTTGTTAGAAAACAGCGCAAATTGTTATTTGTTTTTGTGGTTTATTTGAGACTATTTTCAGTGTAAAGCGCTTTAAAGGAAACTTTGCAATAGAAACTTTCAAATGTCTAGTATATAATGTTTATGGTTCTTAATCTATTATTAGAAAAATGTTTTTTTTTACAAATACTCCGTTTCTCACTTCCCGCCGAATTCTTGATGCATTGTATGGTGAGTGGCGGAACTCAACGCCGCGCTATACGTATATTGAAAATATAATCCTTTCCCTCGATTGCAAATCGAACTCACTGTGCCACGACGGCCTCGAGAGATAAAGAAACAAGATAATTTTACTTCCTTATAAACTGGTACCTAGTTTAAAATTTATTAGTCTCGAGAGATCTATTCAGGTCTTAGCTAATTTCCGCTTAGTAATTATGATATCCCTAAGTTGGATAAATTCTCAAATGCTTTTCCAATATCAAAATTATATTTCTTTGTTATATAATCTTAACTTGTTATTATTGTTGTAGCAATCGCATTTTAATATAGGAGGCAGAATTATTTGTTATTTTTAACCGACGTCAAAACGAGAAAGATATTTTTCAATTCGACTATCCCATTTTTTTGATGTATGAGTATATGTGCATTGATAGCTGGTTCAATAATATTGCTTGCTCTTTTGTAATTCCGCAAAAACTACTACTTTTATACCACTATTTTTATAATATTAATGGAATTCTGGAGGCAATGCGTGTTAGGTTGCGGAACTTAACGCCGCGCCGCGTCCCTTTAGTTCGGCACCAGAGCGAAGAAAATCAAAATTTCATTTCATTTCCTCGCGCTTACAGTCAGACTTAATACTTCTACGCTACGACTGGCGCATTTCTACAAAAAAATAAATAAATAAAATATATATTTATACAGGTAAATAGCCATACTATATAACTAACTTTAAAAGCTCACAATTTCCAACTAGTCATACTTTACAATATACATACATAAATACTCCGAGTGTGCAACGCAACACTGATTTCATTAATGCAAGCCGAAATAAACACAGTACTGCAGATAGTCCCCCACGTATAAAATAATAAATGTACGCAAGCACAGTATGAATATTTTATCCCGATGCTTTTTACGTAAGTGAAATGTGTGCATTTATTGATATAATGCTGTATAAAGTTCTATTATATTCGGTTTAGCTTTTTAGAATTTGTATAGAAATTATTTTAAATTACCACTTATGAATTATTATTATAATAATCTATATAAATAGTTTCTACTATAACGTATATAAAAAATATAATGTAAAAAAAGTCTGGTGTAAGCATAGCAAGCTCCGCCACTAATAACACAATGTCTCCAGAATTCGGCGGAAAATGGAGAACGGAGTGTCCTAACACTAGATTCGCTTCGCCTACCCTGTTGTGTGCGTGAAACAGATTAGATTCTAAAGAAAACTATTCTAAGCCCATATTACATATACATATATTCCAGAGCTGGTTAACTCACTAACTTTTGTAGGGAATTCACAACGCGCCCTCATTACGTCGACACACATAGTTGCCGTCCCGGTGGAATTTTTCAATACTTTTCGCCTTTATAAGAAATTTTGCTCCACCTAAAACGAAGAGTATACTATACATAATGTTTTACTGCAAATGAAAGTAAGCTGCCGTTGAGATATTATTATTTAAAGCTTTTAGCGTTTATAATCATTATTTTTATTATTTCTGTTGCTTTTGTAGTGTTAGTGTAGTAAAAACTCGCAAATATTATTGTATTTCGAATTTGGACGTGGATTTTTATACTTGTATTAATTTTTTATTACAACTTTTGTAAGTGTTTGATTCTAATGTACTACAGTTTGGAGAACTTTATAAGCTTAATGCGGAATTAAACTTAGCGGAAATCGAATTTAAAACTGAAAAGTTTTAATTTTTAATAAAACACTACCCTCTGTCAAGTTCTACTCAATTTTTTTGGTATGCGCCTGACCAAAACCGTTAATAGTAGATTCAAATCCAAAACTGTGCGGTTCCATTGGAACTTCCGTCTACGCGCCACACAACTATGGAATAGCCATTCCACAGTTAAGGGTAAGGTAAGCAGGTAAGCCTACCTGCGGCAGTCTTTCTGGGTCGATGCGACATGGATACATTCAAAAAGTGCATCTATTTCCACCTTAAAGGCCCGTAGCATACCTGTAGCTCCTCTTACACATGATGACACAAACAATTGTTAATAATAATAAAAATATTTATAATACTAACAGATATATACATCGAAATTATACGGCACATAGCGTACTAATTAAATACTAATAAGTTATAATTAATTAATTTTCAAACATTAATCTTCTCTACGCACACTTTGACTGTTTAACAATAATTAGTCACAATTAATGATATTAATTAAGCAATTAGTAACACATTATTCTATTTCTTTGTTAGTTTAGGACGTGTTTAACTGAATGTGATGATTGCAGGTTCAAATACGGCTCTAGTTTTTTTTTTACATTTTTTGAAAACATTAAATATTTATTTCGACTCGAGATATTATTAAAAATATTCAATATTGCTTCTATTAAGTAAAAATGTTATCTTATATTCTTTTTGAAATATATAGATATACAGTAAGTATATTTTTGTAGGAAAATGCGTTCCCCACTTTCGGCCCAAATTTTCTAGATATTGCGTGTTTCGTGGCGGAATTCAACGCCGCCCTATATCTTGTTACGGCAAAAAAAGGAAATAGAAATAATATTTCATTCCTTCGAGTGATAACCTCGTACTGTTAACCGTTAATAGATTGTTAATACACTAAACAAAACTTTCTTATTATCAAATCCCAAGAACAAGAACGTAAATACCGTACTACTCTTCTCAAATGGACGCTAATAGCGCTCTCACAACAATTATCTCCTAATCTCCTCTTACTGAGCTACTTGAAGCTTCAACTTCGTTATTTAGAAACTCCATAGTGCTATAGTTAGAGAGTGTCTGTCTGTACATTCGATAGTTATGTATATAGGTTTGATTGGTGAAATATTTAAATATAATAAACAATACACAGCGTAAGAGTTACGTTTCTCTTTAGTGCAATTTTCATTCGGGGTAATAAATTATCTCCGTTTCCTTAAACTCGTAATAAGACGAAGCGCGACGTTGAGTTGCGCCATTTGTGTCTCGAAAATTTCGGAATTTTTGAAATTTCGGAATATAACTAATGTATTAATTTCAAGTTACCTCTACTTACTCTGCTATATGCATGCGGAATACAATCTAGACAGAAAAAATATGTATTTTTATCAATCTACATGTTATATCTTTAATTTTTTTCTTTCTATGTCTCTCTCTTTCTCTCTGGCCCATAATGTAAAGTGTGCACAAAAAAATATAAAAAAGAATGTTCCTTCCCGGTACATCGTTGGTTTCATATTCATATGAAATTTAAATTTATTTCCCTTGAGGAATTTCGTACTAGGATACTAATGGATGATAATTTCGTACGAGGATACAATAAATAGAAAATGCGTCTGTGCATCTCTTACGAATATAGTTTTCGTTGCCATTCACTTGATTAGATTTCGACAGTTTTTAAATATTATCTAAATTAAAGGATATGCAGAGGGTGTATTACATAATAATTTATATTATTCATAAATAACAATTGTAAACGATCAAACAATCTCAGCGTGCTAAATTATTTTTCGCTATTTTGTAGCGTATAAATAACCAAATTAAATATAAAGTGAATATTAATTAGGTCCCGTCTAACTAGCATCGTCCCAATTCAGAAAATTATTTCTATTTTTAAAGATTTTTATTATAATTTAGAAAATTTTGGATTTCGATTTCGATACCTTAAACGCAGTATCTCGTAAACTAGCTGAAAAATAAACCAACGAATAGATAGGTTGTATCTATTCACCCCTCACGTTGCAAAATCTCAATATAAGTTGCCTCGAC
This sequence comes from Heliconius numata, assembly GCA_016802625.1. Taxonomy (NCBI): domain Eukaryota; kingdom Metazoa; phylum Arthropoda; class Insecta; order Lepidoptera; family Nymphalidae; genus Heliconius; species Heliconius numata. The sequence continues at coordinate 21,881 of JAEBDU010013287.1, read as the reverse complement.
TCGTGGGATTAAGACAAATAGTGCAAATAGATGTCGTTAATGTCAGCGCCAGTTCGCATTACACCGCGTCGTCTACATAAAAAATGACTTCCGGACTGACTCGGCATCGATACCATCTGCTGTTCTGTAGAATAATATATTACAGTGAAAAGACTGTTAAGCTAGTTTAGTTTTGTATAAAAGAATATTGGTTGCTGGTAGTTTTTTTATTATTATTGAAAATCCATTTTAATTTCTGTTTTTGTTGAAAATATAAGAAAACTTAAAGACTTTTGTATATTCTCCGTTTCTTGTCGTTTGTAGGTTTTAATCGAACCTGCTACCACCAGTTTGATAGTCAGACGCTCCTATTTTACCATGATCGTATATCAATGGTGATAAAATATATATTTTTTTATTGTTGATAGGCAAGCATTTGTCCGCTATCTCACCTGGTGGTAAGTGACGATGCGAACGAAGGTGGAGCATGCTTGCTTAGGTAGTGCCTATTCACTCGTTCTTTAAAGAGTCCCAGGTTATACTTGTCGGGGAACAGGAACAATATACAGTAATAATCAACTTTTACAGTTATCTAAGTTCATATACTTGTTTCCTTTCACCCATATGTCGGTATCGCTAATTCTTGTTTAATGCGAGTGATCTAAATAAAGTATAAGGCAATGACTTGCATTATAGTTTGAAACATAATCTTCGCAGTTTCGGTGTCCCTGATACCAATTACTAGGCTCATCTATCATGCGGTAATTCTATGTGGGACTACTAAACGGTTTTGATTTTATCTTAATATTTGAATTATTATAACTATATCTTCTATTATGATGAAATGAATGAATTTCACTTTTTTTTATGAAAAGCACAATGTGTGCACACACAAGCAGAAATGTGCAATTAAAAAAGTCAAAGAAATGAAAGTTACTTTAAAAAAATTAAACAGTGTCCAAATGTCGCTAATTTGGAATGAATTTTTGGAATGAAATGAATTATGTTGATGTGAAATTAATTTTTCGTGAACTTGTGAAGATGTGTACCTACAAAATGCGTAAAAATAACGTACGTGCTTTAATAGATCACTAAAATATTATAAAATTCCAAGAATATCTTGCATGCATAATAAATGCCTAACTGAAAACTTCTTTTTCTAAATCAGGTATATATATGCCTAGTTGTTATTAGGTTAAACACTAGTTTAAACAACCCAAAAAGGGTATAATATAAACAATGAAATATCCCGTCATTTAATAAGTAAAACAAACAACTTAACTCGGGGCCATTATTAATAAAACTATACAAATATTTGCCGCCAACTAAAGCCTCGTTTATATTCATCCAAGTCATCGTCAACTGTAATACTCGTACTTGGAGAATGCCAACTTAAGCCAATAGAGCTCTTGGCCCCAAATAGGCGCACGTCATGTTGGGCACGTACTAAACGGCCGGATGAATGCCTCGCGACCGGGGCCATACATTTGTCACATACATTCTCTAATATTCCTGAGAATTCAACTTGGATTCTGCAAATGACCTGAATGCAAGGAATTTGTGGTTGGTTGTTTAAGTATTCACAGACAAATAAACAAAAATTTAGAAAATCATTGTTTTGGATTCTATTACGTTAATAAAGGTTCCCAATAACTTTTTTTTTTTAAATATCTTCTAAGTACAGACACCGACGGTTTTACGATTTTATTATAAGTATAGATATAGAATGCTCCTTTCGCTAGCTCTCATTTTACAGAAAAAAAACTCCCCTTTTCATTTGTGGGTCCGTTTTGAAAATTATAAAACATAGCCCATGTCACTGAATTTGTCAGCTCACGTGGTTTGGTTTGTGCCGTAGGTTTAAAAAAACATTACCCTCCTGCTTACGCTGTTGGATAAAAACGCAATCTTACCACTATCAATGTATGCACGCTTAGCTAAATTAATTTAACCATCTGTGTCTGTGAGATACGGCTCCCCAGACCTCACGTCTGTCAAATAAGGAAATAGGACGTAATCAGACACATGGCACTGTCCCTTGGCGGCCGTTTAGTGTCCGCTGGTTTCTTGTCAAATACATTGTATAGCTAAGGTATAGTATAATATGGAAATACAGATATAATACATTATGTAAATACAGTCTTATTATAAAAGCTTTATTAATTTTGGATAATAGCTCTATAGATATTAGCATAAGTCTCATTTATTATACCTATGCATTTTTCTAGTGAAGTTGATTAGTATGACCTTCTTCTTCTTCATCTTCCACATAATTTTAAAAAATAATTAAAACAAATTTATATGTAAAATAACTTTATATTATATTAAAATATATTATTTATTCGCAACGAAGACTAGTCGAGCACGAATAAACATGTACGACGTGAATCCCTCGGCGTGCTCGCCGACAACACGACTAGATCCTCAGATAAAATGTCCAAAGTATGATTATAATATTCGGTTACAGTATTTCTCGGTCGCGTCTCGCGGGACGTCTAGGCCGATTCAGCGCGTCGTGCCGTTACTTGAATATTCTATTAACTAGCTAAACGGTTTTTGGTATCGGATTATATATGGATGTCTGTATATATGTATGTATATGTACAATTTCTCTTAAATATGGTTCAGTTTTGACTATATAAATGTATTTTTAAAGTAGCGTTCTCAAGACGCAATACCGAAATAAAACATGCAAAGATAAAAAATGTTGGTTAAAGTTTGTCCAAATTAATGAATATAGATCGGAGTATCTTGTCACTAAGTTATCCCTTTCTAAACTATTCATAATTTAGAAAATGTGTGAATATAAAAAAAAATACTAATAAGAGAATTTCAAATGATCTAACCGATCTAAAGAGACATTAGCGCGTCCTACTTTTCCAGATCAAACGTTAATATCCTCGAGCTCGTCAATATTGAAATCCACTCTGATCCACATTTAATACTTTTAATAAAAAAAACATGAGGCATGCTATATGAGTGTAAATGCAACGTTTGTGGGTTCTATTCCCACTCAGAGGTTTCTATTGTTTTCATTTACTCGATATAGTTACAAGAAAGCGAAAGCACGGCGCCGAGTTCCGCCACTCAACACATTATATCTCAAAAATGGGTAAGGTGCTCTGCCTGTCCTGCTAAATGCGGAATACAGCGTGTCATGAATGAATCACATTCATTCTTTTTAACCCGCAATAAACGGACTGGTATTACAAATAATTGTTTCACCATTCAACACCCTGTTTTTTTTTGTGTAAAAGTTCAAATTCAAATGTTCGTTCGTTCGTTCGTTCAAATTCAAAAGTTCAAATACGTTTACTACACATATTTATCATTAAATTATTAAAAAATAATTTCCTTTGTCTAAAAATTCTTGTACACTAATAAACACCTTTACTTCCTCAGGGTATATTCCGGCTGGCCAGCGAACACGTGATCAGAACAATGCGTCGCGGTCGAGAAACCCTATTAACACTGTTAGAGGCGTTCGTGTACGACCCGCTAGTAGAATGGGGTGGCGGGCAGAAAAGCCGCGGAGCCAGACACGTGAGGGCCGCGCGGGCGATGCTGGCGGTCAGAGTGCGAGAATTGAAGCACACCGCCAATGAAGTCACGTAAGTTGATTTTGGTACTTTTTAAGTTTTTACATATAAATAAATTCTCTTCTTAGTACTCTTTTTATAATCCATCGAGTATATCCAGTCAGTCACTCTATGTATAGATAGATATCTAATATTCAAGCAAATTTAAAACTTTCAACATGAATGAAATGCTCATTCGAAAGTGAGATCCCAAAATAGTCATGCTGATGAGAAAACAGCTACACTCAATTTCACCTCACCGTTTTCCACAAGTTGCCTTTGATGCAATTTAATAGTGTTCAGGCCTTGGAGAATTTAAAATATATAGCGCGGGGACCGCTTAAACATTCTCTTTGACTATTCATAACGTATTTTGAATTATTCCCTTTTAGTTGTTGATTTATGACTTTTACACTACGTTACTAGTTTATTATTCCTTAATTAGGAGTAGTGAAATATAGGTAGGTATATTACTTTTCTTTTAACTCCACGCTGTACTCCTGTACTCCTCCTCCGTAAACTTAAGTTTTAATTTCATTGTCCACTTATTTACTGATCAATTTAAATTTCCTAGTGTCTCTAAAATAAACAACATGGTTAACCGTTGTTCCTACGAAGTAACATTACAGCATTAATATTTTGTAATATTAGCTATAATACAATTGTATTAGTATTACATTTGGTAACATATTACCAAACAGAAATCGTAGATAAAGTCTATTAGAATATTTAGTATATTTATGCGATATATTTCCTCTAACAATCAAGATAAAGCGAGCCCCAGAAAGGTTTACGCTCCACTGACTGTTTGGTTATTGCGCGCATAATGGCCCGACGGCAGAAACATGATCTCATATTCGTTCCCCGACACTTGAAGAAGCAATAAATACAGGCGACGTATCTTTATGAGTGAGTTTGGGGCTTAGAATTCCAGCAAGGAGATAAAACCGCGACAAATTCTACGCAAATATTTACATATTTTTTTGTAACTATGGCACAATTTCTGGAATCTTTTTTATAAACTCATTCTTTGTATTTCTTTCATGATCGCGAAAGATTTAACAAATTATAACATAATATTTTTCAAGCAAATAGCCTTCATATTTCTATTGAAGATATTCTCGCATAAACGTAATCTTAACCTTGATATATCAAGTTTATATTGAACTTGCACGCCATCATACCGAAGCTTTTCTATTTTTGCCGCAAAGTTCGCCTTAAATTATGTATGCGGACATTAGCGCGCCATGTAGCAGATTATAACTGTGCATAATTTATTTATTTTCTGTAAGCAAAGAGAAAATGTAATTTTAATTAAATTTTCGCTGTATTCCATGTAAATTATTAACTATTTTACGGACACGCGCTTTTAAATATTCACTAAAATTTGAATTATTTAATGATATTTTGCTTTTGTTTCAGCGATCAAATTTTGGCAATACTTCCTGAAGTCATACAATGTAATGATAAATGGTTAGAAGAAAATGAAGAGTTAAAAGCTGTGGATGATAAGCTCCAAATATGCCACCAGCAAATGGCCCTTATCAAAGAAATCGAAGCATTTGGTAACAATCTTAGCAATCATCCTCTATACGCTATATCACAGAAATATGCTTCGTATAAGCAAGCGAAAAACGCTGTCGAAGACTCTATGAAAGCTCTCGTTAAGATCCTTAACGATTTTGATACACAAATAGAGAGCTTTAATAACACGAACGAAGTGTTAAATGGACCTCAATTAATGACTTGGGTTCAAGAATTTTCTGGACCACACGAAGACGATGAAAAACCAATTTTCGAACACATAAAAGAATTTTTAACAAACGCTGGACAGAGCTCCATGATAACGCAATGTGAGCAAGCAGAACAAGAATTAAACCAAAGTATGCAACAAACTAATCATTTGGTCAGATCATGTCTCGAACTCTTGACTCAATATGTTGCAGTTTCTCAGTACTATCCCCAAAGTCAGACCGAGTACCATCGCATAGTAATGTTCCGTAAGTTCCTTGCTGCGGCATTGGAAAGTAAATCACCTGAAGTGTGTAGAGATGTATCCAACCAAGTGACAGCTCTTGTCAACGCGGAGTCAAGTTGTGGCGACGCACAACAGATTTTGGCGTACAATTATCGATTACAGCAAATTAACGCTGAAGTGAACACGACTCTAAATAAATGTCTTGAGAGATTGCAATTGGAAGGTGGCTCTGAAGCCATAATTTTGGCCCAAGATTCTTATATGGATGCCAAAACTAATATCAGTAACTGGGTGCGAACTGAAGAAGGTGCGTCATTGGCGTTAGAAAATGTCGTAATTGGGATGCTTTGTAATTTGAATAGACGATATTTAATGTTAGAAAATGGGGCTCAGAGCGCAGGAGATTGCCTCGTAGACTTGACTTCTAGAGAAGGAGAATGGTTTTTGGATGACATGAGTTCTTTATCCATGCAAGCAGTGGAGCTATTATCCTTACTGCCTTTACAATCTGCTTCTGTCGACGACGCCGCATTGCCAGTCGCTGTGGAATGTGTTAGAAATGCAAACCTGTTGCTAGCGGATTTAGTGCAATTGAACTATAACTTTAGCACTATTATATTACCTGAGGCTTTGAAAAAGGTTCATTCTGAAGACCCGTCCACTTTACTGATGATTAACGAGCTTAACTCTGTAATAATGAACTCTCCCGTACCTTTAAACGATTTACTCGCACAATTGGAAATGCACTTTAGATATTTGGTTATGGACATGGAGGTAAGTGACTTCAAAATTTTTGGTATATTTCTAATTACCCAAAATAACTTTATCTTTATTTCTATCCCTGTTTCCCTTTTTAAGTTTAATATAAAATAAAAGTTTCTATCCAATGTTGTATGTTCATTTCTAAATGTAAACCATTTATTTCTCACCAGTCACCAGCATCAAGTTCCCAAATATTAGCGGCGGAACTGAGATCTCGTTACGAGCTTCTCCTCTCATCAGCTCCTGAGGGTGAGGGTCAATCAGCAGGTCGTATGCTACTTATGGGTTTCAACGGCTTATTCGCGGCCGTGGAACTTCGAGCTCGCGAGCTGGCGGACCATCTCGCCGCGCCCATACCGCCAGTGTGGAGGAAGATCGATCATATTAACGATGCTATGAGGATGTCGGTTAGTATTTCTTTTGTTATGTTATATACTTGTAGGTGCAAAATGTGAATATTTTATCTGTTTTAGTATTAAATTGTATAATTATATCTTCTTGGTTGATAGTTTATGAGCTACTTAATAATTATGACTAAATATCATTGTAATAATTTATTTAATTAATATTAATTATGTCTAGTTCAAGTATCAGAAGAAAATAGAAACAGCTGACTAGCCTACTACCATACCATACCATTTATTCTCTAT
>JAEBDU010013287.1:0-14534 GCA_016802625.1 Heliconius numata | reverse complement strand
CGCGGCCAGCGGGCGGCGGCTGGCGCGCGCGCTGCCCGTGGCGTGTGTGCCGCGCTTGCGCACTGGGAGAAGGTACCTTAGTTAATTATATATGTGTAGATGGGGGGCAGAGATAGCCCTATAATGCTCGCAAATTCTGAAGGACAGAGTACTCTCTTTCCTACCCACCAAGTGTCTCTGTAAAAGCCAATTGGGCTAAGAGTATTAACCTTACCTTCGAAAAAAAAAGAGTGAGAGCTTTGTGTTAGGATACTCTAGCCAGCTTAGTGCTAATATTTAATATTATTAAACTGTGTAAGTTAAACACGTTAATAATAAAATATTGCGATCTCCGACTATAAACTAGGTTGTGGGCCATTACACACTCGATAGAATAAATTATTTTAACGCGGTGCTTATCTTCGCCACTCAATGGAACATTTTGATAAATTTGACAATGTGTGGAGAATGCAGTGTCTACGCTCGTGCCTAACCTACCATGTATACGGTGCAGCGTCAAGCTAATCTTATAATTTTTATTTTTATTTATCTATATTATTTTTAAATTTGGGACAGCTGATAATTCACTGTAAGTTTTAATTTTGAGTTAATATATTATGTTACAGGCTTGCGCCTTAGCTGAGAAGTATTCTTTACAAGTTTCATCAGTTGAAGAATCGCTCATGGAAATGTTACACCCAGAAGGAAATATTGATGGACAATGGGTATTTTCCTTTTTTATATATTACTTATTAGGGGTTTTTTTATACCTACTATATTCTTTTGTAACCTATACATAATATAATAAAATTGTAACTGATCTCTGTCTGTACATATAAATTATACAAGAAAATCTATTATTTATGTATATTTGTCTGTTCGTTTGTGTACGCTAATCTAATAAACGATTAAATTAATTTAAATACAGATTAATTTATGTACTTGATTTCCCCCCACCGCCAGGTATCATCAGTGTCGGCCCTCATCCGCGAGACGACGTCGGCGCACGCGGAGTCGCGCGGGCTGGCGCTAGGCGCGGTGGCGCGCGCCGCCTCCGCCCAGCGTGCCGCTGCCCACCGCCTAGCGCGCGCCGCCTCTGCGCGCCTGCCACTGCTGCTCGACCTGCGCGCGCCGCTGCACGCGCTGCTGGCCGCCAACGACGTGAGTTACCCTATATATCATATCAGTTAATATCACTATCAGATTCATTCAAACACTGCTTTCAAGTTTGGGACTAATGCAAATCAACCAACACTGCGAAATATTAAAGATTAATAATAAATTGACCTAATATATAAACTAATGATGATAGAATACATACATTATTTTTTAGGTTTAAGTTAAAGGTATTATTGCTAAAATTGCCAAAAAAACACTCTATATCTTTTTTAGTATTCCATATTTATTTATTTTTCTTTATGTAATGTAACCAAATATCCATGTTTAACAGGGTGATAACCCCGCTCAAGAGTTCTGGACAGCTTGGTCCGCTGCCTCTGACCGCCTCGAATTGGCAGCGGCGGAGGCGCCCGCGGATCCCGGCGCGGACACCCTGACACGTGCGTCCCGCGCCGCCGCTGACGTGCTACTAAAGGAACTACCCATGCTCGTGGAAATGATGTTGAGGTGAGTCTACAGCTAACTTTGCGGCTACCATAACTCGGAGTCCATAATGTTATACTTTTTTATTTATTTATTATTAGTAATATATAGAATACATGTACATAGTATAGAATACAGACCAAAAAAATGGAATTATTTATATTTTATGATATTAACATAATTCATATGTTTCAGATTGCCCTCTGCGTCGGAGAGCGGTCGTCGCCTCACGCGCCAGGCTGCCGTCTCTCGCAACAGACTGTCCGTCAGACACGGTAATAATATTGTCATATAATAAATATATAATTATAGCTGTTTATTTCTCTTTAAATTTAAAATAACATAATTATAACAGATTTTCATACGATAAAAAATGTAAAGGCCGCCTTATCAATGATTTCTTCCACGCAACACAATTAAAAGAATCTTTTGCGAAGGAAGGGCATGGTGCAGTGTAAAAACAAAAAGCAATGTTTTCCATGAGCGCCTGGCCTCCAGTGGTCATTTGGAAGCGACATTTAAAAAAATGCGAAAACAAAATCGATTTTTTTATTGTGTAGCCCAACACTAAAGTTGGGCCACATTTAATTAATAAAATGTTTATTTAGTACAATCCAAACTAAGGTCCTAATAATATCTCAGGCGGCGAGCAGCGCAGCGCGACGGGCGCGGGCGTGTGGAAGCGCGTCCGCCTCAAGCTGGAGGGCCGCGAGCGACACGCGCACACGCACGCACACGCCAGGGAACAGGTATATCTATTTACCTTAATTTACCTTAAACTAACGAACTATTTCACATTTGTGCATGTTTAAATGTCTTTATTTAATATTATAATATATATGTCACTGTAAGATTATAAATCGTTCATAATTTTATTTGCGAAATTGTAAACTTTCGATGCTTTGTGAACCGACATTGTCAAACGCAAAAATTCACCATAGAATTCAAAAAAACTACTGTAGGCCTTATATATGTAAAAAGTAAAAAATATCATTTATGTACTAACGCCTTAGTTAGGTAACCTAACCTAATCGAACCTGCTCTTAAATATACGTATACCTGCGGAAGTGTTAGTACATAAATACCAAAGTCACAGTACATATATAATCTTAATTCTAAATAGTTTATTTTTTAATTTTCGAATATATTCAAAAAATATTCTCAATACAACGTACATATCATAATAAATAAAGTTTTATTTTATTGACGCCTTTTTAGATTCTTAGCTCTGTGGTCACAACGCGTATTGGTCGATGTTGCTGTTAATCGACCAATCAGGGCCAGCGCTCAGAGAGTTTACAATTTTTCCACAGTTTACAATTTCGCGAAAACAAATATAAACTAACGGTTTTTACAATGTTGTAGTGACATATATGTATATATGAAATTACAGGTGGACTACATAATAACGGAAGCGACCAGCGCAGAGAACCTGTGCCTCATGTACGAGGGCTGGATGGCGTGGGTGTGAGCGGACCCCCCGGCACCCTCCGACGCCCCCCGGCATCCCCCGGGATTCCCCGGCACAACCCGGACCTCCGGGAGCTCCAGGCCCCGCGCCCGCGCCGCCCGGCCCGTGCGCCGGAGCCACGGAGTCACACGACGAGTTGACACCATGCGACCGTCGACCTGCTACTGCGACAGGGGTCCACTTGACAAATAATGACCCCGATCGACCTCTAGTGACCCCTATTGACCTCTAGTGACATACACGAATGTCAATTTCAAATCAAATGATCCACTTTGTCACCACAGCATTAGGAGCCCTATCAACTACTACTAGTAACATCTACTATGTACATCCACTAGTAACAATTATAATTTTCTAGCTTTAAGTTCTAGTGACCCACAGAAATTTCAATTACTATGATCTACAGTGTCTGTGGAATATTTTGGGCCCTATCAATCTCCTTTCTGACACAGACCCCTAGTGACTCGTAAAGACGTCAATAGGTTTTTTTTTTACCTTAACCCTATTTGTAGTAAATGATTCATAAAAATCTTGACTACCATTGACCACTATTGATCCCCAGCGACCATAATGAACTAATAGCTAACTTCTCTCTGACTGTAATAGGCAAAATTAAAACTTAAAAATTATAATATAAAAGTCTTAGCCCCTAGCGACCCCATTGACCCCATATCACTTTATCTGGAATATAGATGTAGAATTAAACAAATTGATCATATACATGTTGTGAAATGCTACTTATTATATGACAAAATAAATTTGATATTGAAGGAGTTAACCAGTTCATATCCGTAGATAGTAATGCTTTGATGTTTTTGAAAGTAAATATTAAAACAGTTTTACGTTCAATATGATGGATCCCTAATTATTAATAGAAAAAAATATACATTTGCATAAGATCATAAGAAAGTAGTCGGCAGGTCGATGTTAGGTTTAGACTTACTTAGTACGGCTTTTCATATAACGAATACGATTCTCGCGAAATGTGAGGAAAAAATGGATAAACGGTTTAAAAGAAATAAACTTCGCTTCGACTTCGACTCTGTATGCTAATCGCTTATACAATTTACGGATAAGTAACGACTTATTATATATTCGTGTTTATTATTATTACTATTATATTACTCTAGTGGGAGCTTGTTTTCTACATGTTCATTGAATTTTTAAAAGTTTTTTTTTTATTATTGATTGTAGTTTTTTTGTGGTTTATGGGTTTAAATTATATGGTGTAGTGATTCTGTCCAATTATAGGGATTTTAACAACAAGACTACTTAAATAGTGTTATATCATCTCTCTTTCTATCTTTCTTTCCAATCAAGTTATAGTATATTCAATTTAATAATATTAAAATATTAAAAAATCTTGTTTTATAAAAAAAAATTACTAATATGTGCTGATTGTCCATTTTATTGACTCAATTTTTTTTGCCATTAATACTTTTTTTATAAAAGTCTTGTTGTATCAGTGGTACTAATAAAATATAAATGGTACTAATAAATTATAGGTTCAAAATCCGTTTGGAGGATTTTTTAAATTTATAATATGAGTTCTGTTCTGATTTGGATTGAATAAGTGCTGCGTTGAGTTATATTACTCAATACACAATGTCTCTATTTCACTCCCCTTATTCTTTTATAATAGAAAAAATAATAAAAAAACTATAATATTTTTCACTTTGTTTACCATATAATATCTTTACATGCATATTCTAAATATAGACTTTAATAGGAGATCTGTATTCGATTCCCGATTGCATAAAAATGTAATTTAAAAAAATAAAATTAAGCACTTTAAACATATTTTACTTGGTGTTTTGAAACTATAACAATTTAATATAAATTAAATATGTATTTTAATGTTCAACAGAAAACAAGCTCCATTATAATATTTATGCATTTAGCCCGCGTGTGTGTGTGTGTGTTTGTCAGTTACCTATTAACTTACTTAAACTACTTACCTTTTAGTATAAATGCGAAAGTGAATGCTATTTATTTATAATTAATTAATCAAAAATATATATTAAATTAAAATACATATATATAAAAAAATTATTCTCAGATTTTTTTTTATATTTTTCATTTTTAGACTCTCTTTCATAGTAATTGATGGTTTTTATTAAATAGTGTTTCAGCATTCACTGAGAGTGGGTGTATCGCTTTGTATTTTTTATTATTAAATAAATGGTGTATGTAAATGTGTTGTTTTATTTTGTATCATTATTATTGTTATCCTTTTATATTAATTAATAATATGTAATTAAAAACCTATAGTTTTTAATTTATCACTTATATTTCATTCCTATTTTTATAAGGAAAACGTTAACTTTTAATAACAAAACATATAATGCATATAGAATCTTCAAAAATTGAAAGTAAAGATAAAAGTTATAATTTTCTTCTTCTAAGATTTTTAACATATTTGAAACTAAAATATAACGAATTTTCATATTAAAATTTTTTGCGTCGATTCAAAATTATTGCAGCAATGTCATATTTCTCGGGTTTTTCGTGTTAATGCCATTAATTATTTAAATTCTATAGTTAAATGAATTAGAGGAGTTAATACAGAATTTAAAATCAAAATTTCTATGTGAAAAAACTTAAATTAAAATAAAATTAATTCATTCCCCCAAGTGAGAATAAAACCCATAACGGTCGCGTTTGCAATCGCAGGCTTATGTGCACTACGTGACAGCCTCAGAAAACATATAGTTAGGATTTACGTCGTTGTACGTCGTGTACGTGGGAATGGCAGCGATGGATACCGACACCACTCGTACACCGAGACATTCCTAACTATATTGTTAAACAATAATATGTTATGTTAATTTCTTTTTCAAGAAGAAAGAATTTGAAGTGTAATGAATTTGAAATGCAACAGTATAAATTTCAGGTTAAGAAAGAGCGAATTCGGGGTAAAATACCTATCTATGTATTAACATTTTTCATAATTTATAAATCATTAACATTAAAAAAATAAAAAAATAATAATATTGAATATTTTTTATTTCATATACAGTGGCCAACTCTGGCAATAAACAAAGTCGTGTAATTTACATACAAATACAAATAGCTTCTATAAAACTAAATAAAATTAACAATCATATTTATAATAAAAACTAATTTTCTACTAACAATATGGCCTTATTATAATATAAAATATATTTAATTTATAGTTTTAAACTAAGTATTTTTTAAATACAAAGTAAATGTTTTAACAATTAAAAACATTATTAATCACCCAAATTATCGCCAAATCATATTTTAATAATACTAAATTCCTCTATACAGTAGTTAAAACCATACTTCATTATTTTACTAACATAAGTTAAGTATGTTCGTAAAATATTAAAGTCTCTAAGAATAAGGAATTATAAAAAAAGTAGCAATTCTTTTTTACTTTACAAAATGCAGTAAAATTATTGATTTACATTAAAAAAGTTAAATAATTCCAAAAAAATACGTAAGCAATTTAAAGTATCCAGAAACTAAATAACTTTTTTTATATTTAATGAATAATGTTTGTTTCATTTAAAATGATTAAGAATTGGATTTACATTACAGTAAGAAAGATATTTTATAATATGTTTACATACATACATATGTATGTATTATAATTCGCTGTTCCGCCATTGTCTATCAAGATCTAAAATAAAAAGAAAAAATTAGTTATCTCTATGCGAACGCCTATATAAAATATAGTTTTTACAATTAATTGTTTTAATTGTAGCTTCAGGCTGGGAAGCTATATTTTCCTCTACAAAAATTCTATTGTTGAAAATTTATTTCTCTATGAATATAACTTAATTGCATAATTTAAATGTTCATATTAGTGAGAAAAATTAAATTATCAACCTTTACAAAAGCATTGTTTTTTTTTTGTTTTAAAATATCTTTTATTATGTTATTATAAAAACGGTTTCACCATCACTCGTTGAATTTATATATTTTAAGATTAGAGATCGAACTAAGAAACTGAGAGATATGCTACAAGCATTTAGCTATAAGCTATTTTTATAATGCACATATAAAATATTATTAATTAAATTATTTTCGTGACTCAAACCTCGAACCTACTATAACAACAAAGTACATCACACTTTTTCTCCTGAACGACTATTGCAGATTTAAGTGAACTATTTTTCATATATTTTAATGTGTCTTTTTTAGTAATGAAAGGATTCCTTAGTTCGTATGATAAGGGATTTTGAAATATGTTAAATGATTTTTCTTCATTTATTATTGTCATATCATTGTGTGATAGTGAACGTGATAAGAGATAAGGTTTAATATATTTTGTTTCCAGCAATGGGTTAGACTTAGATTTTTTTAGATGTTGTTTTAGTTGTATTGGATTAGTATTTGGGTGTGTCAAGTGGAATTTCAAACTATTTACTTGGTAAAATTTTAAAGTAGTTGGTTGCCGAAATTTCGACATTTCTAACTTGAGGAATTTCGAAGGACTTGGCTGGCGGAATTTCAAAGTATTTGGTTTGCAGAATTTCGAAGTTGGTGGCGGAATACATTGCGAAGTGCATGGTGGGTATAATAGCGGATGCTATCGCTGCTGTTGTCTTCGGAATTCGACCAAGTCGTGAAGCTGTGCCTTGTAAAGTTGAGTGACGTCATGCAGGTCGAGGCGCAGTTCTGCAAGTTGTTCTTCTTTTTCCCCGTACATCTGGAGGAGAGCGTCGTATTGTTCTTGTACACTCTGTAAAGAAATGAGAGTTGAGAGGGAAATGCCATATGAGCTATATTTTTAATTTTTTTTTTTTCTAATCTTAATACTTTAAGATCAACAGTACAACTCTATTATTATACATCATAATTATCACTAAGTAGATAAAGTCCAATGTGTCTGCGGGATCTGCTACTATTTATATCACTATTTTTCGTGACCGCCCTGAAGTTAGCTGTAGCTGTAGCGCGTATATTTGATTTTAGGATTTTTAATGCTTAACTAACTTCAGTTCGGCCACAACTCATCAACAGTACTGTACCTTTAAATACACTTTATAAAGATAGGTATAAACCTATAGACTCCTACCCACCTGATACTCCTGCAGCCTGTGGTGCGCGTCCGCCAGCTGCTGTGCTAACGCACGGCGGTCGGCCGCGAGCGCCGCCAACGCCGCGCCCTGTCCGCGACGCTCGCCCTCGCGGCGCGTTAACGCCGCCAGGTGCTCCTCCACAGAGACCACGCCCGCACTCACGCTGGAACTCGGCGCCATGCCCATGTTGGAGGTTGTTGCTTCGTCCTGTTATACAACGTGGGTATTATTATGAAAGTTATAATAAAAGTTATATAAAAATATAGAAAGTATATGTATAGTAGGTACTATATAACTAATCTGTACTTACTATATACTTTTAATATACACAAAAGTCATTGTATTTTTTTTAGAATAATCAATAAAGTATTTATAAAAAATATCTTTTTAAAAATAAGCTATATAAGTTTTTAGACAGCTAAAAGTCAATTTAGTAATTAGAATATTGTATTTAATTAACACAGCAATATGTCTACGTTAATAGAACTGAGAATATTCTAGAAAAACTCACCGTTTGCCAAAACGAAGTGGAGAATGTGTCGGAGGCGACAGAATGAGACGGCGATATGTCACCTCGAGTCGATATTTGTTCCTGATAATAATAATAAAATAAATCAGCTTCACACTGTATCCATTCAGCAAGTTAGGCAGAGGGAACCTAGTGTTAAGACAGTTAGTGCCAGAGAGAAGAAATAAATAATTCATTCCCTCGAGTGGGGATCGAACCCACAATCGTTGCGTTACAGTCCAACTACTGAATGTGTTAAATGAATAATGCAAAACAAACAAAAGGGAACAATAATCATTTCATATTAATATTACACTCACACATAAATTTTTATATTAAGCCACTTTAATAATTAAATATTTTGCTTATCATTTTGACCTAATGACTTACATACAAGATCTCATTACATAAAAAAAAATTACATCTCCAAAAATACATTAAAATATTCTCAAACTCACTATCATCACCAACTCCCGTACCTGTAATATAGCATTGCGTTTTTTCTCAGTGTCCAAAGCGGCGCGTTCTGCGTTTAGTTGTGTTTCTATCTCGCTCACTCTTGTACGTAGCGCCGCTATCTCCCTCTCGCTCTCTGCACGTAATTTATCTAGTTCGAGGGTTTTCCTAAAGTGAGGGAAAATTTTGATTTGATTCAGAATTCAGAAGTTTAGTTTCTTTTAAACATTTCTTTTAGTTTCACGTTGTATCACTTCACTTAGTAGGGTAGGCAGATGGAACCTGAGAACCTAGTGTTAAGGCACTCTGTTCTCATTAAAACAACTCTGTTATTTAGTCTGTGCCGAACTCTGGAAGCATTAAGTATTGAGTGGCAGAACTCAGCGACGCGCTTTGCCTCGTTACTAGAGCAAGTAAAGGAAATATTAAATATTTCATTTCCTCAATTAGGAATCGAAGCCACAAAAATATAAAACACTTACAATTTCAACTTCTCCTGTGTATCGTACAACATTTGCAATCTATCGTTGGCTTCAGCAGCGACCGCCGCAATGGCGCCGTGCTCGTTTTGAAGGCTCTCTAACTGCGACAGTGTTAGTTGGTTCTCTTCTCGGGCGAGGCGTTCTTGTTCTTGCGCTTTGGCCAGTGAGGATTCTAGGGTGGCTGGAAAGTGATAAATATTCGGGATGGTATACATACTAAATCACTACATTCACAATCAGGATTTCACAATACCACTCATAAAAAAACAAACCATTTTACATTTTTCTCCCCACATCGTAGTAATAGGAGTAAGACTAGTATTAATATATCTATCTGTTTTATTCATCCAATATAATCACAAGACAAATTGCCGCAATACTCGCATTCTGCACAACCGCGTCTTCCATCACTAATCACCAAGAGCAGGAACAACAGTAACATACGAGTATTCATCTCCCTCACACAAGTCAACATCACACAAGTCTATCTATACCTCACATATCAAGACTAGTAATACTTTCATTCCCTGCTGGTCCAGTCACTCACTCACTCACTCACCCAGCTTGTCCCCCATCAGCTTGGCCGCCCCGGCGTGCGCGCGCTCCCTGTCCAGGGCGGCCCGCTGCAGCGCGGCCAGCTGATGCAGAAGAGCCGCGGGCGCGTCGTCGCCGGTGTTAGTGTCGCGGAGGGCGGCCGCCTCGGAGACAGCCTCTGACGCTTCACGGCGGAGTGTCTCCTCGCGGGATAGCCAGCGTTGTTCCTCTGATGACGTTATTTTATTACTTATGATGTGAATATGACATAAATAGTAACTAAATGTTTAGTTAAAAAAAATAAAACATGGTAATTTGGTCCCATCAGCGATCTTTTTGTTGCGGTCATTGGTCCTCGTTAATAAGACAAGTCAACAAAATTGCACACAAAAAAATCCAAATAGAAGTCTTACCCCTAGCCCTCTCCACTCTCAGCTGTTTCAGTTCATGTCTCAACATATCTGCGTCTCTTTCCGCTTTCTCCTTCGCGGCTTCAACTTGCGTGTACGAAGTTTTTAGTTTATGCATTTCCGAGTTACTGCGTTGTAAGTCATTCAATTCCCGTTTGAGAGCATCTAGGGAAGTACGTGTGCTTTCTAACTTTTGGGTAGTATCGTCTAGCAGGCTTTTCGTCTGAAAAAAATTATTTATTATATTTAAATTTTTATTTTTGGTTGGGATAATTTTGATGTTCACATCTTAACCCGCATATAGTAAGCAGAAAAATACAGTAGTAAAACATCCCAATTTCGGCTTTCAGATAAAATTCGACACATTGCATGTTGAGTGGCGGAACTTAACGCCACTAGCTGATAGATCGGTTTTACAATCAGATACTGTGACACTGCACCAAATATGATTGTAATAGTATACAAAATTCAAAATCTACCACTAATAAGTGTTTCTAATATACCTAAATGAAAAATGAAGATGGATCTAGAAATCTAGTCAAGATTCTCCAATAATAATCCTATGACATACATAAATAAAAATACGTGCTATAATAATATAACAATTAACATCTAAAATACAATATATAATAATATAATATCACCACATGTAAACAAACTGAGAAAGTACGTTATCATCATTGAAATATTAATTACTCCTTGCCGTCAATAGATTTTATCTATTCATATGTACATACATATGTATCATTCTAATTGAATTAAATTTTACCGCTAACACTTTTATTTTTTTGAGCTTCACGCTATTTCCCGCTTATAACAAGATAGGCAAATTAAATCTAGTGTTAAGACACTTCGTAAGACAGACCGCCCGACTTCTGGACAGGCTAGACTTACGGAAGTGGCGAAACTCAAACACAATAATACTTTTACCTCAAATGGATATGGAATCTAAACCCATGGTGGCTTACATTCTTTGTGATTGAAATATAAACATTTCTAAAATTTATTAAATTCTTAATAATAATTTACTATCTGTGCGTAGAAACTCAACTGTCAAAATATCAATAATAATAAAATAAAAACAAAAATACCTCAGCAAGTTCAGCTTCCATCTTCTTATTAGTGGTGGTCAATCTGTATACGGCTTCTATTTGACTAACTTCCAATTCTTCCTTGGCCGCCATGGATCTCTTTATTCGGTCTAATTCCGCCGTTTGTTCAGATATTTTGTCTCTGGAATAACATTTTTAATTTTTCTATTTAATATTGTATCTTATTTTTCAAAGTATTTCAATGTTTGTTTTAATTTCACTATATGGTCAAGTTTCCGCAAAATTTTTAAACATTGTGTGTTAATTGGCAGAAACTAACTAACTAAAATAAATAAAATTTGATCTCAATACAACCATCACTCAAATCATAGATTGAACCCTTGACTACTGTTCTTATTTTATTTATTATAAACTTATCGCATAGAAATAATATAGCATTCATTACATTTTTTCATATAGGTATAGCAGAGAAAACCTAATGTTAAGCGACTCCGTACTTTCTGTCTAATTGTTAAGACATTCCGTGTTGAATGGCAGAACTCAACACCGCGCTTTGTGTTATTACCGGAGCGAGAATATGAAAACAAATCGAGTGGAAATCAACCCATCAACTCATCGCCTAATGATATCCACTGCGCTACGACGCACTAAAACGATTTCCTCAAAATTAGAAAATTAAAATAAACATTCCAATCAGAGCAACATTATATACGTATTAAAAAAAATGCATCAGTAGCATAAATCAAATACGAATGTGCATTGTGCATTATCTGTCATTGTAAAACTCCTAAACAACAATTAAAGTACAAGTTGTAATCGTATATAATAGGTACTACAGTGGTACTATACTATACATACATATACAATATAATACACATTCGTACCGACATAAAAGTATTTCAAACTACATATATAGATGTCACTGCACGTCACGTCACTTATTTATTCTTTTAAACTTACTAAACAAATAACCATACAAGAACGTCAATAACACTTAAAGCACACTTAATCACTTTTCAAATTAATTCACTTCGAGATGTATCCACTTTATTGACTTAATATAACATATGATGAATGATGAATTTCTTTCCTCCAGCGCCATGGCGCTGGGAAACGGCAGCTGGGCGGATGCCCTCTCGCCGTGGTTTCTGGCGGCGGCCATTACTATGACCGCGTCATTGTGGTGGGCACTAGGCCCGGTGGAGTTGTGTCTGCCAGGGCAGGCACAGTGCAGAGGAGGCAGGGGAAGGGGGGATGAGCATATGCCACCTGGGCGGTCAGCCCAGCCAGGTGAGACTCGCGGTTACCCGCGAGAGGCCCAGCTTAGGCGACCAGCGACCGAGGTGACTGCTCAGGAATTGGAATGGGAGGGAGGGGTGGGGATAATATCCCTCGGCAGGCGTCTTCTCTCGTCTGGCGGTCGGGTGTGGAGTGGCGCGATGCTACGAAGATGCAGATGGTCCGATGCATCGGCACGGCGGAATGCGTTGGACGCGAGCCGGCCGATGTGAGCCTCCAGGCTTTCCATTTTGAGGTCTCTGTGGAGTGTCGAATTACGAACGTAATATGGTGCCTGGGTCACTCGCCGTAAGGCGAGGTTCTGGACCACCTGCAAGATTCTTCGTTGGTTCTCGCTGACGAGGGCGTACCATGCCGGGCTAGCGTATGTCAAGTGAGGTCTGACATACGCCTTGTACAACGACAACTTTGTTTTCAATGGCAATCTTGATTTAAATAGCGGGCGCAACAGGATCAGCGCGGTTCTCGCTGCGGTGGCCGCTTTCTTCACATGCCCTGTCATGTTGAGTCTCCTGTCTATCACAACCCCCAGGTAGGTTGCTCGGCTGCTCCAGGGGACCTGCTGGCCCTGCAGGATCAGCGGAGGAGGCTGTCTCCGGGTACCAAAGCTGATCGCTTGGGTTTTCGCGATGTTCAGCTCGAGCCTCCACTCCGCCAGCCAGTTCGGCAGCAGGTCGAGGGCGCGCTGTAGCTTCACGGCTGCATGTCTGGGGTTGAGCGACTTTGTAAACAGGGCGATGTCGTCGGCATAAAGTGCCAGCGTTGTGTCCTGTTGGATGGGGATGTCGTCGGTGTACAAGGCGTAGAGGGCTGGTGACAGAATGCTGCCCTGTGGAACTCCGGCGGCTATGGGGTGGCTGGATGACCTCACACTCTCCACCCTTACCCTGAAGGTCCTGCCGTGGAGATAATCGGCCAGGATCTGCGCGACGTAGTGGGGTATGCCTGCGTTCAGCACTTTGTACAGCAGCCCCGGATGCCACACGCGATCGAAGGCGCGCGACACGTCGAGGAAGGCTGCTGTGGCACTCTCCTTTCTGTTGAAAGTTGTGGTTGCGTAATGCACCACTCTGGCCACCTGAAGAGTGGTGGAGTGCCCGCTACGGAAGCCAAACTGTTCGTTGCGCGGGTGGAATTGCGCCTGGAGAAGCGGTAATAGCAGCTTCTCGAACAGCTTGGCCACCGCACTGAGGAGGGTTATGGGCCGGTAGCTATCTGGGTTACGGGGGTTCTTCCTTGCCTTGGGCAGCATAATGACCAGGCCCTCTTTCCACGCCCGGGGAAAGTATCCCAGGCGTAGAATAGCGTTGAAGAGCCTGGTCAGGGCGGCGATGAACTTGCGGGGTAGGTGGCGTAGAGCGCTATTTGTAACGCCATCCAAGCCTGGGGCCTTCTTCACCTTTAGCTTCTTCAAAGTTTTCGCGACGAGCTCAGGCGTGAAGAACGGAGGTGCAGGGAGTGGTCGCTCTGGGTTGGCCAAAATGCGGGCGACGTCGGCCTCCATCCGCGCATGGTGGGCGGGTCGTTTGCTGGCATTTGGTTGGAACGTGGCTGCCAGGTGTTCCACCAGTATCTCTGCTCTCTCCTCCGCGGAATACCGGAGAGAGCCGTCTGGGTGCACCAAGGGATGAGTAGCGGGCTTCTTCTTGGTGAGTTGGCGACACAGACGGTTGAGGGAGGGCTGGTCCTC
>JAEBDU010013286.1:0-93802 GCA_016802625.1 Heliconius numata | reverse complement strand
TTCGCTGCCTCTGGATATAGAATGAGGTTCGATACTCCGGCTGACCAAGGATAGGCCACTCCATCTTTAAACCTGTTGAAAAATAAAAAAAAATTGATATACTTATAAAAGAAACCTTATTATTACAAGTAAATCATACACAATTATGCATATCTATATATTTTTCAAAACTGTAACTCATGGCTGTCAGTACATGGAAGATATATAAGAATTTCTGTTAATTCGGAGCATTTATTAATTTGATAGAAGCTACCAAAAAAATAATTATAAATTGTCTGATTTTTCATGATAATTTCATTAACGGCTTATCCGATTTATATGCAATTTTCACTCTTGTGTTTTGACAACATTCCCTTAATATTTAGAGCTTGACTTTTTTTTACAAAATAAAACAGTTAATTCAATATAAAAAACTGCATCAGACAAATAATGCTACGAAATAAGTATGCTATTGATATGGCTAAAACTTTAACTATTAATAAATGAACATTGTCTTAAAAATGATAATGTTTCTAATAGAATTATGATTTTTAAAATAATATTTCGTGATTTATATACAATGTGTAGTATACAAGCGAAGACGGGCGCGGGCCGCTAGTATACTATAAAATTTGATATAAAATTGTCTATTGTAATGCAGTACGAGTACGAGTAATATGTTGTTTACGTCATTAGGGATTTCCATTTTCGCGTGGATTCTGATCGGGAAATAAACATGACATTGTTGCAATTCGATATTGTTTTTATGTTGGTACTGAAATCAATTATAATTTATTTTATTTCAAAAAAAATACAAGACGAGTATTAAAAATATATAAATGGCAAAAGATAATAAGTTTCATATTTATAATCCGCTCTCAAGCCTGAAATCGATCTTGAGATGCCGTTTTCAGAAAATATATATCTAAGAATGAAATCGACATCTCAGGATCGATCTCAAACTTGTCTTATAAATACAGGTCTGAAAGTATCTGCAAATATTACTTTGCAACGAATATTAAAAGCTTAAATAATTTTATTGCAATATGCGTGAACTAGACCATATGTTTAATGTGTTTATATTTCATTTAAAAATGAAGGAATTATTTCATCACTCCAAAGATACAAGTGATGAGAAGCTTCAACAACATCTATATTTTTAGACGCAACTAACCTAATTGTAATTCAATTTTTAGTTCAGTAAAGCATGTGGATGATTTCATAATAAATTTCAATCCTAAGAGGTGCTCTACATCTACTTACATAAATAAGGATAAAGACGGTTGTAATCAGAGATATAAATAAAATCTTACTAAGAATAGAATGTACCTATACCTAATAAAAAAGAAAACTTATATTCTGTTATGTTTATAGCCATATAATATTTTGTAAGTTGTTTTAGCCTCACGCTGTATTTGCACACAATAGGGTTGGCAGAGGGAACCTTGTATTAAGATACTCCACCCCCCATTTTCCACCGAATTCTGGAAGGATTACGTATAGACTGGCGGAACTCAACGCCGCACTTTGTCTCGACACCAGAGCGAAGAAAGGAAAATATCAAATATTTCATTTTCTTGAGTGGAAATCGAACCCACATCTTACCGCGAACACTCACACGCCTGTGCCGACGAGTAGCCGTAGAAGAGTAGAGTAGCCTTACGAATTAAATAAATATTTAATAAATCCTTAGTATAAATAAAAATCAAAGTAACTTAAAGTAACTCTTAGGGCTCAAAGTTCTATATACGCTGGCACAATACATTCCATCCACAGCTGCCGATGTCAGCTGTTCTAAGAATTGAATATTGTCATTATATAAAATGACAAATGAAATCGCGTTTCAAAAAAAAATATGCGACATACTGTGGGACCGTTAATCTTGTTGACGGAATGGACCTTAGAAACGACGAAGCCTATTTAAGGCTTATCGATTTACTCGAATTATGAGAATAAATATTTATTAATGTGCCCGGTGTAGCTCAGGGGCACAAGGGTGTGACTGTAACGCGACGGTTGTGGGTTCAACCCCCAGTAGAGGAAATTAATTATTATTTCTTAATATTTTCATTTGATGATAATTTAGATTCCACATAGACACCCTACCAAACTATCACTGAAATCGGATAATGCCCACGTTGTACTCTGTTAAGTAATTGGGAAGCTTCTTTACAGTTTCCATAATAAATCATTCATCGGTCATTTTGTTTGTTAAAATATTACTCAATTATAAAAAAATCTCATTCGTAAACATTTTTTTTCTGTTACCTCCCTCCTTCCTTACATATTTATTTTGATTGCCACCCTATTCTCTTTCAAATAATCAGTTAAGAAAGGAATTTAACTTTGCCTCTTATAGTCTGCAAGTTCTAAATCACCTTTCAAAACAGGCAACAAAGCCTATCCAGGCTTCTCGATCCACCCGAATAATGAAAATCTAAACAAATATAATATAGACATTTTAAAATATTTATTTAGATTCTCATAACTCTAGCACAGCTCACCACCAGCTGTAAATCGTTCAAGGAACGGGGTTTGCGCAAACAACACGTCACTATGAACCAACGATTCCCGTGAACAGTAAAATTTTGCGGTAGCCGTGTTCAAATCGTTCGTAAGTAAAACAAACATTTGCACGCTGTTTCATCGCAAGGCCGCGCTGAGATCGCTTCCGAGAAGCGGTGTCTGAGCGCGACCTGGTGAATATCCATTAGGTACCTACATCAATCTTTAGGTATCTACTGGGTACCTACATCCACCGGTAATATCCGTTTATTCGCGAAGCAATACTGTATCTTATAACGGTAACGTGAAACACTAGTGTATCGACAACACTCTAATATGTTCAAGCGTTAGTTTTAAAATTTAAATGTTCATTTGTTTGATCTGGTGTCGAGGCAAAGCGCGGCGTTGAGTTCCGCCAATACGCAATGCGTCCAGAATTATGAAAAAAGTGGGGAGCGGAGTGTCTTAACACTGGGTTCCCTATGTCTACGCTGCTACATAAGAGATACATCGTTACATATATATAAATAAGCGTTTACCATAGCACTTACTCGTACTATTGCGCACACATTTAATTTCAAAGTAGCTACGCATCACAATTTTCTGAGAATAATAAAATTAATATTATGATTACTGCAGTGCCTGGGAGAACGTTGCTAATATTTTTATAACTTTTACGACTGAGATCACGTGGGGTGGGTGTGGGTGTGGGTTTTGTTACAATTATTATAATAGAACATATTACATCTACATACATATATGTAACTACATATTATTAAACATGCAACTCCTTTACATAGCAATAGATTGCAATAAGCTATTTTACTAAGAACTTTGTGTCATTATTATATTACCTTATATATAATGTAAAGAAATATATTTAAAATGAAGTCATTATATATATGTTCTCTAGAACTGTGTGTCATTATTTACAATTTTTTCCGCAAAAACAGACATTCAAAGAAAATTTAAACTAGTCGGCGACCACGCACGCGGTTTCGCCTTTGTACCAAAGTAAATGCAGAATTTAAAAAAACGAACGCCGAGTGCGTCGCACTCTGTAGGACTCCGCTATCCAGTTTTTTGCACCCCGCAAAAGTACACGACGTGAGACGTCTCCAGTCACTTGAGGGCAATTATTATGAAATTAGTCTGTCAATGCATCATTTCTTCAGAAATGTTTATGGTATGAAGGGAGTACAACTTCTTCGTGTATTAAAACACGCAAACTTAGTGAATAGATTTTTCCTCGTTGTGGTTTTTATTTAATAACATCAAAAGAACAATATATAAAACGAACTAATATATAAAATATATGGAATATTTATTTTAATTTTCCAATAGTACACATAATTGTTACCCACTTTAGACAAACAATGGTGCTGGGTTTCGCTATCTACACGTCTTCGACCTAGCGTAGACGGAAAATGGAGAGCTGAGACTCTTTACACTCACACATATTCTCTCTATCTGATCCACTACATGCTAAATGGGAACTAAATACAAAAATAATAACAGCCTAAATTTAAGAAATTTACTCTGGAACCTTCAGAATACTCTATTTCTATGATTGCGAGTTGTACGTATTAACCATAAAATCATAGAAACGACTAAAGCATATACAAAATAACAAAAGATGACGAAATTAGGTCCTAAAGTCTTTCTTTATAAAAGCACGAGGTTTTGGAAAATATAAAAAGGCCGACGATGAGGTCATCTCGTCCTGCACGGCCATGCATCTTGCGAATATTTCCGAAAGGCGAACCGGTCTTTGACCCGCGTGTCGGGTTGCAGCCAGGGTCCAGCCACAAATCACTCGTGCATCCAACCAACACGCCACAAAGGATATCTATACCGTATATTTAACTGACGATTTTAAATTTGATACGTTGAGGTTATAATTCTACTCTATATTTTCGACATTATCAAATTCTCTATCAGCTTCACGCTGTATCCCGCATGTAGCAGGGTAGTGAGAAGGAGCCTAGTGCTAAAACTCTCCGCTTCCCACTTTCTGCCGAATTTTGGAGTATTGCGTGTTGGAACTCTATTGAAAATCATATATGTAGAGAAATGGTAGCTATTGATTCTTTCGATAATTAATATTGTACTGCTATAGCAATATGAAGAATGATAATGATATGAATTATCACTATTTCTCTTATTTGATTTTTTAGAAAATGCATGAAAAATAATAATAAATCTAAGTTTTTATATAACAGTCATACTAAAACAACTACGCAAAGCTTGAAGCGGCCTCTTTGAAGTGAAACCTCGAGCTCGGGCGGGATTTGGGAAATCCTGAGGAAAATAAATAATAATTAAATGTTTCCGACAATTAAGCTAAATCACGTAATACAACATATTATGTAAGTAATACGTATCTATATAAATATTCGTTACGTTACATAAATAAACTTATTTTAGTGACTATATTTTAATCAATTAAATATAATAATTACATAAAATATGTAATTTTTTTAATTTGTTTTTTGAATTCCAAAATAGGAATAGATGTTAACCCCAACCGACTGGAATCATAGTTCAGGTCTAACCATTTTTCATCTTAATGAACTAAAAATATTTAAATAAATACAATATTCTAATTAAATTATCATACTAAAACAAGTATTATAATAGACAATACATCTTTGTTCAAGCTCAAAACGGGCCACGGAGACCCTTTTACCTTTTTTAGCATTCGCATTACAAAGATTCTCTGAAATGGAAGCAATTATGGAAGTTTCTTACTATATGTTGTCACACGCCGTTGATGATGGTAAGACATCGGCCTCACATCGGCCTCACATCGCCCCATAATAATACGTTTGTTCGACACGCACCGCTGACAATGACGGTAGTATCAAGTTTTTTTAAATATAAAAAATGGAAATATATTGAAAAAAAAATACAATAATATAAATTAGTATTAAAAAAATGTCTCAATATGAAAATATGCATATTTCTATTTATTTTTGTATTTGACTAGTGGGCGCGCGCAGCTTCGCCTGCTTATTTGGACCCTTAGGGGTGAATTCTAGTAAACCATGAAATATGTGTTCAATTAAATACTTTTGAGAGTTTAAGTTTCAAATCTTATAAAAATCGGTGGCGATTTTAATTTATTTCCATACAAACTTTCAACCCCTATTTCGCCCCTTTAGGGTTGAAATTTTTCAAAATTCCTTCTTAGTGGAGGTCCAGACTACAAAAGTAAACATATGTCCAAATTTCACGTTTCTACGCACAGCGGTTACGGCTGTGCGTGCGTCTTACCTCAGTCAGTGAGGACAAGTCCTTTTATATACAGGGTGGAATTGTCAGCACCACTTTAAATGAAACCACAGTTGTAACTACTCTATAAAAGCCTAATATAATTCGGAAAAAAAATAATTCCCAAAAATGACCAAAGTTATTTTTTCAAACAAAATAAATAATAAAATTATCGTTTTTAAATAAAACGCCATTTGTAAAGTATAACATAGGCACGCACACACTTACCTGTCAAAGCTGCAACGTCGCATACGTATGTGTGCGTGACACGAAATACAGGTATGGATAAAAATCGTGAAATGAAAAAAAAATCCTACGTTAAAACTGTTGAGGTACCTTGATAAATTTTTTTTATTCTGGGTTTGAAATATTTTACCCTATATGCAGTTTCAGTAAAAGAAGCGCTGCCTCTTCCACCCTGTATATAGATTATAAATATTTATTCTATAGTTTTTTTTTATAAATGAATACAATAAGAAAAAGATATGTAGAAATACTGTAATTTAAATGAAACAGTACAAAAACAAAACGAGTGTAAGACTATTTTAATGTAAAAGTGAGCACCTAGCTGTTACCAGTACAGACAGAGGCGGCATGGGTAATTATATACAAGTAAAGAATGTTGAACTACATGCAGGCATTTCAATTAATAACAGACTCGCAGAAATAATATGTTAAAATTGCGTATAAGAACGTTTCTCCTGTAACGAGTATTGCAATTTTTTACAGTTACCCAGCCGAGGGTTGTGTGGTGGGAAACGCGGGAACTTAAAGCGATGACAAAAAAATATACTTCTTTACAATGGAACGATCAAATAAGTGGTATATTTTCTTAAAAGCGTTTTTTTTTTATTTTACAGTGTTATAAAGTTTTCCAAATATTTAAGAAACATAATAATACTAAATATATACATACGAGTATATTAGGAATTAAAATATGGACAAGATGATATGACGAGACGTCACTTAAGCAATTCAAATAAACTTAATATATCTAACATTAACTTGTAAAAATATGGTATAATCATTAAGGTAAAATTAATAATAAAATATTATCATTATTTTTTAATGAACAAGTTCACGCCAAGATTAAAAATCCCAATTTCCCTGAACTGCTCTTGAAAATAACAATCAATAACGTTTCTTCATTCAAGTTTGAGATAGAGTAAGGTGGTAAGTCCTCAAAATTAAAAAGTATAACATTTGAATAAACTGAAATGTTTGTCCTATTTGTCTTCTTTCTATTTTAAGTATTATGGTCATATTTAATCAAGAAAATAAAAAATATATTTTTTTTGATACAAACAGACAAATTAAATACATATTATAGAGTATCCCAGTTAAAATAAAAACTGAATAAACACGTTCAAGAGTTAGAGAAATCCCATCATAATAACTGTCTCATTCTCCAGGATACGTGTTCTCGCAGTAGGCACGCAACAGCACGTCCCGGAACAAGCAGGTGACGTGCCCGACTGCGTATGGGCAAGGAATGCCGCTTCGCACCGCCTGGGAGTGGGAACACGGTGCCCGTCAGCTCGCACCGATTGCTGTACATCTGTTAACCTGATACAGCCACTCGATAACATCCTTCCTGGTATTACTTACTATTTTATTTTCTGATGAAGCTGTTGATTTCTTCTAGATATTTATGGTAATTTGAAGGTCTTTTTTATTAATTTTCTGGCAATTCTCTTGTTACGTATGTTTAGATAGATATAATATAAGTTGGTATTTCTCCTTCTATTTACTAAATATTTAAATATATGCTCAGAAATAAATTTCTGAAAGCATTTCTATATTAAATTTGTGAAGACACGACAGTCCATATATGTATCGCTACCGGTGTTGATAAGAAACCTTTGTATTTAAATGAGGTCTATACAATCGGAAACAGGAACCACACACCAATCAACATTTCGTGATGAGTCTGGCATAATAAATAAGTCTACGTGTTTTTACGAAATAAGTTTTTTTTTTAAATTTAATTTCTAATTATAACCCAATGTAGGTAGGTAGTTTAGATATTCGCTAAGAGATTTATCAAACAATAGACGTTTAACATTCGGTAGCCGATCGCGGTTTCTTGGCACAACGTGAAACTGCAAGTGCACAGGAATTTATTATTGCTATAAGTTACGCTACGAATGCTAAACAGTCTACCAGGTACCTACAGGTACCCGCAGAGACGTCCGTGCGTGCTCAGGCTACGAGCGGTGGATTGTGCGAAATATTAAATATCAAATACCCTGAACGGAACGGAACGGAAATGCTTGTTTCGTTATGCGCGGCGGGTGCGTGAAATGATCGATTTGGATGACGAGGGCACCGACGGCGCCGCTGTTCTCCTTACTCTGAGATAACATCGTTCTTGGAGGTGGATGCGTCTGACATTGGGTCATAAAGGTCAAATCTGATACTTGTTTATGCTGTATCCACTCGAAACCAGTCGTAAAACACGCAATGCATCCAAAATTCAGAGGACAATGGGGAAGGAAGTGTCTTAACATTAGATACCCTCTGGCATCTCTCTCTCTCTCTATCTCTCCGGATACCAGATATTTACGCGCGAATAACAAAATATAAACCAGAGAATTATTCTAAAAGTGTACGAGCAAGTAATATACGGCGGCCACCGAAGTGGATAGAGACAGGCGCGGGCGCAGGCAACACGGCGACAGCATAATAAGCCCCACCGTGGACATCACTGTCGAGATGCGCGTGCGATAACGTAAGAGACATATATTGGACATTCTTTAACAACTTATTGTTACTGATAGGGTGATACATTTTCAACGTTAAAATAGAGATAATTGAAATTCGGAATATAATAAACAATAAAATACTATTTATTGCCATCACCAAACAAAGGAATCAATGAATAATAATATACATATTTAATCAGATTTCCATTATTTTAAAAAAAGAATAATCTACTTCAGTGTCCCGCATATATCAGGATAGGCAGAGGAAAACTATTGTTACTGTTAAAACACTCCGTTCCCCAATTTCCATTGAATTTTTCAAGGTATTGAGTGGCGAAACTCATCGCGGAGCTTTTGCCTTGGTGTCAGAGCGAAGAAATGTCAAAGTCAAAGTCAAAATATCTTTATTCCATAAAAATGCTTAACATTTACTTGAACATGTAATAAAAGTAGAAAATAATGCAAAACAAAATAACCAAAAAACATGTGCCATTTTGACTTGGAAAAAGCCCGTTCAAATGGTTGAGCTCATGAGAAGATACAGGCAAAGAAACTCATGGCCACTCTTTTTAACTGCCAATATTTGTTACAAATTACAATTAACAATTTTAACTTAGAAATAGAGCAACTCATTTCCAAACATCTTTATCGCGAACATAATCTTTAACAGAGTATTAAATTTTAAATGAAAATAATAATTTATTAATTAATTCTCTCGAGTCGGGATCGAACCCCAAAACCGTCCCGTTACAGTCACACCCTTACGTCTCTGCTCCACCACGGCTACATCTCTTATTTACTGCAACATATCATAAATACTCCATATCCCAATCAGTACATCATCGTTTCAACAGTTCGCTAGAGATGCAGCGCGTGATCGCGTGCAGTGCAGGCGGCCGCGGGCTCCGTCGGCGGATCTTAGGAGCACGCAACCATCTTCCAGCTAATCGGACCATGTATCGCCGGCCTCGCTTAGCAATTAGTCTTCTCGGTAGCAAATTGTCGTAATACGCTCAAATTATGTATTATATTGTAATTAAAACAATATTTGTTGTTTGTTAATAATATGTATGTGTTTATTTACATATATTAATTTGTGAACGAGACGGTAAAATCGATATGCCGTCGTAGATGCAAATTTGAGGTCCATAACCCAACATACAAGACAAGTACCTATCTGGAATCTTTTATTATTGGTACAAAATTACGGATGCAGAACGTGAAGCAATTGAGCATATTATACTTTATATTCAAGCTTAAACTTGAAGGTATATGGGCAGTATAAGTTATCGTCAACATATTATTTAATTTTTAGTCGAGTTTCAAAAGTATAGGTAGCACTAAAACATGTATTATTTCAAAATTATTTTAAAAATATTTCTAGTAAGTATATTGAAAATCTAAAAATCAGCTTCACGCTGTATCCCGCACACAGCAAGATAGGCAGAGGGAACCTAGTGTTAAGACACTCCGTTCCACACTTTCTGCCGAATTCTGGGGGCATTGCGTGTTAAGCAGCAAAACTCAACGCCGCGCTTTGCCTCGACATCAGAAATGGAAATATAAACGTAAATAAATATTTCACTACCTCGAGTGGGGATCGAACCCACAACCGTCGCGTTACAGTCACACTCTTGTGCCGTTGTACCACGACGGCCTCATCAATATTAATAAATTCATAAGATAATTAATATACACTTGATAAGTGTAAAAAAAGTGTATAAAAAAATAAACAAGTGCAGAATAATATTAGCACTAATTTTGCATATTGGGCCAAGTGACTCATTCTGCATAAAAAAGTCAGCCAAGTTTACGGATATCGAAGTTATCAAGTGGCAATCTACATAAATTAACCACACCTAGACAAGAATATCGATATCACGAGTATAATAATTTTACTTTTGTTAAAGTAAGTTATAGTATCTTAAGAGTGTATTGTTCAATAAAATTATATAGATTGACTAAAGGTAGGTATACTACTTAGTCAGGAGTCAAGAAGTCATCTTGACGGATTTTTTTTTCCATAATAATTTTTGTAACTAATAAAAATTTTCGTAAATATGCAATTTTACTCAAAAAAAAACGTATTATTCTTATTTTTGAAAGAAAATTTTCGTTTAGAATCATCAAACAAGAAATGCCTCACTAAATATACCTGTTGGTACGGGAAACATGACACTCCGGCCAAGGTACGAAGGAAGATCCAATATTTACTTAAGAGGAGAACGAGTCGACTAATGTAAATTTTTACAATGAAGCCATTCGCGGGACGTGCACAGAAATTTTAATGAGCTCTGGTTAAATTTCTCGAAACCTATATGATGGGACGAGTGTGCAATCACTAGTATTGAATCAATAATTATGTAAACTTTAGAAATGAAATTTTAATATTACATACCTACATATTTAAACGACATTCCAAGGTATTCTTGGAATATAGATACGTTTATATTCTTACTAGCGGCCCGCTCGCGGTTTCACCCGCGTTGAACTATGTTATTATCAATTTCTGTCTCCATGACTACGTCCTAGTGACGTCTATGCAAAATTTGAGACTCCTAGCACATGTAGTTTCTGAGATTTGGTGATGAATGAGTGACCTTTCGATTTTATATATATATAAGAAGATATAGATAAGGTTAAATATATATTAAAATCTAAATCGCCAGATGAGCTAGAATGGGCGAAAAAGGAGTCTTAACGTTAGGTTCCCTATGTCTACCCTATTGTGTGCGGGATACACAGTGAAAGGTTAAATTAATGTAAAGGTGACACTTATAATTTTGAGACAACGTATACGGCTTGCGTGTTTCCATTCATGGCTCTTTTGAAGTTGGTGTCAAGTTTCCCATACCACATTCCTCGCTGCTGCGAACATGGTGGTCTCGAGATGAAATATATCATTAGTGCTACAATAATGACTGAAGAATCACATTTTCACATATAATTATTATGTTTTTATGAAATATATTTCATTTATTAATAACATTTTTGGAGTAAGACGAATTTTAAAAAAGAGTTAATTAAATTTACTTAAAATAACGTAGGTACTATATTTTTTGTTCCATACTGATATTAAAATTCAGTTCTTGTAATAAATATCTATCTAGTTCGCTTTCAAAAAAAATCGGTCATTTACCAACTTTTTTAAACACGAATAGAATAATATTTATATTTAAGATATAGAATTTAATTTAATTTCACAGCCGGAATCGTAATATGCATGAAATGAATATAAAACTTTTAAATAGAGTTATTAAAGCGAATTCAGTTATTATACCTACAGATTGGTTACAGACAGTTCCGTGTCTAGCTTAAGCACTCTCTAAAATTTTAATATACCAACGAATACACTCCTGGGGTCATGGTTGTTTTTTTTTTGCGTACCTAGAGCAAATGTTGTTCTTGTTTTGCTTTTTATATTAAGTACAATTTTAATGAGTAGTAAGTAAGTAGGTTTGAATCTTTTTAATGGAGTTACATTTTGCCACTTCTATATTATTATTTATTAGTAGTGTATATTTCGTATGTATGTTTGTATTTAAAAATTATAATATGTATGAAGTCATGACACTTTGCCTAAGATTTAATATTAAGTTACATTAATACTGTTGTTAGTATGTCAATATTACAGTGTATATTTTTAACCTTTTTTCTAGTAGGTACTAACATGAAACCACAGAAGGGGAAATTTTTATTTCTTTGCTCTGGAAACGAGGCAAAAGCGCAGCGTTGAGTTCCACCACTCAACACGCAATGACCCGAAAATTCAGCACAAAGTGGCGAACGGAGTATCTTAACGCTAGGTTTCTTCTGCCTACCCTACCATATGTGGGTTACTAGTTGTGGCATCGTCCACATGATCTAGTGAAACTAACTAGTAACTGTGTATGACATACTACATGACATCTAAATGCCCGAAATAACGTACTATAAACGTACTTTTATAATATTAACATAGATAAAAAAGATAAATAATATAGATAATGGATTTTAAAGATTACTTTCGTCAACTGAGTTCTCAATTAGCACCGCAATGTTTAATCAACAGCTTATGTTTAATTACATACTAATACCATAGTAATTTTAAATTGTGACTATTTTTCTTAGAATTTAGAAAATTGCTAAACTGCATTGCATATTAAATTTCTTGTCATCGTTGCGCACGTACCTACCTATGGAGTTGCGCTTGAACAAAAAAACAACACGACGAAATTTAATACGTTCCTTTTTTAAATCAAAATATTATGTTGAAATTTGTTGAAATAGATAGCGGTGTTGCTATATCTATATTGAAATAATTGCAATTACTTGCAAATATTTCATATTTTTATTTAATGTATAGTAATATAAAGACTAGTTTAAACGTTAACATTATTATATTTTAATTTTCTTTATTTAGTATTTGGTGTCTATATTTTTGAAAAACAATATAAATATGTTACTGATGTTAGAATATATTTCTTTGATTTGGTTATAATTTATTAAGATTTTTTAAGTATATTAAAAAATTCAATCGATAAAAGCTACAAAGTTGATTAAAGTGTAAGTTACTAATCATTTCTTCATCTTTTGTATGTAACTTATTAAAACAGAGAACGAAAATAAATAAAAATATACATAAGCAAATGGGATGTAATGTTTTGTAAATGAATTGAAGAACAAAAATACAACAAGTAATTCATTAAAGTTGTTTCAATAAGGTAGTATTTCATTACAGGACCCCAAGACGACCAATATTTGTAAATCAATTTGGCTCTACCTGACGGGCGGCCACTTGTGAAGACCGCCTAAAAAGTAAACGGTTCAACAAAATATCAAGTCGTTTTAACATGTCAGAACAAGCTCTGTTTTTTTGTGTAAGATAACAGTGGGACGTCTTTAGACGTTTTGTATATTTTATGGTCACTTCATTAGTTGTTTTAAATTGAAAACGACCACTGGCAACACCTTTATTAACACATCAAGTAAAAGATGGAAATTTATGAATTATACAAGCAAATTGAATGCATTACGGGATTATTCGAAACAATCAATTAAGAAGTAATGTATGTACATATAAATGCAGTTTACATATCTTTGATAGGATATTAAAAAAATGTACGACAACGAGCTGCCAAAACAGGCGTTCCCGTTGCCATTATATTTAAAGCATATCCTATATTAAACCAGAAATATATCAATACTCATGTATAGAAATCAGAATAATAATAACCACCATCAAGCACCATAAAAACTCGAACAGAATTCCCATACAAACAACAGCTAGATGCACAAAGCGCACAGTGCACAGGCGGGGGGGGGGGCCGGGGGCGTGGGGGGGGAGGAGTGGGAGGAGGTGAGGTGGAAGGGCCAGCGGCTCGCAACAAAGCACCTTCCGGGAACCGCCACAATACTGGTTTGCGACGTGCGATACCTTCGCAGATACGGCCCGCGACCGGCCAGGTACCGAGCCCTTTTGTCAACCTTAACGACACAACGGTACCTACGATGTACATTAAACGAGTTCTGTGCTTATTGGGAGGCCAGTCGTGGCGCAGCGATGCGAAGTGGGAGTGTAAACGCGACTGGTTATGGGTTCGATCCCCATTCGAGGAAATGTAAATATTAATTTAAATATATATTTTCATTTATTCGCTTTGGTCTCGAGGCAAAGAGCGGCGTTGAGTTCCGTCACTCAACACGCAATGCCTCCATAATTCGGCGGAAAGGGGGAGAACGGTGTGTCTTAACACTAGGTTCCCTCTGCTTACATGGTTGTATGTAGATGCAGCGTGAAGCTGATTTTAGTTTTTTGTACTTATTGGAAATACGAAGGGTACATTTTGATTTAACCGATCAAAAAACAATTCGGTGGATCCATCGATAATATAATTGATAAGGTGAGGCAGTGTTTTGAATTTCAACGATGGTCGTGGATCGTGATGGAATCGGTAGTCGAATTTGCAATCACCTTTAGCATTCAAAATGATTTAGCAATGTAAAAAGTTTTTTCATTTCTACATTAGAAGTATATAGATAGTAGGTGTTGAGGCCAGTCGTGGCATACTGACTGGCCAGTCGTGTATATATGACTGTAAAAGCGTCAGGTTGTGGGTTCGACTCCCACACGAGCAAAAGAAATATACAATATTTTCATTTCTTCACTTTTGGTCTTGAGGCAAAACGTAGCGTTAAGTTCCGCCACTCAACACGCAATGCCTCCAGAATTCAGCAAAAATGGGGAACAGAGTGTTTAATACTAGGTTCTCTGCCTATCCTGCAGCGTGCGGGATACAGCGTAAAGTTAAAAAAAAGTATATAATAGATATAAAAGTAAAAACTATAATGTATTTGAAGAAAGCAAAAGTAGTTACAAAATTATTCAATCATTTAGAATCGTAGGCGTAGTTTTTATAGAAAAGTTATAATGTAATTTAAATATACGTAGGTATATGTTGCGTAATATAAACGAAAGTTCTTTTTTAATATCGATATATTTAATACAAAAAAAAAATAGCTAGCGTTAGAATATATGAAAAACCAAGTTTTTTTTTAAACTAGGCTTATAACTAGAGACCTAGATGTTTAATTCCTGAAAGAGTACAGTTATTTCTAGATTGCCTTTTTCCATACATTATATTCTTTATGGATTGGAATAATTCAAGGCATATTCTAAGAATTGATGCCGGTAAATAAACTAACACGTGCGTAAGCGAGTCAATAACGTATTGTATATTGTAATATGTGAATGATTAGGTCTGACTCCGGTTGATAGGTTGACACATGCCTTATTAATTTTATTTATTATTGTACAAGAGCATAAGTAACAAAAGCATCTTCAATTTCTTTAAATGAGGAAGAATCTTGGATTCAAAATACATGCAAAATAATACAACAATTGTAAAGGCTTATAACTACAATAAAAATAAATCAGCTTCACGCTGTACAGTAAGACACTACTTTCCGCACTTTCCGCTGAGCTTCTCGAGGCCTTTTCGAATTCAACGCCGAGATTTCACGTGAAATAATAATCATTTCTTTGTGTGGGGATCGAACCCATAACCGTTCATGTTACAGTTACACTCTTGTCCCTCTACGCCACGACAGATCTATCTATTATTTTTAGGTTATATCTAATTTACCTTTGCATATATCAGCTTGTCGAAGTTATTAAATATATCCATAGCTGTATGTTATCGACCCCGGAACCGTATAAGAAAAAACTAGCCAAATAGCACGCAGGTTTCTTAGAAGTTTCTATTTTAGATGATTATTATATACTTACTTACCTACATTGCAATTTAACAAGTTAAAACAAGTGGATAATGACATAATCCATTTGGACCGCAGTACTAGAGTTTCATATCAAACGATATCTATGAGTCACTCAAATTATTTCAATACATTTCATCCAGGCTAATGACTAATTATTATACACACTATTTGATAATTTTATCGGAAAATATCTATCTTTTCTTTATCTTTTATAAAAGCAGGTGAAAGAGATTTCGATATTGAGTAAATATTTTAATAAAATATTAATAGACATTTTTTATTGGTCATTTAGTAGGAAACGACGTTAATAAATTGATTAAGTACGACAAATTTTATCAGCCAGAAATAAAAACCACTTTTTGTCATTTAATTTAATAAATTTTAATGCAGTTTCTTATATTTTTTTGTAAATCACATACATGTACCTACATTAATTAAGACGAATGTAACTTTATTTCTTATATCTTTATTGAGATTACGGAATCACAGAAATAAGGTGCAAAAGAAGTTTGTACTAAAATCTACTACCTGGTGAGAATGTTTCCAAGAACATGATCTATGTCCATCAGTGAGTGACTCTTTACAGAAATTATTAATTTTCTGCGAAAATGCTTCCGTAAGAATGTTTTATAACGTAACGACATAAGTTTCACCGTTTCCGTAAAATGTATGATTTCACCTACAAAATATGAACCTATAGAGTTATGCTCATTATATCACTGTTTTTTTTGTAGTAGCATTTTCTATTAATATTACCATTTTGAAAATTTGGAGAGAGCAGTAGAAACTCGATTAATCGGACTAATTGTTGTCGTTAGTCATCCGGATAATCGAATGTATATAAAGAAAAGCTGGTTTTGTGCATATGTAGCACAAAATTGTTATATGTCTATTAAAAACAATATGTACCTAGTAAGCTGTGTAAAATAATTGATAGTCCGTATAATCGCGAATCCCTATAACTAAGATCCGAATAATCGAGTTTCTACTGTATTTCTCTATACCAATTTTCACATACATATTTACAGCCAACATACACTAACGATTATTGTCACAGATGGAACACTACGCAGAAGAAGGTGTGGGTGTGGAGGTGGAATCGAGCGATGTCGAATGAAGTAGCAATCAGCACTTCTCGGAAGCACGGCTGTTTTTGCGCAGGTGCAATCAATGTAATGTTTTATTATAACCTGAGGTGACCGCTAGCGCAAAACCGTCGACGAACTACGATGACGAACGATATTTACGCGGGTCGTGTACCTACTTGTATCTAATCTAATGTATTTAAAATATTTCCCTGGACGTAATATACTAGGGGTCCCTACGTGCCTTTTGAACCACTGAAGAGGGCAGTTTTTATGAGTTTTTTTTAATAAAAAAAAACATATTTTTTTATGTACGTATATGTATGAAAAGGTTGACGACAGTGGACGAGGCGAAAGAGGTATATAGAGACCGTAGCATTCGGCGCTCCGTTCTGTCTACCCCGCAAGGGATAAAGCGTGAAGCAATATTATCTATCCATAGATAGATAGATAGATAATTTTTTATGCATTTTTAAAACATGTACATAATAGAAAAATACCCGTATTAGTAATACAAAAGAGTAATAAAATTAATTTGCAATTCTTCACTTTCAACACTTTACCTAGGGACCGTCGATATGTTGGTAAAAAGCGGTATGTTAATATAAGCAATAAGTGACTCGACATAATTACAGCAAAGCCATATTCATAGTGAATAATAATTACTTTAGGTAGTATGTAAACTTGTTTGTAAAACACATCTATTTCTAGCAGTGAGATAGGTAAATTGAATCAAGAAATAATATAAAAGATGCTAATAAATATAAGAAACTATATATAAGGAATTCTTAGAAATGTTAATTTTAGCGTAAGTAACTTTTATTAATATACTAGCGGTCCGCTCGCGGCTTCGCCAACGTGAACTACGTTATTATTAATTTACTACGGTATTGTTTATTAATTTACATCCTATAAGTGACGTCCATGCAAAATTTGAGACTCTTAGCATTCGTAGTAACGAAGTTTCATACAAACGTTCAACCCCAAAAACAATCCCTTAGGAGTCGAATATTGCAAATTCCCGTCTTAGCGAGCACCTACGTCCTATAAGTAACTCCTATGCAAATGTTGAGATTCCTAGCACATGTAGTTTCTGAGATTTCGTGATGAGTGAGTGACCTTTCGATTTTATATATATAGATTAAGATTATCATAATCCGAAGAAATCTTTAATATCTATTGTAAAAATTCTTTACTGAATAGCAATCTAATCTAACAACTTCATAGTGTTGCCAAAAAAACAAAAAAAACTTTACGACTCCTAGAGTTTCTAAGCCACTTAAAAAAAAATTAAGTATAATCTCATAGCCTCATGGCGCCCAGACACTGACGCATTAAAGGCGATTATAATTTTATTCGCGAACACAATGGACGAAATTTCCAAGAGTTTTTTTTTACGCTCGTCCACACACCTGTGCATTGTTCATCGCAAAATGTTTTACATGGCAATCAGTAGGCCGTGAGTGAAATTTTGATCAGAGAGTTATCGATTCCTTCTTCTCTTTCTCGTTTCCAATTGAGACCAGTCAGTCACTAAACGCGATAGGCTGTGGGTTCGATTCCCACTCGTGGAAAGGAAATATTGAATATTTTCATTTCTTCGCTCTGGTGTCGAAGCAAAGCGAAGTTCTGCCATTCAAGGCGCAATGCCTCTAGAATTCGGTGGAAAGTGGGTAGCGGAGTGTCTTAACACTGAAAGAAATAAAGATGAAAATTATCTATATAAAACAACTCACCATTCGATGCTTCTGTATCCTTTCACACAACAATGGATACTCTTGAACTTGTCCTGGAACCCATATTCGTAGGGGATGGGTTCCTTGCTGAAGTGCATCGAAGAGGAGTTCGTGGAATACGTGTTAGTGGAGCAGTAGCCCGCGGACAGCGCTCGAGAGGCGCTTAACACGACGCCCAACAGTACTAGCAACCACATCGTGCATTTATATCCTACAAATACAAATAAAACATTATAGATATAGTAGTTCAACAACGTTTTAAAAGATAAATAAATAAAAAATCTGCTTAACGCCGTATTCCGCAAGGCAGAGGGAACCTAGCTTTAAGACATTAGGTTGCCATTAAGACACTTCCGTTCCATTTTCCGCCGAATTCTAAAAACATTGCGTGTTGAGGGGCGGAACTCAACGCCACTCATTGCCCCGATACCAACGCGGACAAATAAAAATTTTAAATAATTTATTTCCTCGAGCGGGAATCGAACCCACAATTTGTCGCAGTCACATAATCCTTCATCAGGCCTTAATTATAAAATTAAATATTCTATAATAATTTTATATACCATCATTAGTGATATATCTAATTAACGTAATAAATAGTTGTTATATTATATTCTTAAGCTACTGTACTGGTTAATGAACTTATCATGACAATTACTTTTGTTAAAAAAAGAAAAAATATTACATCATTTAATGATAACTTCACCTTACTTCTAAGGCAGTTCTCATACAATATTAATATTTAATAATAAATATAAGATAAATATACTAGTTTCGGATGTCGGACTAGATAATATGTAAAATAATATTAATTGCAAGTACATTTCAGCTTAATTAGAATTAGAGTTAGTTTTTAAGCAATTAAACACAGACTTTCACATATATGCTGCAAAAACTTGGTCATCGACACAGACTTCCTGTTAGCTATCGACTATATTTTAAGTAAATTAAAAAAAAACTAAATTTTGGATAAAAAATATACCACGATTTAAAAATAAAAATCAGATATTGGTATATTTATCTTTAATTTTAGTATTTGTAATTTTAATTACGTACCTATTCCAATTCTAAAATTGTATTCCAGAGATAAGTTTTGCTATAAAATTGAATTATTTTTTTTTGCGTACAACCAACTTTTGCAACAAATCAAATAAATAAAGTATTGCTGTTGACGTCATATTAAAAAAAATGGATTTTAATATTTTTAATCTGTTTTTGTTTTCAGCTTAAAATAGTATTACAACACACCGTTATTCACTTTTCGCTTAATAATACATAATTATAATAATAGATTGGAAGGAACAAAAGAATGTAACAAATAACAATAATAAAAGAAGCTTCGAAGATAAAAGTTGGTAAAGTCGAAATGTATTGAATGCGTTTTTTTTTTATAAGTACTAATGAGTATTGCATGTGAATGTGTATATAATGCTAAAATCATTAGCGGTCTGTTTAATTAAAAAGTGCTAATTACATCACTAGTCACGTAGAAAGTTATTTTTGAGGTATTAACGAGATATGACGGTTTCAATTCATTTTTTCGCTCTGGTGTCGAGGCAAAGCGTGGCGTTGAGTTCCGCCATTCAACACACAATGCTATTAGAAATAGACGGAAAATGGAAAACGGAGTGTCTTAACACTAGGTATAGGCTAGCAGGTAGGCTAACAATATGGTAAGTATCCTTCTATAAAATCTTATATTTAGAGATATTACTAGAGTCCGCAAAATTTATGGAATATTGGTTATTTTCACACACATAAAGAATTTAAAAACGCAATAACAATAGCATGTGCAAACCTTAAACGTACCAATTACAGGTTTATATCGTTACTAAAATATAAAAAAAAAACAACATAAGTAATTTTGAGGGCAATTAACGTAAAGGCAGCGAGCAACAAATACCTATATGGCAGGTACGGAATTTTAAATTAACTTGAGAAATACGTGCTCGCTGCCATAGTCTACATCAAACATGGGGCAAAAAAAGAGTTGTAATATAAGAAATATCCATATAAAATACTAAAATGGGCAGGATAACAGCCTAGATGCCAGGACAAGGTATTCTACTAACCGAATGAATAAATATCATTCTGAGAATGTGGAATTTTACGGGTGACTAAAACTAGCGCGAAAATAACTATAATTTTTTTTTATAACAGAAAAGTAAATAGTTATGTTAAATTCATATATCGGCCGTCGTAGTACAGGTGTGTACCTGTAACGCGGCGGTTGTGGAAATATTTATTTACGTTTATATTTCCATTTCTTCGCTCTGGTGTCGAGGCAAAGCGCGGCGTTAAGTTCTGCCACTGAACACGCAATGCCTCCAGAATTCGGCAGAAAGTGGGGAACGGAGTGTCTTAACACTAGGTGCCCTCTGCCTACCCTACTGTGTGCGGGATACAGTGTGAAGCTGAATTTATTCATATGTCCATCAACTCAACATCCGGCTAGTGTCACTGTTTATATAGGTTTCCAATTTCATGAAAATATCAAATCGCAGCGGTTTATCATCGCATAAATGAATATGTGTATATAATTTATATACGATTTTATAGCTAAGTTTAATATAGTCTGTAGTAAATTAAATGTTTTTTAGTGTCGCGAAGTATCCGGCACCCAACATGTATGTAGAGGGAACCTAGAGTTATGACACTGCGTTCCCATTTTCCGCCGAATTCTGGAGGTATTGCGTGCTGAGTGACGGAAATTAAAATAAATAATATATAAAAAAAATATATTATTTCTATTACATTTTATTAAGAGCACAATAAAAAAAAAGCCTACGAAGAAAGATCTCCACCATATAATAAAGAATCAACCTCGCCCGACAGCTTGCTAGTGTTGTAACTTGTAACTACAAGAAGAAACACATCCCACAAGTCCGCTCGGTGGCAAGACGAGTGATTTTCGCAATTACCGACAAACGGCACACATATCTGACAGCAATTTACCCTCCCCCCCTTCTCCCCCTCCCTGCTGGCTGCTGATCACCTTCTCGGAAAAGCAGTTGCATCAACTCCAACGCTAGGACGATTAACGTACTAATTACCAAGCTCCGTCGCCGCCGTACGCTACCGACTGGTGGCAAAAAAAATGTTGGCTAGTTTCTCTATATACGCTATATGGGATGCCGGTAAAAACTACTTGTTTTCTTCACTTATATATCAATATGTCTGTGTACTTGTATGACAGGCGTATGTGGTTGCGTTTTATTTTATTTATTTTTAAATGCCATTTTCTGATCGCAATTAATTTTTAAAAATGTATGTATGTATGAAAATGAGCCCGTTCGGACCTATATAGACATTCTTTAACAATACCCAATTTAGATGAAGAATATATTAAATGGGTGATTTGCATGTGCAAAGTACTAGCTAGATTCTGCACCAATAAGTCATGTAAAGAGAAAAGTATATAAATATTAGGCGCATAATGCTTTTGTACCTTTTTTCTTCATCATACTAAAATAAATAAATAAATATATGTATATGCTAAAATTGTATTATTTTTAGTCCAGTAATAGTATCTTGGTATAACCATTAGGAATCAAGTTCTACAAATAAACATAAGCAGCTAATGTTTTTTTTGATATTTAAAAATGTTCACAATTAATAATTTCTACAATTTTTGCACAGCAATAAATATTTTAATATAACTGAATACAGTAGATTGTAATTCTGCAGAAGGATGATGAATTATTAATGTGTTGTTTAAATGTATTCCTATATTCTTCATGTAAAATTGATTTCAAATGAAAAGATTCTATCTTTTAATTGAGAACTACTTTTTCAACTGCCAACAATATAACATTGTTCAATAACTCTTTTAAAATGTACTACATTTACATTTCAATTAAAATTTGTTATTATTGAAAAATATGTAATGTTTAAATTTTTTTTAATAAATTCTCTCTACCTACTTCCAAAAAATTGTGCCATGTACATAGATAAAAGTCTCAAATGCAATGTACAGTTTAATTTGCTATTATAGAATAATAAACAAGATCTAACATTAAAGGAAAGCATTAGCTTCATTTAATTGCAGTATCAGGATGGCATCTGGCTGTAAATGTAATAGTTGTGGGTTGATTCACACTAAGGGGAATTAATTATTTAAATTCTTTTAAT
Source organism: Heliconius numata (assembly GCA_016802625.1). Classification (NCBI taxonomy): domain Eukaryota; kingdom Metazoa; phylum Arthropoda; class Insecta; order Lepidoptera; family Nymphalidae; genus Heliconius; species Heliconius numata. Next base: position 71,131 of record JAEBDU010013286.1, on the reverse strand, counting down.
TGCCAAGGAAAAGTGTGGGTTTGAGTTGAACCACTTAACACACAGGCTCGGTTTAATTATTTGTCTCAAATTTAGGCCAAAAGACAATAATTATATGTCTAAATATAAAGGCTCTGCCTACCCTTTCTATGTGGAATATGGCATAAAGTGATTAAAAGAAGATTAATGAAAGTTTTAAAATATTTTTTCCTATAATATTTCTAAATCTAAATCTCTGTTTAACTATATGACTTAAATAAAAGTTACTTTTATCACAATTATAGTCATATACAGAAAAATACTGTAAGTAGTAGTAAGTTTAATACATATTTTCTTTTTAATTTAAATTCAAACACGTACACAAAAAAAGATCAACATGTTTTTCTAAAACTAAATATATTAGGATGTTGTCCATTCATTTATCTATGTGTTTATTTAAGTGTTATAATCAAAACATTAAAAAACCATAGGATTTTGTTATCTAAAACTACCCCATGCATAAGAATGTTATACAGCAAAGTTTTAATGCAATATTATGGAATAAAAGTATGTAGTGCTTTAAAATTAAAGTAAGTAATACAACTCATAATATCAATAAACAAGTTTAAATATTGTGTAAAAAATCTATAAAAGAACATTCGAAGTAAAAAGATTACTCACCAATTCCAAAGATGATAAAATCCAAATTTCCCAGAACTCCAGTTGCAAAAAACTTATATCTAATAATTACTACACAGTTTCTTCACTACACATTTTAGAAACAACTTTAATAATTAACAGTTTCTATATATATTGTAATCGCTTTGTGTTTCAGACAGAATAGTCGAATTATATATTTTAAAATATTAAAACGGTATTAACCACATGTCACCGGCGTTACAGAGAATACGTTACTGTCGAATTGTCATTGTTCTTAGACGTTGACGATCACGCTGCTTTGACATTTGACAGCTGACAGTGACATTTATGTTACGTTCTGTTTCACGATATTTATATATGTTAGCGTCTCAATTTCGCATATCATGTGTAAAGTAAAATTTAGTCATGTAATTAGTAAAGGTACCGTAGTTTTATTACTATTCCATTTATAAGTTTTTTTAATAATATTATAGGTATCTTTCATAATATTATATCATATTTGTAACACTGCATTATTGTTTTTAAAAAGTATAGTTTATTTAAATTTACAAATAAATTTCTAGTTATTATTTTATGTAAAATTAATATTATATGAATATTTTATTTTATAAATAAATTTATTTGTAAAGAATTAATTAATTGAAGGAATGAAATGAATGATTATTGTATATGTATGAGATTACTATAATTTAAATGATAATAATTAATTACAATACAATCGAAATGTTTTATATAATTTAAATTCTTATGTTCCAAACTCTACGATCTACTCCCTTAATAAATATATGATTTCACACACTTTCTCTTCTCACACTTCTTACATTTAACAGGTAGATAGTTAGGCAGAAATAATATGTGTTCTACAAACAATTTGACACTGACGAAGTTATTTGTGCTCAACTGGCCGAAACGCCATGATATAAGAATTGAACTGAATTGATTTAAGTAATTGACTTTAAACAATTTCAACGTGAATGAGAATTATAATTTTTAAATTCGTATTCTTTATTTACTATTTACATTTTGTTTTTACAGAAGCTGTGACGATTAGAATATATGTGCGTTGTGGATACTATTATCATATTCACCACTAAGCGTGCTTGTACCGAATAAATATATTAGGTATTTTAAAGAATATATTGAACAAACGACTGCATAGTTTTATTTCTTTCTCGTTTTAGGTAAAGATTTCTTGATATTCCGCAAGTAACGGAACGTTCCGAGAGCTCGACGCACCATGACGCCGCGCCACCACGCTTGGATGCGCGTGGCGGCTTTTCGCAAACGGTCCTCCCGAGCAAGCCGCGCTGCCCGTTCTTTTTTAAATGTCAGCCAAGCTCGCATCTCGCCCTCATGGAGCTTAAACTGTTAGAAATATAATAAATATCATCAAATTTTATTAGGTACATAAATTAAAATTATGAAAGTTATGACATCATGTATAGCCCAATATAAAATCAAATCAGTTTCACGCTGTATCCCCCATACAGTAGTGTAGGCAAAGGGTACCTAGTGTTTAGACACTCCGTTCCCCACATTCCGCTGAATTTTTCAAGGCATTACGTGTTGAGTGGCGGACCTCATTGCCGGCTTGTTGCCAGCGTAAAAAAATGTAAACATTAACAAATAATAATTCATTCCGTCGAAGTCGAGTGGGAATCGAACCCATAACCGACGCGTTACAGTCACATCCGCACAAGCCCCTGTGCCACGATAGGCTCAACATGGCCCAATATAAAAGTAAATATCTAAAACTAACTCTAACCCATGAACCCGAGGATTCGTGAGTCCCCTCCTTTATTGATAATAGTTAATATTTTGATAAATAAGATGTTACCAATTTTTCTAATTCTCCGCGTCGTGCGGCAGTGACTCGTAACTTCTCACATTGAGCAGTGAGTCGTATTTCTAGTTCAACAGTGTCTTTTGAGTATCGTGCTTTCCAATATTCCAACAATTCTTCTCTTTCCTGTTGAAGTAGTACTTATTTATGTACATTTATTAGTAATACAAAATAAATAGTTCTATTTTTCATTTTCTTTCAATTTTTAAAGTATTAATAAAGGATTTACTGACCAATGTCTGTTAACACTGGTCCATATTAGAATGTGACTTAATAAAAGTGATCTTTATGTATAAATGAGAAATATACCAATTGGTGTATGTATACGAGTATAAATAATTGCGTAAAAAAATTATGAATCAATTAAACAAAAGTAAGATACGAATAATAAGAAACTAAATATTTATTAACCAGAATCTGCAATTCGTATGCTTTTAGTAGTTCATTATGTACGCAGTCTTCATGTCCCAGACGCGGTGCAGGCGCTACCTTCACCTGCATCTGTAGCTCGAGCGACTCTGCGCGCGCGCATAGCCATTTATCAGCGTAATCTAATTGTATACGAGTGTTCAACACACTGTCCTGCGAAATACTGTATTATTAATATCGAAATTATATTGAATTTGTTGCATGTATATCAGATACACTGAGGGGCACAAGTTCGATTCCTACTCGAAATTAAATATTTAATATTTTCATTTCTTCTCTCTGACGTTGAGCCCAAGCGCGGTGTTGATTTCCACCATTCAACACAGAATACCTCCACAATTCGGCGTAACGTGGGGAGCGGAGTGTCTTAACACTAGGCCTCCCTCTGCCAACCCTGCTACATGCAGGATACAACATGAAGCTGTATTATTATGTTTTGTGTATGCAATAAAGAGTTTCATATATTTATTTATCTATTATTATAATTGGTGTACATTCACCGAAGTTAATAGCGTGTAAGTTATAGAAAATTTTATATCATTTACCTTTATATTATCTCTAAGTAATGCAATTTTTAAATCGTATTTGCGAAAGTCAATTGTTCGTTGTTGTCGGTGTCTTTGTGAATCTATACAAATATTTTGTAATGAACTAAAACATAAGAAATTATCAAAATACGAGTATATTTAAGATAATCTTACGTTATTAAACCTTTTATGTTAATCATTACCATTTAAGTTCATATAAATACCTTTTTAATTTGTCATGACGAGCTTTTAACAGTATTAAAGAATTAGCATTATCTTCTAACATACGCACAGCGTGTTTAAGTGCAAACCATTCACCATTCTCAATTAATTGCAATAAAATTCTTAATGTTACTTCCTTCACTATATTCCTGAAGGAAAAAAATAAAATGTATTTATAATCGAGTCAACAATTCGCAATGAATTAATGCCATATTAATATTTAATTAAATTTATAATTCAAAAAAGCGCCATCTTATTAAAATACTGTGTAACTCACCGATCTTTGGTGAGCTTATCATTGAGTTGCTTTTCACGAGTGTCCTTGAAGTTTGACTCGGCGAACTTTCGTTTAGCACTTACTTCTACAAACATATTTATTACATATTATTATCAATAGATGGCGTTAGTTACATCTACTACTTACAAGCTTTTATAAGAAGCGATACTCTAAAGTTAGTTAGTTTAGGTGGTAATCCAAAACTTTTATTACAAATTAATAATATTAATTACAAACTTACAAATACTTTCATAATATAAGTAGGTACAAAATATCGTTTATCCTTCTTAAATTTAACTAAAACATGCTTTTAATATTAATGTTTGATTAGGTAGATCAATTTTAAGTACGTACCTAATATCCTCATTTGAAGTAACATCACTTCTAAATTAATTGCAAAAAGTATACCATCCATCAGGGGGATCCTGTTATAAGCAAAATATTAAAATAATTGTTTCTTAGCTAGGTAGTATAATAAAGAAAAACGTGACAATATTTCAAGTCAACAAAGTCAAGGCAATATTTCAAGGCAATTTCTAAGAACACCGTTTGACTATTATTAACTTTCAGCTTAAGAAATAGATAGGTAAGTAAATAAGCTCAGTTGCAGGATTTGATTTTCTTGTCAACGGCATCTTGAGAAAAAAATGCAATAGATAAAAGTTGAAGTCGAAATGAATACAAAAAGATAACCTATGTAATTAACTTCTAATATACTGCAACATTCCTAGCTAGTACATAATTATTTTAGATTTTTTTGTGAATGTGAAAATGGAGAAGGCTGAAAAATCTGTAGCTGATTTTGCATACAGTTGTTTGTAAAATTTTAGATTAACTATATCTATAGCTAATCTAAAAATCTTTTTATCTCATTTACGTTTATTAATAAATAGCGAAATGGTCATGGTCCATGCATATAGATGCGAAAATACAAAAATATTACGAGAACTATTAATTGAAAACAATTTTTATCTGTTATTTTTACTGGATACGAAAATATTTGCAATTACGAATCAGTTAAAGTCGTTAGCAATTTAAATTAATGTTAAGCTTTTCTAATTCTACTTTGTAAGACAGTGTTTACGTTTATTTACGTTATTTCACAGATTTATTCGTCGATTTTCATTTAGGATATAGTTTTTTGTATAAGTAGGTATTTCATTTAAGATTATACACTAAATATTTGTATAAGTAGCAAGTTAAATATATGTTAATTTACGTTATGAAAATAACATAAGTATATAATATACAAGTAATCTTATAAAATTAAAAATATTGAGATATTTGTAATATTTATATTCATACTTTTAAGAAAATGTCCATAAATACCTACATAGTTAGAACAGAAACGGCGGCCTAAACAAAGACGATTTATTTGAACCATCTTATAAATTTAGAAGTAGGTTAATAATATTTACTTTAAATAGATACGAGTACATACCTGTCGTTTGTTTCCATATTTATTTTCTATCTTGTTTTCTGAAGCTTTAAGAAGTTGTTCATATACTTAATGTATCTAGTTCATATTATAGTTGTCGTACCAACAGCGAACCGTCACTTGGTAACCATGAATTTGGTCGATAATACAATTAATTAATTATTCTTATCGGTTGCGGACAACCGCATCGAACGTAGGAAACGTTTCTCGCTTAGGTTGTTTTATCAAGATTCATTTTAGGTGTACACTGAAGGTTGTTTGTTGCTTTGGTATTAAGTTCGGAATTGCGCTCAACATGCAATAATGCCTCGAAAAATTCGGCGGAATATGTGGAGAACGGAGTGTCTTAGCACTAGGTTCCCTTTGCCTACTGTGCCGTGTGTGTGCGGGATACAGCGTGAATTTCGTACATTTCACATACATACATGTATAATACAGTTTCATGTTCTAGTATTTAGCATCTATTTTTCGTGTTACATTTTAGCTACTTTAGATGTTGATTACTTCTAACTCTTGTCTACATTTATTTGAATACAGATTTAGCAGAAACAACTGAGAATTAAATATAAAACAAAAGAATTTCAAGCTCGTTTTATCATACTGTTCAGTTACATAACTTACCTGAAAAACTTTTATATTTCTTTGCCTTTGTTGAAAATTAGTAAAATTAAAGGGAAAAGTTACAAATATTTTAGTATTGTTAAAGAAATGTAATTGCTTGAATTAATATTATTGTTTTAAGTACGTAGTTTTCAAAGGGTTCTTTTAATTTTCAATTTATTTTCATTAGTACATAAAAATAAGTATTTATTAATTAAATCGAAATCGAAAGTTTAATTCTTTGGTAACGGATTTTTATATTTATAATATGTTACCACGTTCATCTATATATACAAAATCGAAAGGTCACTCACTCACTCATCACGAAATCTCAGAAACTATAAGTGCTAGGAATCTCAAATTTTGCATAGGAGTTAGTTATAGGACGTAGATGCTCGATAAGACGGGAATTTGCAATATTCGACTTCTAAGGGGTTGTTTTTGAGGTTAAAAGTTTGTATGAAACTTCGTTACTACAAATGCTGGGATGTCTTTAGACTGATTTATTGTACAGCTCTTGAGCCCATTTATATATAAATAGGTATACCAGTAAGTACTTATGCCGTCATTCGCCAGAATAGTATTTTTAAATATCCTAAAAAGATAAAAAAATATTAAATAATTAAAGTGTTCTACTGCTTCTGTAGTTTGCCGATTGGGTATGAATGTAATTGATTTATTATCAGCGAAATTGAACGTCAGCCGTCATGTGGCTTAACAACATTTACCTGTATACTGCACTAGCGGCCTTTATGCGGCTTCGCCCGCTTAAACTTATATCAATTGTAATCAATGTGTTATTATGATGTATAAGCTATTACTGGAAAGTTTCACCCAAACCTGTTCAGTAGTTTTTGCGTGAGAATGGATAAAAACATCCATCCTAATATATTTTTACATTTATAATATAAGTTGGGCTATATATATAGATTATACAGCGACACGCCGAAGAAAAACCTTAGCTACATAATAAAAAAGTTTAATTCAAATCGGTCTACTATTTCAAACAGAGAACCATTCAAACAGGCAGACAAAAGTTCAAAAAATCATAGACTTATTAAATGGGCATAGTACAGACATAACACTACAATACAATACACATTAGTCGTAGTATAAAAGATTATATAAAAAAAATGTTTGTTAAAAAATATAATTGTCTGCACGAAACATTTTACTAAAAATGTAAATGACCAAAGCTTACAAGAACTACTACTGTTTAATTTTGTCAACAAGAATTTGCTGTGACAGTATGAATAAATTTTAAGCATATTAAGTATATATCTATCTATACATATAAAATCGAAAGGTCACTCACTCATCACAAAATCTCAGAAACTACAAGTGCTAGGAATTTCAAATTTTGCATAGGAGTTATTTATAGGACGTAGGTGCTCGCTAAGACGGGAATTTGCAATATTCGACTTCTAAGGGGTTGTTTTTGGGGTTGAAAGTTTGTATGAAACTTCGTTACTACAAATGCTAGGAGTCTCAAACTTTGCATGGACGTCACTTATAGGACATATGTACTCATGGACAGATAATAACGTAGTTCACGCAGGCAAAGCCGCGGGCGGGCCGCTAGTATTTTAATATTAGGTAAATATTTCATCGTATAAAAATATAGTATCTCATGATTTTGAAAGAACAAATTATGCTAAACATTTACAAAATTACAGGGTAGAACGAAGCAGTTTGTACAGTAAGTGGGTATCTACAGTAGCAAATATTATTAAAAGTACGTACACTTATAAAAAGTTGTTCTTTTACATTATTAGAAATAAGAAAATTTCACAAAGACTTTTCATCTATGAAAATAACAAATTATGTACTATATATTCTCTATATGATAAAAAGTCATTTATAAAACGCTTAAATTACATATTTTTTTAGCTTCACACTGTATCCCGAACACAGCATTGTGTAGGTAAAGGAAACTTCTGTTAAGACACTCCGTTCCCCATTTTCTGCCGAATTCTGGAGGCATTGCGTGTTGAGTGGCAGAACTCAGCGCCGCGCTTTGCTTCGACATCAGAGCGAAGAATTGAAAATGTAAACGTTAATAAATATTTCACTTCCTCGACTGGGGATCGAACCCACAACCGTCGCGTTACAGTCACACCTTTGTGCCGCTACGCCATGACGGCCTCAATACAATATAAGTATAATAATAAAAAATAAATTAACAATTAATTCATTAATTCTAACGTTAAAGTGTCTTAAGTGCCGAAAACGTGTCGAGGAGTGAGTAATGAAATCATGTGGCTCTCGGCGTGCTGATGCCGCTTCAAATTAAATCACCTTTAATTATCGCCACCCCAGACAGCGCTGGCCTGGCTCCTGACTCCTGACTCCTTAGATGAACGGAACTGTGTAGTGCTAATGCAAATTATATTACAATTTGCAATTGCAGTTTCATGAACGTTTTAAGTTTTCTTTACCTACTTGGTCGTCTGTAGGAAATTTTAAAATAATATTAGTACCCTTATTGTTTTGCTTTCTTTTAATTAAATATATAATTTTATAATATATATTTATTAATTAAATATATATTAAATATATAATGCTTTACTTATTTTACTTCTATTTGATCGCTCGGGCAAACCTACATGAAAACAAAACAAAAGTAGTTTCTATATATATTTATATTTTTCTAGAAAGTACTGTTCCCAGAGAATTTTAATTAACAAGTATAGAAGGATGTTCCCTATTGGCTTATTTGACTTTAAGCGGTTTCTGTCACAGCCATTTCCTATGTCATGAACTTTATAAAGTACCATAGTGTATTGATTGAACAATGGAAACGCACACTCAATTTAAATTAAGAAAAGAATTAAATATCAGTTAATATTTTGTTATTTTTCTAACTAACCAGTTGTATGTAACGAAGCCAGTAGGGGGCAAGTTATGGGTTCGATTCCCACTCGGAGAAATAAAATATTTAATATTTTCCTTTTTGCGCTCTGGTAACGAGGCAAAGCACGCGTTGATTTTAAGAAGGAAGTTGTGTTTGAGTGGGAAAAGGAATGTCTTAATATTAAGTTCTCATATTCCCTCTGCTTACTCTGCTATGTGTGTATAGCGTAGAACAAAACAAAAAAATATAAAGTAAGTAGTTTACCTAGAAGTCTAAGTGGTAGAAAGTATTATTAATCGGTGCTATAATAACTAAAAAGGAGAGGATTAAAAGAAAAAACGTTCCTTCTGACCTTGTCTCCGAGAAAGATAACGAGATGATTACAAAAACGTCTTACAAGAAAAACGGAGAATATGATAAAAAAAACACTGACATTACATACATTTAACCCACTAACTTAAATACTTGCTTAAATAAAAAAAATATCGAATGGATAGTGTGCGTGGCGTCTAAAAAACCTAATTAACGTCGTCAAAGAGAGCCCTTAGTCAAAAGTTGATTGAGCTCTTTATTGCAGCATTCCAATTTGATGATGAAAAACTGGAACCGCAGTATTAATCGATGTATTGTAAAACTGATGTTTTTGATTGATGGTCAATTAATGATCATCGATCTTTGTAAAGTATTTAAGAAATTTACAGTGTATAAGTAAGAACTAATTATATAGAAAAATAATATCAGCTTCACTCTGTATCCCGCACACAGTAGGTGGACAGAAACTAGTGTTAAGACACTCTATTCCTCATTTTCCGGAGGCATTCGATTTTTCTCGACACCAGAGCGAAGAAATGATTCTCTCCCTCAAGGTTATTTATTATTATTTTAGTTATGCAGTAAAAGTTTTTATTGAATTTGAATTAGAATCCTCTTACTATTTACTTAACCAGGTTATGATAACGTAGATCTTATTGAAATAAGCAATTTATTTAAGTGTATACCTATCCTTGATCTCAAAACTTAATAGGGGAAACTAAGAGGGCGTTTAAGTAAGTTACTCGTATCTTCAAAGTATCAAAGGCATACATCTCGCTTGCTCCATCGGGCTTTCGTTAACATACATAGAATTGTTTAAATAATATTGCTATTATTATATTAGAATTTTGTCGTAAATTCACGATATTTTAGGAATGAAACATCTATTCTATTAATATTATTCGAAATTTTGAATCTATTAATATTCCTTATGTTTTCATGATTTTAAGCAATTGGAAATGGGAAAAAATGAAACTAAAAAAATAATAATTTAACGTTTTTATTGAACGTAATTCATATTTTAATGTCATATTTCCCTACATAGCTATAATAAGTACGAGATCAATTTAATAAATCAAAGTTCACATGTATCAGCTAAACTGTACATATCATCTATATAATTAAAATTAAGCTAATTTTTTTATATGGATAGTCTGTTTCCTTATACAATAACATATTTTCTAACATATATATTATTAAATAGAAATATACATATATATATATGTATATGAATAGAACATGCAACAGCGGATACTATAAAATGTTTTAAACAAGATATTTATTTTGGCACAAATAATTTATAACTACCGTAACATTGACTATAGCGTTATATTAAAAAAAAATTAAATACAATTTTTTTTATTAAACCTACAATATTTATCTATGAAGTCGTTAGGGTGAATGATGAGCTGGTTAGCATTCACACCCAACAAAGTACGTAAAAAAAAGAATAAGAACAAGAACTGGAAAGGACGGGAATTGAGTTATTTTTAACATTTCTGTCACATTTCAAAATCAAATATAATGTAAAATTATTAAAACAAACAGACAAAATTGTCGAATATTATTGTATTATTAATACTAAGAAGATTTCATTTAAATCAAGCTTAGCTACTAATTAAACTACTTGTGTACTCGTGACTTTAAAGAATACTGTAATTATGTAGGTAGTCAGTTTATTTGAAAGAAGTAGGAATGGTAGAAACGTCTTACTGTCGGTCGGGGTAAACTCGCGTAAATAAAAAGATTTTTCAAGGTCTTTAGTTGTCGTAGCGAGGAGCCGACCCAGCCCAAAAACCTGTGAAATAAATCATTTTTGAATTGCAAATATCAATTTACTTAATAGAGGATAAGCGCAACAGGTTGTAGGTTCAATTCCCAGCCGAGGATGTTTTCATTTAGTGTTTTCATATCTTTGCTAAGTTCCGTTATTACATATACCTAATGCCTTCAGAATTCTGTGGAAAATGGTTCCTAGATTCCCTCTGCCTATCCTGCTCTGTGCGGGATACAACTTGAAGCTAAAAAATACTTTATAAATATTTTAAGTTAAGAGTGTAATCATGAATTAAGATTGCGTACACTCGTGGAATTAAGAATTAAGATACAAATAAAAAAATTATAAATTGTAGATAATTCACAATAATTCAAAAGTATATTAACAGAAACAGTATTATATTCCTCATTAAGGATTTATTTTACAATCTGTTTTAAGATTCACAAACTACAATATATATATAATATTTAGAACTAATATAATATTTTATTGATATAAATACCTCGTTTGCCAACATTTTGCAGGAAAACTCTATTAGCAACCGCCTGCCGCTGATTCGCTTCACGCATTTGCTTACGAGCAACTTCGAGTAGGAGTCGTTGACGAAGAACTTCCATGGGGTTGTTGATGGATAGTGATGGCATCTTGCGTTTTGGCCTTGGGCGACCCTCACGAAGTTCAGCCAAATTCTGGAACAATATTAAAATGTTTATTAACTACTAACTTAATTGGCTCTGCTATCTTTTAAACCACCGCAAAACGGAGAACGGAGAACGGAGAACGGAGTGTCTTAACATTAGATTCTCTTTGAAGCAAAAGATCGATCTATTTAAAAATTTAATAAGCATGCCAGCCGTTAATTCTTTATTATTTACGTGACTTTTTAAACTTTTAGAACAACAAGTAATTTCTTCCTTCCTATAAAAATTCTATCGATTCGTTTACTTTGTATATTAAATTTTAATAAAATTTTGTAAAAAAAAAGAATTTCTTTTTTGTAAATTTACATTGATTGGATGTCAAAGACAACGATCAGAACGGTTAATTGACTTTGGAAACCAATACAGCTAATTAACTAAAAATTGCGTGATGGGTTTCTTTTATTTGCTTAGAAATATATGTATATCTTTTTATGTTATACATATATTAACGGTTGCGGTGAAATGACCCATTTTAAATATCTAATATATAATTTAATTAATATAATAAAATAAATTTATTCTAAGTAAAACGTAATTATCGGTATTGACGTTTTATTCGGCGAGCTGTTTGTGTTTCATAAATAATGTTTCTCTTTATAAGGAATCATAATTTAATTAAACGAACGCGATAAAGCTGCTTGTTATACTTATAGCAAGTCATGTTCATGTAATTTCTTACTATCATAATTGTATACCTCAAAACAAATGAAGACTTCAGTTTTTTTCAAAAAAGGTAAAATATATTATAATTATTTAAAAATGACTTCAAAATAAAACCAAAATATTTTTTTTACAATTTTTATTTATTGTATTTTACATATAAACATAATGTTCTATAATAATTAAAAGTACATAAATGCTAATAAATAGTCACTACATGCCTGATGTTAAGAGGTAGACTAAAAGTAGTAGACATTTTTGTTCAATTCTATTAAAACAAACTTTCAACAATCATTTAAGGAAGAACGTTTTTTATTAACCACATAATAATAATAATATAATATAATAGTAGCTAATAAGACATAATTAATTATACAATTCACAGCTTACACAAGAGCTACTCTAAAAAAATTAAACCTACTTCAGTCAGGTACCGTTTACAAATTGAATTGTTCTCATCAACGAAGACATTCAGTAAATATAATAATTTCAATATTTTTCCATTTCCAACGATGGGCTCAGGTTGAATCCTGTAAAATAAAAGGAAAAACATCATAAATATCTCTTTGGGTAAACATTTCACAAACGTGACGATAAAATAGTTGACATAGTCGACGAAGAAGACGAAGACATAGAAGAAGAGATAACAGACTAATATTAGTATACCAGTACCTCGTTTCCCAATGTCATTGAGGAAATTCCGGTTGGCCAGAGCTCGTTGCGCGGTCATCTTGCGTTCTTTCTCAAGGCTCAGCTTGTGACGCAGCACAGACATGGGCATATCGATGGACAGCATCGGCATGCGCCTCTTCATCCGCTCGCTTTCATCCTTTTCCCATTTATTAATAATGTTAATGTTATGAAATATTATGTATGATAATTTAAAGATATTGTTTATATTCTTAATATAGTTGAGCTTTTCCAGAATAAATATCTGTGCAAATATATCTGTGCAAATAGAGATAGCGGGCATTTGTGATTTTTGTCACTGGGAGTGTTGCGTCACTGTCACTGCATACTTCCCTAATGAAGTTACGTTTGGATATTTGATAATTGGGTGACCCTATGTCCGTGGAGGAAGGCGGCATGACTGTGACGCAACTGTCACCACATCCTCGAATTTGTGTTATCATGTGCGCCATAGCAACTAAATATCATTTTAACTACGTCAAAGCTGTATTGCACCTCGAGGAAAATGAGTTGAATCTTCCCGAATTTATAATAAGTACAGTACAGTTTTTTAACAGTTAATTAATGAAAAGTGAACACAATTTTTTATCGTTCTAAAGAGTGTGAACCCAATATCTTTTATCTTTGTATTTTTTTAATATATTTAAAATGAACCGACAGAGAGCCGTCTCCTCGTGATTCATCTAATCCAATGCAAGAAGACAGAGAATTTATTTATAACGCTTTTTTATAACGCTTTACTTTTATTAGACATTTATTTATTAGCAAGCAATTATCAAATTTACCGAAAAATATATTTTGAAGATATATTAAATTATAAGGTATTATTTTCAAAACACAAATAATTTACATTATTATTTATTAATTATACATATAATATCAAACAAAATGGAGAAAAATTATTTAGAATATACATAGATAACAAATAATTAATTAATGTTTAACAGTTTTAGGACGGCAACACTTAGGTAGTTCACGATTTTGTATGTTCATTAATTTAACGCCTGCAGTCTGGGTTGGGGTTGCTTTCTGAATCTGAAAAAAATATTTAATATTTTTATAATTTTATTTCTATAATAAATAATCTAAAAGCAGAACTTATAAGTTTTTGATTTATTAAGTTAAAGTGAAAATAATTAAGTATACATGCATATAATTGATAGAACAACTACAGCTAGCACTAAAGAATTCTCAATTTTGTATTATGTACATGCTAGTTCTAGCTAAAAGGCAGTCTTACTATAACTTTCGTATTCAGGAAAATGTCTTAAACAGAATTGTAAGAATAGCAAATAAATTAATTAAAAGCTTTGTGTAATAAACATGTTAATTAGAACAATTGAATGTATATTCTAACCTCGTTTTCCAATACAGTTGAGATATTCGCGATTGATTTTTGCTTGTTCTCTCTGTAAAAGTTCGAACGCCGTTTTCTGTAGGATGTCGATCGAGGGGAATAGGGATAGGTTAAATTCACGTCGTTGGCGAGCCATGTGGTCATCACTCGAAACCTTTGTAACGTGCACTTCATTTGTCAAGAATCTCATCATCTCATCCTCTCTCAAAAAATTATGTTTTAGTTATGATGTTGAAATACTAGAATGTTTCTTTCACATTTGAATACGATCCTATTCCTAGCCTAGTGTTAAGACACTCGGTTCTTCATTTCCGTTGTATTCTGGAGGTATTGCCCGTTGAGTGGCGGAACTCAATATCGCGCTTTGTTTCGATACCAGAGCGAAGAAAATGGAAATATTAAATATTTCAATTCCTCGAGTAGGAATTGAACCCACAGCCTATTGCTTTTACAGTCACAATTTGTGCCTCTGCGCCACGATTGGCTTGTGGGCAACCCACATTATAAATTAAATACTTATATATTCATATATAAAATACACAAAACACATAATACATACTTGCATAAAATATTAAGATTCTGTGAACTGAAACAACCCGGTTAAGATAATGCTGTCATTATCTTAATGCCGTAAATATCTATTTTTATTTGATATGTCTTGAAAAATAGTAGACTCGAAGAAAACCATTATAAAAACTGGTGATTCATTTTCATTATAATATGTTTTTTTTTATAAATGTAACATAAAGCTATTAAGATGTGTCAGTACTTTTTGAACAATATAATTGACAGAGACGCGAAGTATCGAGTTTACTTTGCAACTTTGCTTGACTAATTATTAGGAGAGTCCCTTTTCCTTTGATATAAGATAATTGAGAATTAAATTTAAAATTATCTTTATATTTATATAAAACAAGTAAGATAACTTCTACCGTATCCTGACGAGGAAATATTTTGCTTAAAAACTAAAGTTAGTATTTTAATGTTTAGTTTTTTAATACAATTAGTATTAATACAAGATATGTTCTAAGACTCAGAAACCATTGTGTATGAGATTTGTTTAATAATTTATGATACATAACCAAAAAGGAAAAGTATGGTTATATTTTTTGATACACTGAAATTTATTTTCCGAGTGTACTTTAAGTTATTTTACAGTAAACGATTAAATATTTTAGTGAATTACTCCATTTGCTTGTTGCTATATCCGTAAATAACAATTTTATTCAATATATATATAATTATATATACATACGGTTATATAAACCGAGTATTACCTGGGAATCACGAGGAACTTCAGCCAGAAGATACAGTCGAGGAGAGGCAGCTGCGGAGCGACGACTCATAGATGAAACAGCGTAGCCAAGAGAATCCTATATACAAAAACAAAAACCCACATACTGTTATAGTTATCATTCATGCATTATTATTTAAAAAAAACATAGAATCAGTTCTAAATAGAGAGAAATATACAAATAGAGGCCAGTTGTGGTGCAGGGGTAGAAGCACGAGACTGTTACGTGGCAGGTTGTGGGTTCGATTTCCCTTTGAGGAAATGAAATATTAAATATTTTCGTTTCTTTACTCTAACGCTGTGTTGCTTAAGTCTAGAGTACATTCAGCATTTATTTCTTTACAAATTCAAACGCCGTGGTGGCTTAGTATTGACGAATCTAGTGGAAAAACATTGATTTCTAATATAAATGTTTTTGCATAAAGATATTGTCTATAGAAGATAATAATATTTTCTGTAAGAAGCTCCAGCGGAAGTATATATTAAACAAAACACAATTATTCTGTCAGTAGCACCAATAACTGACTTTAAACGATATCCCTTGTTAGCGTTCTAACTATCCAAACTGTTAACATTTTGACATATGATTGAGGTACACTCTCTTGACTTGTAATATTAATGTCAATAGTAGAATTTTAGTAGATGTTATAAAAGTCAGTAGGTATATCTCGTATAATATGATTTTTTTTCAGCTTCACGCTGTATCACGCATGTAGCAGGGTAAGCAGGTTAGTGTTAAGATACTGCACTCCCCACTTTCCGCCGAAACCTCGTGAGTGGCGGAACTTAACGTCGCGCTGTAACTCAACACCAGAGCGAAGAAAGACACTAATAAATATTTAATTTCCTCGTGGGGGAATCGAACCCACAACTTGTCGATTTTACAGTTACACACTTGTGCCCCTGCGCCAGGTCTGGTACTATGATGCATGAAGCAAAAGTAAACAATAAGCTATTATTTACCTATTTGTAAAAACGACTGGCGTAAAGAATTGAAATTGTTATGCAAATTCAAGCTAAGTGGCATTCATGAAAGTTGCACGTGACTTTATAAATTGAGCTCCTTAAATGATATCTGATAGCGTAATGGACCATCAAGCTCAAAGATTACGCTGTTATAGTAATTTTATGAGATTCCCAAATATTGTTCCAGTAGAGAACCAGTCCATAGAAAAGAAAGTTGTGGCGCAGAGGAACAAATTGTGCCTGGAAACGTGACTATGTGGCTGTGGGTTCGATCCTCACCCGAGGAAATGAAATATTTATTTAAATTTATATTTTTATTTCTTCACTCTGGTGTCGAGGCAAAGCATGGCTTTGAGTTCCGCCACTCAACACGAAATGCCTTCAGAATTCGGCACAAAGTGGGATACAGAGTGTCTTAACGGATACGGCGTGAAGCTAAAGCTCAAATATTGTTTAGTCCAAACTGAATTTAATAATTATAACTAAATTTAACACTATAACTAAATCTATTGTATTTTGTATGTACAATGTATGAAATCCACAATCACAATTAAAAATTATATTGACATCTCTGAAGTTTAATGATATGTTCATTAAAAGTAAAAATTCTAGATAATAGCTATTAATATTTTGGTCTTATTAATAATATCGATTAATAATGAATATTTACAAACATATTATACCACAACCTTTTACGCGAGTTTGATTTCTATCTTTTTATCTTTACGCATCCATTACACCTAACGCCGCTTTTTATATAATCACATCGGGAAAATAAATATATTTTTAGCACAAACAATCTAACGAGTTGGGAAATCTCGACTGTTTTGGTGTCAATTTTGTTATTTTTTATAAAATATATATAATATTTGAAAATTAAAAATGAGTATAGACTTACATCTTCAGGTGCGAGAGCATCAAATTGCGTCCAGTCGATGGCGGATGGGATCATGTTTGATGATGGTGCTGCGTGGGTGCCCGCGCTGCCAGCCACTACCACCGCGCACCAGATAGCCCACCACATCTGACACAAACAACATTGGTGTTGATAAAATAAAGCAAAAGATGAACATAGAGTGACAGTAAACGCGAAAGGTTGTAGATTCAATCCCACTCTAGGGAATAAAATATTTAATATTTTCTCTGGTATCGAGGCATTACGCGACGTTAAGTACCGCCACTCAATACGCAATGCCTCTAGAACTCGGCGAAAAGTGTCTTAACACTTAGTTCCCTCTAAGAGTTCCATCCTACATGCGGGATACAGCGTGAAGCTGAGAAAATAAGGAAATGAAAATTATTTTTCATTTGCAATGTTTAAACTGTTAATTTTAAAACGTGAAAACTGATACTTAATTAAAACAATAATGAAGTATTCGTTTCATATATACATTGATTAAGCACCACAAAAGACTTGTTAAAAACTATGCTACGACGACGTTCATTAAAATTCATCGTAAATCCCGTTTAAATTGGAGACATTTCCGTTGAATAACATGTTTTTTTTTGTTAAAAAGAACAAGAACACACGGCGATTTTTGTCACAGTTCAATAATATTGAAAAATTACATTTTAAAATGTATCTACTATTTTTTTTCTATAATAAATATTAATTTAATGCATTATTAAAATTGAAAATCGATTAACGGATTATACTTTTTTTTAGATAAAATGGAAAACTACTAGTACAACAAATAGAACAAACTAGGTTTCCCATGTGTCGTTTTCTCATGCGCCATTAGCGACGGGAGTAAGTGCGGTCTCACTTCATTTGGAGGATGGCTAAGGCTATATTTGCACAGGACTCAACTCCCTGATGAGGACAAAGCGTCTCATGCTTTGTGCTCAAGAAACCACAAAAAGCATTACGTATTTGGACAAACTAGAACCTCTTTTGTTCTTGTCGTTTAACAAAGTATAATTGTTTTTTTTAATGAATTAAAAAGTTAAGAATTCGTAAACTTTACTTACTAAATTTATAACAAAAACACTATTTTTTAAATTTATTATATAGTTAAGTTGATATATAAGGATCCATATTAAGAACGCAATTAATTCCTTAACTTAGCTAGGTTATAATTACGACGAATCCATATCCTCGGATTAATAAATACATTCTATTAGTATAAACAAGCGGCGTTGAGTTCTGCCACTCAACACGCAGTGCCTCCATTCGGCAGAAAGTGGGGAACGGAGTGTCTTAACACTAGGTTCCCTCTGCCTACAGCGTAAAGCTGATAGTATAAATAAATATCAATGAATGCAAATTGTTAGACATAATAAGGACGAAAATTAAAAACAAGCATTTAGCAGCTATAAAGTAAATAAAACCTGTAATTTAAAGAAGGAAATGAAAGCAACTTAGATTTTATCCATACAAAAATACACAAGTACCTGAATAAAAGTAACGTCGTTACATTCAAATGAGATTGTTAGAAGCAAATTCTGAAATAGCCTCAGCCGAAACCGCGCGATAATTTGCGAGAACAATGAAAAATCGTTTCACGGAACCCACTCTCTTGTGTAATCTCTATATGGCGAGGTTCATGCATCCGTCGATTTGTCATTCTTGTTTTATTTCAGTCTAGATACGAATATATGAGAGGAATGTGCTCGATCGAGTGGAATGATGTAACGCTCTTACAGATGCTATGTTCTCTGGGCTCTGGCCTCTGGCCTCTTTGAAATGTCATCCACAATTTTCTGCCTTAACTCACAAATTCAATAGTGCTTAATAATTATTTATATATAGCTGAATGATTGGGATCGAGAAGACCTATCTATCTAGTTTATTGAATTATATAAGACTAAAATACCCACGATGAGAATAACTCTGTAATATAATTTGATTGGTCTAATATAAGGATATTTTTTTTATTTTTTGGAGAGAATTATAAATTAAGACAACTAAAATCTTTGATTGATTGATGATTGTGGTTTAATAACGTTATCAGCCTAAAGATTTCTCCTAAGAAAAGTCTGCATTGTCCTAAAAGGCGTCTTCATTATCCTCCAATATAATATGAAAATATACAATATTCATATTGGGATATTGTACGTAATATAGAGATATTTATCTTGAGAGCTATTGTTAAGGGCTTTATTGTTTTTGACACTTGTAAGAACATATAAAAGAATCTGATCAATCTTAAGGTTTCTTTCATTCTATAATATATTATTGCTATTAGATATATGCCTTTTTGTGGTCGATGACGTCAAATACATTTTATAAGTTCCGTTGTTTCCGTTTCCGTAATGCCTCCAGATTTCGACAGAAAGTGGGGAGCGGAGTGTCTTAACACTTATGATAAGTCACTCCACTAT
The DNA here is from genome assembly GCA_016802625.1 of Heliconius numata. Taxonomy (NCBI): domain Eukaryota; kingdom Metazoa; phylum Arthropoda; class Insecta; order Lepidoptera; family Nymphalidae; genus Heliconius; species Heliconius numata. The sequence continues at coordinate 51,242 of JAEBDU010013286.1, read as the reverse complement.
GCTTCCTCTGTTTACCCTGCTGTATGCGGGATACAGCGTGAAGGTATTTATTATATAATATGAAATGCATAAGAAAACTTTATTTAAAACAGATTTTTGTATTATAATTACTTATGTATCTTCTGTAGCGCTGTAGTATAATATTATGGAAATCTTTATACAGGGTGGAAGTGTCAGCGCCACTTTAAATGAAACTACAGTTTCAACTACTCTATAAAAGCCTAATATAATTCGGAAAAAAAATAATTCTCAAAAATGAAAAAGTTTTTTTTTCAAACAAAATAAATAATAAAATTATCGTTTTAAAATAAAACGCCATTTGTAAAGTATAACATAGGCACGCACACACTTACCTGTCAAAGCGGCAACGTCGCATACGTATGTGTGCGTGACACGAAATACAGGTATGGATAAAAATCGTGAAATGAAAAAAAAATCCTACGTCTAAACCGTTGAGGTACCTTGATTATTTTTTTTAATTCTGGGTTTGAAATATTTTACCCTATATGCACTTTCAGTAAAAGAAGCGCTGCCTCTTCCACCCTGTATAACGACTATTACTGGTTTATTTTTTGTGAAAAAATTACAATTTCGTAGCCTAGGCGGCAATTCGAGATGAAACGTGCACCAGATTTTTAATTTAACCTTCAGCAATACGACTAAAAAAAATATATTTTGTGAACGAATACCTGCACGTTTCGACTTCTATAGTTCATACAAAAACTATGATAAGTACTTATTTTTTCAGTTTAACGCTTTATCTTGCTTTTAACAGGGTAGGTAGACAGAGCCTAGAGTTAAGACACTTCGCTGTTAAGACTTTTCGCAGAATTTTTCGAGGCATTGTGAGTGGCGGAACTCTACGCTGTCTTTGCCTTGACATCAGAACGAAGAAATTAGAATATTCGTTATATAAATATTGAAGAATTAGATACTCGAATGGGAATCAAACCCATAATCTGCCGCGATTACCCACTTGTGCCTCTGCGCCAGGACTGCCCCCTAATAATTTTTATATTTTTATAACCGTACCTTTAATAAAAGATATAACAAATGATTGTATTTGGAGAGTGTGAAACTTGTTTAGATAACTCCAATAGATATTCGCTAACTGAAATTCATCTAAAAGTTTCGCAATAAATTATTAAACTTTTAACTTATCCGCTATAGGCTCTACGATGGTTCACAGGTTAAATATCTGTGATAACTTTCATTGGATAATCCTTTTAATAAATTAGATAAAGGTTTTAGAGCAAATTATAATAAATAGGTTCGTAATTTAGTTTGTCTTACATTTGTCTCATTTGTGGTTAAAAGGGTTAATTTAATGTTATAAATAAATCTTTTTTTTTCTGGTCTTGTGGTTGTTAAAATTCAGAAATTAAATTTGACTGAAATTAAATAGTTTTTTTATTTGAATTAAAGAATATTATAGTTTAAGTAAGTAATATAAATAATGATAAAATATATTTGAACATAATCCTTGAGGGTTTATGACTGTTATAATGACATCAGAAACAAAATCTGAAATTTCCTGTTAGTAATTTCACGCTTCGTCAAAAATGGTCTCAATGTCGTTTTAATAAATTTGCTTCCCTCCGTATATTTTTAAAGAAAATTAATAGCAAAATATTATTTAAATATACTAGTTTTTAGCTGTGGCTTCTCACTCGTGTCTATTGTTGTTGTTCTTTGTTTATGGTGTGAAGAACGTGCTAGTTCAGCAGTGTCACGTTGATTGGAGCACGTGTGGTTAATGGAAAATAATTAAGAGTTGACTGATTGACTTACTTTTAAATAGATTATTTAACATAAACAATTTTTTTTTCGGACTGATTTTTAGAAACGAATTCTATTTTCACTCGGGATAAAATTCAAAGTCTAATTTAACTTAGCGATTTTTTTCACCAGGCATCAAAATAATTGTCCAGCACAGAGTGGAAGTAGCAGAAGAACTTGTAAAGACTGTAAGTAGCAAAATTGGTGAAGTAAATTAAGAGAAGGAAGTGTATCCTTGGTAAACAAAGAACTCGACACCCATATAGGTCTCCAATTCTTTTGTAGATGAAGTCGAGAACGACGCATTACTTAACATTTAACTTGGCTCTCATTTCACATTTATGTCTTTTATGAGATTTAGAATTAAAACTTTACATGATCAACAAGTCAACCAAAACATGTGACATGCAACAAGTGTCAAAGCTATGACTTCGGAAATAGCAAATATTGACGACGCGCGGCGACCGACAATCTGTCTGGAACTTCCGTCGATCTTTATCTATGTATAACAAGTTTAATTATATTTTTAGTTTATAATTAATTTAAGGAAATTAAAAAAAAACTCTTATATTAACTTTGTGAGTTTTTTCAGTTTCATGCTGCATGCAGCTTCACGCATAAAGTGGGGTAGGCAGCTGGAGCCCTGTGTTCAACATTCCGCTTCCCACTTTTCGCTTAATTCTGAAGGCATTGCGTGTGGAGTGGCGAAATCAAAAGAAATGGAAATATTAAATATTTAACTTCCTCGAGTGGGAATCGAACTCGCAACCTGTGGCGTTTACAGTCACACGACTGGCCTCACTTCGTATTTATCGTCATCAAATTCTGGTTGAGAGGATAAATGATTACTAAAAAGATAATGCAATCGGTGTTAATTGAAATCCTATGAGATTTCTCTATGCACATAAAGAAGAAAATTTAATAACCAGCATTAGAAATCCTTTATAACCTCTCTTTAGAATTTCTTTATAACGAACTAGGAACCTCCGTTTCTCTATCTATCCATAATGGGTTCAATCTTGAATAATGCCCTAATGCCATAAAATGGGAGAGTTGGTTACAGCCCTGACTTACAGGTTAATAATTACTATAAATTGTAAATAACTGTTTATAGAAAATATGTGTTATTTCTTTTTAATGTCTATATTTTTCTTTTTCCGCACACAATACTATGGCACTATGACACTACGTCCCCATTTCCACTGAATACTGGAGGCATTGCATGTTGACTGGCGGAATTCAACGCCGCGCATTGCCTCGACACCAGAGCGAAGAAATGAAAATATTAAATATTTCATTTCTTCGACTGGGAATCGAATCCACAATCTGTCACCTCAAACTACTAACAACTACTAAATGTTATAATTAAATAGCGAGAAGTGTGGCCATAAAAAAACATTATAAAGTAAGAAAATATAAAATTTCAAGTTTTTCACAATAACGTTATAAGTGAACTTCCCAACTTCCCTCAGAGAGCAATATTAATATACCTGAAATTGCATCCGCTACATAAAACGAAATTCCTGGCACGCCGGGCGTCTCTATCTAAATTCTAAAACTTCAGTCAGTCTCGTCTTTTCTCGTCTCGATTTACTCTCTGGAAGTTGATACCTACTTAGTTTCATACGACAAGGTAATTTCGATTGACTTTAAAAGCTTTGCAATATTTCTTGTTCAAACGAAGATATAAATAGTTTAGTAGTTCCGTACCTTTTAAGGAAAAACCTTATAAGATCACTTTGTTGTTCGTCCATCTGTCTGTCTGTCTGTGCGTATGAGATTTGGCAGCTAGCATCTAGTGTACTAGTTCAGGAAAAAAACTGAAAACTATCCATTTCTGGTTAAATCCAAAAATAATTGCCTTAAACGGGGGACAAAATTTGTTATTATAGCTGCTTGATCAGGTGAGGTATCAGATGAAAGAGCTGACGGGTTCTAAGCAAAGCTTGAATTTCAGAAAAAGATCGAGACCTTCAATTTTTGTACGCAACCGACGATGGGCGAGCTCGACTCGCGCTTGTTTTTTATCAGCTTCACATTGTATATCGTACATAGCAAGCATAGAGGGAACCTAGTGTTAAAGCACGCAAAAGGTATATATTGCGTGTTGAGTGGCGGAACTCAACGCCGGGCTTTTGTCTTGGCGCCAGAACGCAAAAATTAAAATGATAATAAAAAATATTTCATTACACCGAGTGGGGATCGAACTAACGACCATCGCGTTACAGTCACATCCTTGTGCTCCTGCGCTACGACAACCTCTTTAATAAGAGGCTTATTGTGTTAAAATAAAAGTAATTTAATAGTATAAAACAAAATTTATAATTAAAATACATTAGGTAACCTATAACAATAATATAAAATGTTTTAAAGTGTCACTTTTAATATCATTCAACATTCAAATATCGCGATCTGAAATTGTCGATTCCGTGATTTTGATCTAGTTAACACAAATTTTCGTCTCGAAAAGAATTGTCTGAAGTCAGCGTTTGATATTTTATTCAATTTTCTTAAAAAATGTTCGATTACATATTATTGACGACTTACAATAAAAAAATAATAAATGTTAATTTTTATAGTAATTTATGAACACGTAATACAAATTCTTTAAGCAAATATGCATTGGTGTTTACTTTAAAATACTTTATTCAAAATATATATGTATATTAAATAGCCGGTGTACGCTTAAATGTACGCTTTTTTTTCATATTAATAAATGATTCTAAAAAGTTCTAACCTAATAATTTATACCCACTTATAAATAATAAAATATCGAATATGGGAAGTTTTTATAGAGAAATATCACATAAACATGATTCACATTTAACGTTAAGCTTCCGGAACTTCCACAACACAAATACACAATAATCCAACGCTACTCCTGGGACTCGAACCCTTCAGCTCTCGTTACATTATAAATAATACCATAATTCTCACATAATTTCCCATAGAATCGAATGTTATACTTACAGTATTATAATAGAAAACTTTTCAGGTGAGTGTTAATTTTCAATTAGTTAAGCCCACCGTGAGAACGAATCCGTTAAAATGTTTCGTGAAATATTAAATTAGAAATTTTTACCCCATCAATCTTAGCGTTAATTTGTTTACGTAAAAAGTGACATGATTGAAGCTCTTGTTTCAGGCTTAACGAAATAATGATTACTAAAAAAGGCTTCAATTGAGGCCAGTCGTAGGGGCACAAGGGTGTAACGAGACGGTTAGGGGTTCGATCCCCTCACGAAGAATTAAAAAAAAAAGAAAATTAATTAAAATATTTATTTAAGTTTATATTATTATTATTTTTGTTCTAGTGTTGAGGAAAAACGCGGCGTTAAGTTCCGCTACACAACACGCAATGCCTCCAGAATTCTGCGGAAAATGGGGAACGGAATGTTATAACAATAGACTTCTCTATGCATCTACTTGCAATTTTGTCATTATTTATATTATAAGCAAATTTACGTTAAATTAATCTTTATTTACGTCAAACAACAATAGAATACGAAATGAAAAGTAAAACATACTAAATTTATTATTAAAATTCATATTGCATACGTATAATTAAAATTGACGATAAAAAAAGCACTTACAGAAAACATGCTGCCAGTACTTGAGATCGGTGAGATAGCCCGAATAACTTTACAGTCGCACTACGAAATCGATTTCTTTTTTTATACAAAAAGTATGTATGTACACCATTAAATAAATTGTTACAATATGAAATATATAAATAACTTTATATTTAGGTGGTTTCTTTATAAAAAAAAAAACAACATATAATTTAAATTCGCACTAAATGAATATAACGTGATCCTTACAAGTTTACTATCGTAGTTAACTGATGAATTTGTTACAAAGTAAAGCTTAATATTCTTTTACATTCGGGAAATATGAATCAGATATTTTATCTGTATGTTTTAGCCTAATTAATACTACAATTTAGTGTAACAGCACTCCACAGTCATAATTGAGTCAACATTTATTTAATCCTAGGTACACAAATAACCGTTTAGTCATAATTGTTATCTCGTCAGTAAGATATAAAAAAATCATAACCGACCTACATGCTTACGTAGTAAACAGATAATGATAAGCAAAAATCAGCTTCACGCTGTATCCCGCACACAACAGGGTAGGCAGAGGGAACCTAGTGTTAAGACACTCCGTTCCCCACTTTCAACCGAATTCTAGAAGCATTGTGTGTTGAATGGCAGACACCGCGCTTTGCCTCGACACCAGAGCGAAGAAATGGAAATATAAACGTAAATAAATATTTCACATCCTCGAGTGGGGATCGAACCCACAACCGTCGCGTTTAGAATCGCACATTCAGCTTGGTTCATTTGTCCTTTAGCTAAAAGTATATGTACTTATTTATATACATTATACAGACAAAATATGAAACTTTAACATTTCAAGAGCACACTTTTGCATTCACTATGCTAATATTAAAGTCATATATGCCGTACCCCATCCTACTAACTACGATGTGCAAAATTTTAGTGAAACACGAAATTGTTTCTCGTACAAAATAATAAAATAATAAGAAATATGTGCTGCAAGCTATTTTTCAAAGTTTTATTCACTCGTTTTCCATACACATGCATAATATTTTTGTATATTGATTATTTATTAGAATTGGGGAACGGAACACTAGGTTCCCTCTGCCTATCCTGCTGTGTGCGGGATGTATCCCGCGTGAAGCTGATTCAATTTATTAGAATCAGAAGTAATTTAAATTATTAATACTTAATTGTGTCTTAATCAAGATGTAATTTTAATTTAAATACATATTGTTAATAACTTTTACGTGTAGATGCACATAATACAATTCCAAAGACCAAAAATAGCTGACCAGTCTTGAGCTATACAAGTTAGAAATGAAAAAATTAGTTTACAACATTTCTTTTTCAAAGTAGTGGAAATCTTTTTTTCAGTTTCACACTATATCCGGCACGTAACAGGATAGGCAGAGGGAGCTGAGTGTTAAGACACTCCGCCCACTTTTCGCCGAATACCGAAAGCGTTGCATGTTGAGAGGCGGGACGTAACGCCGCGCTTTATTAAATATTTCATTTCGTCGAGTGGGAATCGAACCCACAACCTCAAATCATAAAAGTCTAATAAATACGATTATAATAATTAACTAACATTAAATATCTCGCACTAAATACATAGATTTAATCTACGCACAAACTAGATTTATACAGAAATTACAAAACTGCTACGCTCAAACCAGAGGAAAGTTTCTTTGAAAGTTTAGGATGAATGCAGCTGATTCCTTTTGTAGTTCTTGGAAGAAGCTCTTGAAGTTCTAAGCCCTGAGTTTCAAGAATTGTGCTCGTATGAAAACTTGTAAACTATACTGGACATAGAAGTGAAACCTTCTTCCTCAATTAATATCGTGAACCTGTGAGGAAAGTTGTCCAAACTAATTTATTGTCGAGATCCTTTAAATACAGGTAAACAAGAAATGACTCTCCCTCATTTTACTTAGGACCTAAAAGCTCTCCGTTTGACATGTAATTTTAACAAATTATCGTTTAGTATAGTAAAAACTAATGCGCGTATTAAATATATCAAAGAAATCATGCTCTTTATTAAATTAATCTATTGTAATTTTCTTTTCAGCTTCATGCTGTATCGGTAGATGCAAACAGCAGGGTAGGCAGAGGAAAACTAGCATAAAGACATTCCATTGCCAATTTTTTGCCGAATTCTGGAGGCTGGAGGCATATTAAGGGGCGGAACTCAACGCCGCGCTATGCCTCGACATCAGAGCGAAGAAATAACTTGTTATTACCTAAATATTTAACTTCCTCGAATGGGAATCAAACCTATCGTACTTGTGTCCTCGCGCCACGACTGGTCTCAATCAAATCAAAAACTCTAATATAATGATTAATAGAATTCTGAATTCGATACTGTTATTAAGAGAATTGCTAATTTCAACATAAATATGAAACATATATGTATGAATTGGTGAACCATAAACAGAAAAATACGAAAAATCTGATAACCCACCTTAACAACCTATTACTTTTTACAACTTATCTTTTTATCTTTATATGTGCCAATTTGTCTGTTTAGGTTTTAGGGTATACATACAGTCGTTTCTTCCTTCACGTGATTCACATACGAAATTTGTAGTGATCGTCTATTATTATTGAGTCGGAAATATATCTTCTATACTTATAATGAGGTCGTCGTAGTGCAGAAGCAGAATATGCCTGTAACAGCGACGGCTGTGGGTTCAAGCGATGTAAAACGGCGTTAAGATCCGCTACTCAACACGCAATGCCTCCAGAATTTGACGAAAAGTAAAGAACTGAAGTGTTTTAATTTAAACGAAAGGAGTGCTTTAATACTAGGTTCCAAAGTTCCGAGGAACCTTCCGTCCCTAAATGTTAGGAATATGAAATGTGAAAAATGTAAAAAAAATACATTATATTAGTTTTTCTTTCTTATAGAGAAAACTTAAATGAAAAGTCTTAAATATACTTACCATGATTGCGATAGTGTTTAAACGCTTGACACTAGTTCAACTTTTCTGTAACAAAGAAAAGATTATTTAAAATACATAAATTATAATCTTTAAGTTAGTAATAATATTTAAATGACAAAATTAGTTTTGATTCAAACAAGTAGAAGATAATATTTAAAATTCATTATGTTTTATTTAAAAGAAAAAAAACTTGACAGATTTTAATAGATATTATTGGCTGCACCTTCAAAATATATGTAAGTTTAACACATATAAATAAAACAAATGAATTTAAGCATGAGTATACAATTCATGCATTTTTTTGTTATGCAATTCTTTTGATTTTAAATCGATTTAGTACTAATAAAATTGATTATCGTTTCATATTATACGCATTTATAGGATTTCCCAGTCGATAAAAAAATAATAATATGTGAACCAAGTTTAAATGAAAAACAATAATATTAAACAATATTATTTGTATAAATTGTTTATATTGATAGAGTATTAAATTTGAACCTACACTCCACAGGAAGCATAGTTAATATAATTTCGGGTTCCATGTCATAGTGACGATGTAAAGAGGAATGATCGACATGACCTAATTTAACTGGCCGACGTATCCTATCTAGGGCACCTGCACGTATAACTTTTTTTGTCAATTTCACGCTGACATTAATCATTTAATTTCCTCGAGTGGGAATCGAACCCACAGTCTGTCGCGTTTATAGTTAAGCGCTTGTGGCCCTGCAACTGGATTAAATACTCATGTATATAATTTTTATTAGTACCATTTAAGTCTTATCATGTTAGTAAGTATTCTCTTTCTATATTCTCTTTCTTTTTCATTGTTCTTTTATACTGTCTTTTGAACCTGGAGGTGCTCTACTATCTCGTCTGTTCTTGAACATAGCTGTGCTTTCTTCAATTCAGATCGGACTTTACTCATTTGTATATTGTTGAGATGGATACAAGGATGTGACTGTAACACGATACTTGCGGGTTCGATCCCCATTGGAGGGAATGAATTGTTATTTCTTTACATTTTCATTTCTTCGCTCTGGTAGCAAAAACCCGACGTTGAGTTCCGCCACTCAACACGGAATGCTTCGAAAAGTTTGGCGGAAAGTGGGGAACCTGGTGTTTTAACTATTATTTTTATGTATATTATTGCCAGTAAAGTGCTAATAGAGCGCCGTGCTACGATTGTTTACATTGCTATTCCACATGATGATAATCTCTAGAAGGTAGAAAAAAGAACGTTATCTGAATATTTGGGCTTAATCAAGACTACTAACACGTTAAATATCCATTTTAGTTAAAGACTTAACAGCAAAAAGGCTCGACTAACATCTTAAGAGATTACAGTTTAGCTGTTCTATCAAGATGGGATGCAGAAGAACAGTATTATGTGAGATAGCGCAAATCGTCAGGCTCCTATTCAGGACTCAAGAAAGGCCCGGTCTTTAGTTCTGTCCATCTGTTTTTTATTGTTAAGTATTTTTCAATTTTTTGTAGAATATTCTTATACTCGTGTATATAATAAAAGCAATGAGATTAATTTAAATGAAATTCCAATAAGAAATACTAGGAATGTTTCGATTGATATGGTGAGTTCTGATAAAAAAGGTATTGAAAAATATTACAGACTAGCGGACGCGCGCAGCTTCGCTTACTTATTTAGGGGTGAATTCTAAGAAACCATGAAATACATGTTCAATTAAATATTTTTATGAGTCTAAATTTCAAATTTTATAATAATCGGTGGCGTTTTAAAGATTTTTCCATACAAACTTTCAACCCCTTATTTGCACCCTTAGAGGAAGAATTCTAGAAAACTATGAAACATGTATTCAATTAAATACTTTTAAAAATCAAAATTTCAAATTTTATAAATATCGGTGGTGATTAAAATTTTTTTCCATACAAACTTTCAACCCCTATTTCACCCCTTTAGAGTTAAAATTGTTCAAAATGCCTTCTTAGTGGATGTTCAGATTACGAAAGTAAAAATCTGTTCAAATTTCATATTTCTACGCACAGCGGTTACGACTGTGCGTGCGTCTTACCTCAGTCAGTGAGGACAAGTCCTTTTATATATATAGATAATAAATAATATAGAGGACCATATATTATCTACCGACACAATTTTTATCGTACTTAAAAATATTTACCGAAGTTTAAATCACCGTTACCGATACGTATACCGTAAGATTTTCAAGATATATTAAAATATTTTATAATTGAATATTTGCTAAAAGCAAGCCGCAAGTACATCCACAATCAGTAAATGGAGCCTTCAATCATCACACCTCATCCCTGATTGCGCGTCAACAGAACAATGGGACTGGACTCTCAGAGACCAAGCACCAGATCGAATCTGCCACCTGCCTGTGCCTATATAGCGCCCGAATCACTTAATATCTAATTAGACTTGATCTAGTTCGGTATTATACGAGTATAGTGATAAGGACCTGTGGCTGTAGGTACTGATAAGTATATTGAATTAGTACCAAATTACTTATTCCCATTCGATAAAATGAAATTGTTAATATTTTAATTTATATTATTATATTATAATAAAATAAACCCTATATGTTTTCGGAAGCTTGCCAGAATCCAATAGTGAAAACCGCATCTAAATCGGTTAAGTCGATTCTGAAATTAGCGATAGCGCACAGACAAACGGACAAACAGACAAAAATTTTAGAATTCATTGTTTTGGGTTCTATTAGGTTAATAAAAGTTCCCAATAATATTTTTTTAAAATATCTTCCAAGTACAGAAACTGGCTCTCGTACGATTTATAAGTATAGATATAGATTTTAGAAATCAATAATCCATTAGTTTTGTATTAATTTACAAATAACCATTATTGGAAAATTATTTAGTTACGAAGTTCCTAGTTCCACTCCTAATAATTATTTGTTGTTATCAAAGAGATTTTTCGATAAATCATATCGGAGCGAGCGGTCCAACATAATATTAAGGAAGTTCAGGCTCGAATCTATTAATAAATTAATTTAAGTCACTTAATAGGGCCAATCGTGGCGCAGGGGCACAAGCATGTACCTAATGTAAGCTCGATAGGTTGTAGGTTCGATTCTCGTTCGAGGTAATGAAATTTTGAATATTTTAGTTTCTTCGCTCCGGTGTCCAGACAAAAAGCGATTGTGAGTTCCGCCATTCAACGCGCAATGCCAGAATTCGGCGGAAAGTGGGAAGCAGAGGATCCTAATTCTAGGTTCCCTCTGCCTACCGTGCTACATTCGGGATACAGCGTAAAGCTGAAAAAAAAAAGTTTAAGTAATGCATATGATCAACCAACGCGGCTAAACTGCTACGAACTAGAATTATATGTAAATTGTATTTATTAAAACTTCCGAAATAGATAAACTTAGTTGTTATCTTCTAAGCTTAAATTCAGAGTGATTTTTTCTTAATATTGAAGATAATGTTAAAACAATGTAGAAATTGAACGTATGAAGACAAAACACTTAAAACTTTTCCGAATAAAAGTTTCATTGCGTAATATTTAAGTTTCGAGTCTTTCCTTTTCCAGCACTTTTTTTTATTGAAATAATCAAAAATATATCAAGCCAATCAAAACGGAAAGCTGAGTGTCTTAACACTAGGCTCCCTCCGCCTACCCTACTACATCCGGTATACTGCTTAAAGCTGAAAAAATAACCAAACCAGATGTAATGTAATTAATCATCCATCTCTAAAGTCGATTATTCGCACAATATGAACCTGGTTTAACTAATATAATAGTAGTATTGAGTGGTTAACAATATTACCTATATAATTACTGATATATGCTTATTATATAGCATAGGACGTGCTTAGATTTTGACAATACATTGTTAGGGTAATACGTGGGCACCTAATGGTAATAAGATCACATATACAGGGTGTATCTGTATAGTAAACTAAGTTTGAGATTCGATTACTATGCAAATACAAGTGAACTTCTATAAGTGCATACTAAATTTGCAACTTTGTGTGCATCAATATCGAAATGGACTATATTTGTTTTAGATTTTATGAAAGACAGTGCTTCTAATGTGTTTAGGATGTTTTGGTACTGGAAATTTTATGTTAAAAAAATTAAAATCAGGTTCATGCTGTACACCTTATACAGCAAGGTAGGCTGAGTGAATCTAGTGTTAAGACACTCCGTTTCTCAGTTTCCGCCAATTTTTTTAAGACATTAGGTGTTGAATGGCGGAAAAAAATGATTAAAATATAAAATTTAATGTGTTATATTATATAACTAAAAATAAAATGATGATTTAAGTATTTTAAGATTTGCTAATATAGATGACAAAATTCATTGACTTATTTAATATTTCTATATTTGTTAGTTTTTTTATTAATTAATAACTCACAATAAAAAACTAAATAAATTAAATTGGTTTCAGCACGGTCACGTTCAAATACATATTATATACAATGTAAATAATAATATTAAGAAAACGATACTAATTCTACGAAGCGAATCGTATATTTTTTCAATTTATTACTTTCCTTAGAAATATTGCTATCATATATTCTAAAGGAGAGTAAGGGCTAAGGACCCTTTTAATTTCTTATGAAACATAATTTAATGTTTGGACTTTAATCACACAGTCTTTTATTACTTTAATTTAAATAAATGAAACTGTTTTATATAATCCTTACATATACCATAACTCTAGCCATAAGTAAGGAATTTAAATTTGAAACGTCGGCGATACCATTAAAATATTTTTTATTTATTAACAGAGTAGACAGAGAAAACCTGGAAACCTAGTGATAAGATACTCCGCTCCCACTAAGACACTTCCATTCTCCACTTTCAACCTAATTCTGGAGGCAATGTTGAGTTGCGGAACTCAACACCACGAAAAAGCAATTAAAAATCATTTAAGCAGTTAAAAAATATACTTCAATCTAAAAGGTTTATATTTCAGAAGTAAGTAACATGGTTATAACACATTTCGCATGAAACTTGTCAGCCGACGTGACACGGACAAGCGCGTGTCACATTTTTGTCACGTCACTTTGTATGCAAGTATGAAAATACAACATATTGCAGTTTCATTTCATGACACCATTTTATTTTAAAACCTTATATGCCGTATATATGCGCTTACTAGACAGGCGTTCATTCATAGGAGGATTATTTTACACAAGAATATATAATATTTTTTATTTGAAAATTTTAGACGATAGGAATGTTACTTTTTTCTTTTCTTTCTTTTAGTTTTACGCTGTTTCTTCCATGTAGCAGGGTAGGCAGAGGGAAGTTAATGTTAAGACACTCCGCTCTCCACTTTCCGCAGAGTTCTGTTGAATTGTTGTTGCGAAGAAATGGAAATGTTAAATATTTCATTTACTCGAATGGTTATCGAACTCACAACCTTCCCCCTTTAACATCGCTGTCTTTTAAAACGACATGCAAGTAGTGCAGGGGCAACTCATGTTATTTTAGAAAAGTATCTTTTTGCTAATGCTGACAGCGTAGCGTATGAATTTAAATAATACCTACATTTTTTAGCGAGATTTAAATAAAAAATATAAAAGAATGATGATGATCCTTTGGTTTAGCGCGCATAAGCAGTCTTAATTCTGGCAGACGTATGCGATAAATGTCTCTTCCTGCATTATAAAATACTTGTGAACATTCTTTTTATTTTTATTATGTATTATTTTAGGTAATTTATCATTCTTCTTACATTTAAAATATGGTTAATATATGGCAACAAAAGCAATGCATAAATGCTCGTATTTTTTATTGTGTTGACTTTAAGTCAATCTTGATATTTTCATCTACGATTCCTTCACGATTCTCCTATGCTATCTCGATATAAAAGATCTTGACAGACGAAAAACAAACTAGGTAACCCTATAATATTTTTCTCCTTTTGAGGAACGGAACCTTAAAAAACAGTCTGATTACTTCCTACATGTTGTCTTCCTTCTTGAAAAAAAGTTTTGATTTCGAGCTATCTTCAAATTATTAAAAAGTTTTTATATATACGAGGCTGGTAGAAAACATATCCTGTTATAAACATTCGTATGTAAGATGAAATTTTTACGGACCAAAATTAGATTCTTTATGTAATTATATTAATTCAACCCGAAATGAAAATAATCTAATATGAGCCACTCCAAGTTGCATCACTGCCAGATCCTGCGGATTAACACGTTTTGCCGGATCTCTGCCCTATTTCTGTATATAATCCTCTCAACAGGTCACGACGCGGGTAACAAAATTTCATTATATATATTTTATGTTTAAAATACATAGTGTTAGAAAACGGAAGCGGTTAACTTTTTTAAAATAAACAAACCGTCTATATGTTTTAACGTACTCGGATAGAGGTTCCACGTAATTACAATAAGTGACATGTATCACTCAATAACAACACTACACACTAGATATCTTCCAATCAGGGCTTCCGCCTTCAAGCCACTGTACCAGTTTGACACAATTCCAATGCTTTTATTGTCTTTTTCACCTAAATCTATCCACATTTACACGAGTACGCTAACAATAGATATATTTTAACTGTAGAGTTCGCATAGTAGCTCGCAATTAGGTATTCATATTATATTATTCTTATAATGCAGGTTTCAAATGTCATGAACTCAGTAGGTACATATAATTAACTAACAAACTCAAGAGAGACTGATATAATACACAAGACAACACATGTGTAACATTACTAATTAGAGCTCGTCTTTAACAATATATCATACATTGTCTACTTTTTGAAACGTCCCGCACTTAGTAGGGTAGGCAGAGGGAACCTAGTGTTAAGACACTCCGTTCCCCAATTTCCACCGAATTCTGGAGGCATTGCACTTTGATTTACCTACTTTTCATTGCGCTTTTGCCTCTACATCAGAGCAAAGAAATGAAAATATATGAAATATTTAATTTGCTCGAATAAGAATCGAATCCACAATAGTAGTCTAGTCTTACTT
This sequence comes from Heliconius numata, assembly GCA_016802625.1. Lineage (NCBI taxonomy): Eukaryota > Metazoa > Arthropoda > Insecta > Lepidoptera > Nymphalidae > Heliconius > Heliconius numata. Next base: position 36,001 of record JAEBDU010013286.1, on the reverse strand, counting down.
TCACAAGTAAAGCTACTATGAAAAGGTTCCTTTATTTTGCGTCTTAGTTTTTTTTAAGCTAAACAAATATTTTACTAATTTTAATTACTGTTAAAAATTGTAGATAGATTTTTATTGACTTCTGAAATTATAAAAGTTGTTAGATTAAAGATCAGTAATTTCAATGTCTGAGGACTAATATAGAAATAATAAATTTTGTTTGTTATATTATAACATTAAAAAGGATCATTGTATTTGTAAGTGTAATCTTATATCATTTTGTTAAGCACTTTGCTTTTAATAAGCGACCCATCAAAGAGTTCTCTTGTGAACGATCTAAATATTACCTACTCGAAATTTTGGAGGCAAAGTAATTTAAATTAATATGATATAGTTTTAGAAAATTTGATTAGTAGGTATTTATCTATTTTTTTTTTTATAAAAGTAGTAGAGAAGAAAATAAATTATATTTTTTTGTAAATCGGACATAGGATATCTTTTTACTAAATCAAACAAAAAATATAAATATAATAATAATAAGGTACGCTCGACCAGCCGTAGCCACCCAGAAGTTAGCTGTTGATAGCTGCGCACATTTGATTTTAGAATTATTCTAACTTTTGATTATTTTCTTTTCGAGTGCGCAAAAGTTTAGAAAGCCTTATTTCAAGTCGGAATTTATAGATAATTTTGGTGCTATTGAAGTTTTTCATCGTATATAATAGTGTAATATAGGCGTCAAATCGCAAAAAATACTTCTCATACTTCTCTTACTTTTTATACAAGTAACAGACGCCAAAACTATTTTATAATTTTTGTTAACTGCTTGTCTGCCTAGTGGTCCATCTAATCCATAAAAAATATTAATATAGCACCTCAGGAAAAATTGGTAAACTGTTTAGATTGTCTGTGGACAAAAAAACGTAGATGTCTTATTAAGTTGGTAAGCTTGTTTGAAGCCTACCAACTTATAACAGCTACACGATAAACTTTAAGAGATATGAATATAACGTGTTACGAAAGGTTTTTCATTATTTGAACACTTTCTGACGTTAGAAAATTGAAAGATATAAAACCCTAGCCTCCTTGAAGGTAACTACGATAAGGCTGATTTATGCAGCCGCCCTCTATATATACTACTACCACTTGTAAAAATAGTAACTTACTAACTTAAAAAAATACGTGACATTATTAAAAAAAATCACCGTTATTCAGTTAATTTTCTTGAAAAAATGAAAGTTATAGTCGGTCAATAAAGTCGTCGCAGACGAAGTTGCGGGCGCCAACTAGTTAATACTATAGTTTTTTTAAAAGGTTTTTTTCAAAAATGAAATTAAACCAGCTTCACGCTGTATTCCGCACACGGCGGGGTAGCCAGAGGGAACCTAGAGTTACACCAGAGCGAAGAAATGGAAGTATAAACGTAAATAAATATTTCACTTCCTCAAGTGGGGATCGAACCCACAACCGTCGCGTTACAGTCACACCCATGTGCCGCTGCACCACTACCGCCTCAGTTCAATTCTTTAATCACTTCATTGATTTTTACTATAAAACTGGAAAGAATGGTACCGACGACGTTCAAATTATAATAACCTTATCATAGACAGAACAAACAAAATCTTTTTTTATTTTTTAACCCCGTCCGCTGTCTTTTATGTCGCAGCATATTGTCTTGGTTTTCGCGGAACAACGAGTTTTTATTTAGCCTGTTGAACACGACAGTTAAGTGGCTCTGGAAATGACACGAGAAATGTCTTTTTATTTATGTTATAAAATAATATTTAGAAAAACTATTTTCAATGTCACAGATGAAGAAAACATTATACAATTATCAGTTATATAATGTTAAATACTTAGGAATATAAAAAAAATAGTTAAATTTTTTATAGACTTCATTGAATATTTGTATAATCACATAAAGTGAAAAACCATATTTGTTTATCAAAAAAAATTAATTTGGCGGAACGTGGAGAACGGAGAGTCTTAACACTCTGCCTACGTGAAGCTTTTTTCTAACATATTTTATAGGTTAAGACGGCTTATTCTGATGAACTTTAAACTTAATGAGTTAAACAATATTCATGTACTAATCGATACAGTAATTAATACTCAATTAGTCATTCTTTAATTTATGCAATAACCTCTAACGACTTCTGTTCGATCAACTTTAAAATGTGATAATGAACTTATTAAGCTGCCCGCCATTAGGAAAACACTATTATACATAATTTACTACTACAGAAATAAACGCTGATAAAATTGTGTAAATTATTAAATGTGTTATTAAATAAATTGTAAGAATTAAAAAGTTACAATATTTTATTAATTAAAATTAAAATCCTAATCTTGCAGACAACCCATACCTGGAACTAGGCGGCATAGAAGACTGAAATTTCGCATATATGTATTAATTATTAATTTATATATATGATAAAACCACTTGTGAAAATAATTTAGTAATTCAGGAACGTTACTACAGAACGCTATTAACGAAGATTAAATGAAATATTGTAAATGAAAGGCGAAATTAACAAAGTTAGAAGCAAAGTCTATTATCCTAATATTAATCATGTCAAACTAGTCATATTTTAATGTTTAGAAGATTAAGAAACTTTATACAAATTATTTAATTTAAACATCACCTTCACGCTTCCCGCACACAACAGGGTAAGAAGACGAAATCTGGGAACCTAGTGTTAAGACATTTCGTACACTAATTTCCACTGAATTCTGGAGGCATTGCGTTTTGAGTGGCACAGTGAAGAAATGAAAATATAAATTTAAATAAGTTTTTCATTTCCTCGAGTGGGGATCGAACCCACAACTTCACACAGACACACACTTCTGCCCCTGGGAAACGAGTAGCCTCAATAGAAAATTTAAACATGATTTCGGTAAATACCTTAGCCATTATATTTGTTAAGATTATTTTTCCACAAATCAGGTAAGGTACGTAGGGGCTGGTGAAGTATTCACCTATTCCGCTATCAATCAAGCACTGGCTAGGATTGATTAAATAGTGATGACTGCGCACCGCCGAGATTGAACACCTCATCGATGTGAAAAATACATTGTACTCGTATTTTGTTTTTAAAACAATTGTTTTAGAAAATATTTACGATTTACGAGTTCATTCGTTTTTACACTGATGAACATGTTTATATTTTACGTCCGCTTCACGCTGTATCCCACAGCAGGGTAGGCAAAGGGAATTTCGTGTTAAGACACTTCGTTCCCCACTTTTCGCCGAATTCTGGAGGCATTGCGTGTTGCGTGGCAGAACTCAACGCCGCGCTTGGCTCGGCCTTCGACACCAGAGCGAAAAAATGTAAATAATTTAAATAAATTAGAATATTAGAAATAGCAATATTTTCGCATACAATGCTTTATATTGACATAACTTTTTTTATGAACCGATTTACATAAAACAATATATGTTAAGATAAGCTAGCCGATATACAATACTGAAAACTGCATTTAAATCGGTTAAGCCGTTTCTGAGGTTAGCGTGCACAAACAGACAGACAAACCGACAAATGAGTATAGATAATTTTAAGAGAAACGACAATCTTTTATATTCTACATATCTAGCCATGCACCAAATAATTTTATTATACCTTATTCTAAACATAACATCATTCGTATGATAATTTTATTGCAAATACTATGAAAAGAGGGTAAAAGTGCAGATTATGGAGAGCGGAGACACTAACAATATGTGTAATATCATTCTAACGCACGCATTTGAATAATACTGTCGTTTCAACTCGAAATGAGTGGTTCATAATGGAGAAAGTACTTGTTGAACAAATTCTTCGTTTGTTTTTTTTTATTGTAATAATAATAGGTTTAGTATGAAATGCTAATTCTATGTATTTTAAAGTTAAATTTAGTTGACAACAATAAATTTAGTTATTTTATTAAAGACTAAATTAAAGTTAAAGTTAAAATTGATCAACAAAAGTCTAGCCCTTAGTAGGACTGCTTGCATGGTTTCCATTTCATTCCAGTTTCCGTTTAAAGTTTCATACGTTTTCTCAATAAATATTTTTCTTTTCTAAGTGTGGAATAGCGCAATAAAAGTGTTACAAATACTATAACCAATTATATTTGATATAAGTTGTATATTTATATTTTCAGAAATAAAATAGTGAGCAAAAGTAACAGTAACATATGTTTTAGAAGAATTCAGTTCATGAGAAAATGTGAATAAGGTACAAAAAAAATCCATGTTCCATTTAAAAAGCAGAAGATATTTTTTTAACAAACGTTACTTATGGTATTCCCGCTGTTCGTGAAATAGACGTAGCAACAAATAAATTGTTTTCTTTCCCTATAACACGCTTAGCGCGTCGACATAATTATTATAGGCCATTACGGAAAATAGCTTTGCTTAATCTTAGCCAGTATGAAAATAGGTAATTTGAAGCTTAATAACAATTCATAATATATTAAACATGTATTTGATAATAAGATGAAAATCTTAATAATAATATTATAATAAAAAATCCGGTTAAGTGCGAGTCGGACTCGCCCTCCGAAGCTTTCGTATCAGTTTCAAGATTGTATGTCAACGTGGGTAGTACAATTTGAAGTTGACAAACTTAAGTTTGCGGATTTATGCACTCATTTTGTATAAAATGAACTATAATTATAAGTTTGTAACGAGTTTTTCCTTTGAAATACCAACAAATTTTCACTTTTCGGAATTTTTCTTTTGTTTGTATTGTAAATTCTCGCTAATAAGCGGCTGTATCTTTGATTGTGTTGGCTTAGAAGATTGCTTGAAATTTTTTCACAGCTCCAAAGGACAGTAGACCTCGTTATGAGATATAAATATCAGCTTGATACCTCCACGCGTTCCTGAGAAAAAGTGTCTTGATAGACAGACGGACGAACAACAAAGTGATCCTATAAAGGTTCCGTTTTTACCTTTCGAGGTACGGAACCCTAAAAACAAATAAAAAGTATTAAATAACTTTTACTTGCTATTTTAAATTTAAAATGATATTATGACGTTTATATTGTGTATGTTGCATGTAACTCTCAAATACACTGAGTACATTGAGTAGCGACAATTCGAGTAGATAAATGAATGTATCCTAGAGCATTATCCTATTGGAAAACATATAAACTGAAAATATTTCTATACTGAGAAACATTTGTATTTTACAACTTTATCTTTATTTATTTTCACTGAAGCAATTTTACAGAAGACCATTTTAAAAATATTCATCTATTTATCTCTTTTATGGTACCAAGGAAAGGAATTCCAAATTCGATGGAAGATGGAGAACGCAGAATAGGTTTCCTCTGCCTTACCTGCTGTATGCGGGATAGAGAGTGAAGCCGAAAAAAACACTATTTATTTAAAATTATAAACGTAACTAAAATATATGGAGCAAATAAAAAAGATACATTTTTAGTAATAACAAGATTGGGTATCTTCTTTTCAGAATGTGTTCAATGAGAATCAATAGATATCTTTATTTGTGTAAGCAAAGATTATCGTAAGAATTTTTCTTATGAAACTTCATAATCTTTCTTTCGCTGAGAAATCTATTCGAAACTCGTTAAGATAAAATGCTCGAGGTGCAATTATGAACAAACTTAATGAGTGTGATGGACATCCGAATGGAATAATTAAATTGTAAATTTTATAGTTAATCAACAAATAAAGTTATGAAACTTAATATTTCGACAAAATGTTAAAAATCAAATTTTCATTTCCCCGCTCCAGTAAGTGGTGCGTTAAGTACCGCTGCTTTTGCGCAATATCTCAAAGATCAAGTGAATGGGACAAGTCTTAACACTAAGTCCACTCTACCTAACCTCCTAAGCTGAAAAATATGTCAATTATTTTTCGTTAACATAATTAATAGCAGACATTTTTTACTGTTTAATTATATAACGTCAAGTACATTTAAAAGTGGTCAAAAGGCTCCTACCACGTAGGACCTAACCACAGACCTTTTCAAATTCAACTTTCCCATACTGTAGTAAGAGGTTAACGAGATTGTTGATTAATGTATTATTGAGTTAATAAAGTTTCCTTGGCCTAATCCTAAGTAAATAACGGCGTAAACTGATACAGTAAACGGCCGCGGTTGTGCCAAGTTGCATAAAAGCACCGTTACCAACGGCAAACGATCCGAAAGATAGGGGTGAGCCAAATAAAATAAGAATGACTTTAAATTTGACTTTGTCCACCCAAAAAGGTTATATATGAAATTCCAATAAAATTGGAATTTATTGGATTCTTTATTATGTTGACCGGATAAAAATTAATAAAAATAAGGTTTCTAGATGCTTTTGGTATTCAAAAAATATGTACTTCATTGGTTTCTAGAAAATGTAGTTACATATGTATATAAAAGAGACTATATTTTTAGTAAAATCAATTATAATATAACAATAATATTTTGCAAATCTAATTTGTAATTGTCATATTTTCGCTATTATTATTACCTTAGTACCCCTTCGCTATTATTACCCGACTACGGGACGCAAAAGAGGGTAATGTGTTTATCAGTATTACTATGTGTATATGTGTGTTCCCTTGTAGAGACTAAACGCCTTGACCAATATTGATGAATCGTCTTAACTTTTGCGATAGAAGAAAATCCATATACGTCAAGTATCGTAAAATAAGTATATAAAAATGATTGTTAGGTTTTTTACATGATTTTTCATTTAAAATAGCAGTTTAGGATATATAACGGCTTAAATGTTTAAACAACCATTCGATAAGACACATAGGTAATTACTTCTTAACTCTACAAATATACATTTTTATTGAAAAGTTAAATTGCATGATAAATATATATAAATATTTCATCGTAAAGAGCGCTTTTAACTTGAGTCGTATTTGTAAACAAACGAAGCAAAATTAATTGTGAAAAACAGCGATGCATTGCTAGCAGCTATATAATTACTAGATTAATTAAATATTATAATCTATGTGTAGATGGCATAGCATGTAACAGGTTGTGGGTTCGATTACCACTCGAGGAAATAAAATATTTAATATTAACATTTGTTCGATCGTATTATCAATTATTAAATTACTTTAAACATTATAAGGTTATCAAAATTGTCAATTTAAGAATCAGTTTACTTATAATATTTGTCACTTTACTACAAAAATAATAAAAGGATTGACGTTATAAAAGTTTTATATGTAATACAAAATAACAAATATATATATTACATAATGGATATTTCGACAGTTCTGTTTCTCACGCATTCCAAATCTAACTTTAGATTAGTTTACGGATTCCATCTCGCTTTTGTACCTGAACTCAAATATTTCTAACTTCGCGTTTATTAATTTAAATACAATACACATAGTTGTAAAATTGTTTCTTTTCTTTAACTTAATAAATTATTATATTAAATACTCAATAATTTAAAACAAATGCAAACATGCAATGGTCTAGGCTTTAATCCTTATTTGGGGGGATGACGATTAAATTATCTATATTTCCCAGCTCTGTAAGATATAGAGCAGTTCCGCAAATCACTACGCAACGTCCTGAAATTTAAAGAATAGTCAAGAACAGAGTGTCTTAACACTAGGTTATCTCTGCTGAAGCCACATGTAGACTTAAAAAAGATGTTAAAGAAATGTATAATAGAATGATATTATATGAAAATAGATGTGTGCATGAAAAATTTCGCTTCGGTCTATCTAACGTTTTGAATTGTACGGAGAATGATTTAATTTTCTTAGATTGGCGTTTTTAAATATCTACGAGCCACTACGAACAAATAGTCCAAATGTTAAAAATTAACCAAGTTATTAAAATTACAGATGTTAAGAAAAATATGTGCCTATTCCATTTGTTCTATAAATAAATATGCATCTCCCATCCATACCTATATTATAAATTCGAAAGTAACTCTGTCTGTCTGTCTGTCTGTCTGTCTTTTACGCAATCAGGACCAAACGGCTAATTTAATTGTGATAAAATACTCATATAGGGATACTTGAAGGTCTCGGGATGAACATAGGATACTTTTTTTTCTCATATTTGTAATATTTTCGATATATACCAATATATTAAAATAATTAATTTGACATGCAATTTATTCCGCCATGTTAATAACAATGGTCGCTACGCGTTGCTAAGCAACGGCTTGCAGAGTTTGTTGTTTTAAGAAAACGTCATCCAAAGTGAGTTTGCTTAATGCATACATGGCGCGCGCCGATATAGATTATTATTATTAACAAAAATTAGATGATTTCTATAATTTTATATTCATCCTTATGAAAATAAATATAATAGTCACTTTTAGCATTTCATCTTGATGGAAAGTATAGTTTACTGTATAACATTCTAATAAATAATTAAGGAGATGTCACTGATGCGGAATGACCTAGCCTACTTGTGGTATAGTATGACCGACGCCAACGGGCAGATGACTTTGATGATTTTGTAAATTTTTATATATTTTCGAATTACTATTATTTTTTATGTAATTATTTGCTGCTTATATTTAATTTATCGCAGTTCGGTTATCTATACCGATGTTATACACTTAAAATATCGTAATTTTAATCATTTGGGATTTTTTAATATTGTTCGCAAAAATTAATAATTATTTCATATAGAAAAATGTTTAGTACGCGCGCACGGCAAACTTTAGGTACTTTTTCTAATATTAAGAATTTCCTTTAGTTACTTTTACTTCTTTTGTTTGTTCATTTCGGTTACTCAGATATTTTTTCTAATAATAAATCTCCACTTATTATTATTTTTTAACTTATTTTTATTATTTAGGCTTATATATTCGCGGGCGTAGCCGCGTCCGGGCCCACTAGTATTCTATAAATTCCAGTCCATTTAAAAATATACTTTTACACATGAAGTATCAGAACAACGCTTGCATAGCATAGGGCTTAAAGCTCCACATTTTTCTCGTCATCTAAGAGGGGTCTAGAAAACTTGCACCAGGAGTGGATTAAGTCAATAAAATTGATTTATTATGGCTAGCAAACAGCTATAAATCACTGCGAGGAACCAACATCTACGCTTCAATGGTATTTTATATTGAGTAACATTAATACGTGATTAATTAAAAACAAGTTGGTAAAACATCTATTTGCTGGTTTTTTTTTCAGGGTTGGCAGAGGAAACCTAGTGTAGAGACACTCCGTACCTCACTTTCTGTCGAATTATAAATAAAGGTAAAATTTATACATATAATATTTATCCGTAGTTTTAGCATATAATGATCTCATTTAAGCCCTTCCTCCTTTTTACCCTAAGTCTACGGCCTTGAGAAACTAATGTTTTTTTCAGCTTGAAAATCGTGCAACTTGTGGAATGGAAGTTAAAAACGTTTTTAATCTCAGCCCGAAATGCCTATCTTAAGCGTAAGACTTTAAGAGCTGTCATATTTGGATAAACAAACGTTTGAATCAGTCGGGATTTCAAAAGAAAGATTAAGCAGACATACCTACTTAAAAGGAAGAACTTTATAATTTCATGAAATTTTATTTTTCCTTTCTAATTATAGTTAACATAGTAATATAAATAATACCTAATTAAATAAAGTTTTACATAGGACAACCACAAGCACTCGTTGACAACCACTACCACCACCATCACCACTCGTTTAAGAAGCATCATTTTAATATCTACCCATCACTTAAAATCGTAAAATAAATTAATTTTTAACAAAAAGAAAAACCGACTTTTAACAACGAACTAAAAAGTGAAAAATAATTATACAAAGATTTTATAATTTTGAAGTCGGTGTCAAGTAAAACAAACAGGCCTAGTAATTAGATTTGAATTTATCAATGAAATCCTCACTCTATGTACATTTCAACTTGCCATCTTTAAAGAAACGTGAAATATTTTATTATGCTAGAAATAATCAGGAAGTATGTGTGTATAGGTACACATGATTAGTTTTGTTTTTACAATTTACAATATTTATATTGATATTCTTATATTTGGAAATTTAAAAAAGCGGCTAGTCGTTTACAGGTGCAATTCCTCTTATAAGTTAAAAATAAAAGGACAAATTTTAAGAATGAATTTTCTAATAACGTTTAGTGACAGTTCAATGTTTTGAAGACGCAAATACCCTCAAAATGACGCATGCAATAATCGAGTTGTCCAAAATTACTATTTCCGAGGTAATTGTCGAGGATCCCTTAACTTCGTTGGTATAATTCCATCTAGGCCCAACCTGCGGGCGTCTTCGCCGGACATCGTGCCTACCCGACTAAACAGCATTAAATGGAATCTTGCTGTATTTTCATAAACCACATCCAAATTATAACGATAAGCGGTTCACAGTAATTATTAATTAATATGTTTATTTTTTTCTTTTCCAGTTTTAAGCATATAAGCTGGGTAGGTAGAAGGAACCTAGTGTTAAGACATTCTGTTCCCCAATTTCCGCCGAATTTTTGGGCCAATGCGTAACGGAACTCAAGAAATTAATAATTCATTCCCATGAGTGGGAATCGAACTCATAATCATCGTGTTTACAGTCATACGTTTCTGCCCCTGGGCCACGACGGTATCAGGATGTTTATATATTTCGACAAGAAATTACAAAAAATATAAAAATAGTAATAAGAAGAGAATAAAAAGAAGAACTACTCGTATCTCTACAAATAAATCACTTTCTAATATGTTTATTTGTACAATTTACAAGAAATTCTAATAATAATTCACAAAATCATTCTAATATAAAAATTTAAAAATGTCAACAAATAAAATTCCAGTATACGAGTACGTAGTACGCTACTATAGGCAATAAGCTGCTATGACAGATTTACGCGCTGTATCGCCGGCGACAGCTGTGCCGTGACGAGTGCTCTACGAGTTGGACATTTTCAGAAACCAATTAAAAATTCTTTTTGTATGTATACTTTAATAATGGAGGTTAAATAATAATTGTGTAAAGCATAATCGAAAACGAATGTTTTAATATTAAAATTTCAATTTGTGTTTGTTCTAATACTTTGTGTAAGTAATATTTATAAAAAGGTATATTAGATTTTTTTTAGCTACGCGGAAACCGTTCAAATGTAGATCTGACCACTAAACCATGACCACAGCCCAAAGTAGCTAAAGAGTCATGGATTCGAATCCCGCTACGTTAAAAATTTTATACGTTTTCTTTCCAAAGTGTAAAAATAACAGTTTAAATGTTTATTTACTATAAGTCGTGATAATATAAAAGTAATACACCCATTTAAACGATAATAAATTTTGTACGACGGTCTTTAGAAGAGAACAACGTAAAAGCTTTGTCTAATTAATCTCTTCTTATTGTCCGTATTTAAGGATAAAGTATAAGAAAATAAATTTTAAAATAAATCTAATCAGCTTTACTCTGTATCCCATACACAGCAGGGTAACCAGAAGGAACCTAGTGTTAATACACTCCGTTCCCCATTTTCCACCGAATTCTGAACGCTTTGCGTGCTTTGCCTCGACACCGAAGCGAAGAAATGAAAATATAAATTTAAATAAATATTGAGTGGGGATCGAACCCATAACCAGTTGATTTTACAGTCACACTTTATGCCTCTGCACCACAACTGGCCTCTTAAATTTAAAGTTTATTTAAATAAGAAAGGTAAGTTGTTAACTTGTCATTTATGCTATTAAGACGAGCTCAATCCAAGAGATAATAGATTCGAAACATGTTCCCGACACGAGATTAGCCCTTATCTTAATTACAAAGCTGTCCCAAAGGAACAATGTCTTCCTTCTATTTCAAATATAAATAATAAATACACCAATTAGATTAACTATATTATTAAAATTAATAATAAAATAATAATATAATTTTACTTATAAACACATAATAAACAACATTTTTGTATGTTAGGAATTATAATAAATAGATTAAATTTGTTTTTTTTAATACTGATAATTATGTAGTAGTTATGCTTTGGAAAATTTGGTAAAATATTAGCAAAGGGTAAAAAATATTCCGCTGATAGCAGTATAAGGTGAGTTCAAGATATTATAAGAAATTACTGTAAATATTACCGAATAAATTTATGTGTAATATTTACATATCGTGACAATATTAATTTATCTTTATATAAATCATCATCACCATCATCATCATCAGCCTGTCCTCGTCCACTGCTGGACATAGGCAATCCAATGGCATTTATATAAATATATCATGTAAATTTTGCAAAGTCCACATACTCGAGTAACTAGCGACATTTTTATTGTGAACGCCGCGTTTATCAAAAAGTTTAAAAGTTCAATTTTATTAATAAAATAATTTATTTTACAAACTCTCACGTTTCAAAGCACGTAATGGCTGTTGTGGTGATTACTGCAAAAAGTTATCCAGCAACAGCTAGCTGATGAAGTGTTGCGACTCCTAGGCACGGGTAAGTGCACCGATTATAAACTTGGACGATTTTCTCATTTCGAGCCACTTCAAACTTTCAAACTTTGTACTAAGTGTTCGTTGCAGTTGATTGTATTAACCTTGAACTTTAGTATTTTTGTTTGTTAAAAACATGTAAAATTATTGACATATAAAAAAAATATAAAAAAATATTTTTTGATATTGTCCAAAAGTCAAAACTTATTTTTATATTATAGCCTTTTATAGATATTTTTTTTATAGTTTATCTTAAAGAAGTATCAAAGTTTCATAATAATAGTAACAAACAAACTTACACTCATATTTATGTTATAACATTTATTTTAATATATTTTTATTATCTTGCAATTCAATATTATCGTAGAGACAAAAGACTACCTATTTTGCTTCACGTTGTTAGTACGAAATTGAGTTTCACAATCGTGTTCTAGACTTTTGAAGATTCCATAACCTCCCAACTTCTCCATTCTCAAAATAACCAGTTCCATTACTTCGTTCTACTTCACCTCCCACAGCATACACATTTCTATCTCAAATATTCGTATATCTGTAGATATCAATAGCTTCTTCATCTTTTCGAGAGAACGGTTTAGAAAAATAAAGGCCCAATTGTTTTTTCTATTTACGCAAGGACCCTATAGCCCATCAAACCCTCATTCCTTCCATACATATTGTTGAATGCTTTGTTTACCATTCATTCGACCTAACTAAATGCCGAAATAATTTGTCTTTGAATATGCATTGATTTGGTATGTATTATTTTTTCTCAGAGGCAGGGGAAGACAGTGGAAGCCTAGTGTTAAGACACTTCGCTCCTCACATTCCTAGAGCCATTGCGTGTTTAGTGGCGGAATTCAACGGTGCTCTTTGCCTCGACACCAGAGCGAAGAAATGACAATAATTATTTTTTCATTTCCTCGAGTGGGAATTGAACCCACAACCTGTCGCGTTTACAATCACACGCTTGTGCCCCTACGCCCACGACTGGCCTGTAATATTTTATACAATAAATATAAATTTAATTTATTTATTCTTAAATATCTACCAGTAATAACCAATTTTGTAATTAAAATAGGAACAGAATTCTTTTAATGGGAACGGAGTGTGTTAACACTAGGTTCTCAGGTTCTCTCTATAGGTATAGACTGCCACTGCCATAAAAAGAGGAGGATTAAATATTTATCTTATAACTTTGGTTAATACATAATTAAATCTTTACAAAGTAATTCTGTTTTTGGAGTCCTATAGTCTCGTAACAACTAGGGCGAGATGAATAGAGCTACGCAACACCTAGTTCTCCGCTTTCTACTCGATATTTGCTTGCCCAGAGACGAAATAAATGGCGATATCACCTATATAAATGTCCATATATGGAAACAAGATTCGCATATCTAAACTTCATCTTCATACTACGAGTACGTACTGTACCAGAATATAACAAAATATTTTCAAATAAACCACAATGTATAGGTAATAAATATTTTATATTTAGGTATTTAATATTTATTTGCTTTATGAACCTCAAAACTTTGAGCGTTTTAATTAATATAGATAAAAGTATTTATATATGATAAAAAAATCTTTCACAGTTTATTTTCTCAAACGCTTTTAACTTTATTCGACAAACATACGATAGGTTATTTGTTGATTATAATACGAGTTGGTATATACAGGGTGTCCCAGGAAGCAACGATAAAACGAAAACAGGTGATAGACCAAGCCGTGACAGTTATGAGAAAAATATAAAAAAAAATCTGTGTCATGTATTTTTCATATTATATTGATTTAAAAAAATATCGGAAAAACCGACACCCTGTGATGATTTTTCAAGTCCTAAAACTACAAATATTACTCTTTTTTCATTTTTTTTTCTGTAATGTAATCATGAGTAACCCTTCTGTGAATTACAGTTTAAGATTGGAACATACCTGCATCGGTTTTCAATAAAATGCCTTGTTTTTGCCAAACATTAAATTCAAAATATTTAGTACACCCAACTTTAACCGACTGTGCTATAAAAAAAATGTACTACACTGTTTTTGCAAGTAACATTAAAAGTTGGCGCATTTAATCTGGATTCCGAAATGGTACGATACTTGCTGGATTACTTCTTTGTTGAAGAGAGAAAAATCGAAATACACGATAATCGGGATGACTTTCAACGTTTTGGTATCTTTTCCGATACATTCTAGTTGCAGCATTAGCATTACATAACCATTCTCCATGAATGAAATGCATATTGGCAATGTGTCAAAGACCGAGTATATGGCCTGCGAGAACCCGGACTCGAGCACTATCCTTATAAGTCCTGGACCAGCCCCTAAGTCGGAAAAGGTTTGGACGGTATCACAGACGATCACAGACCACAGAACACACCAGTGACCTCCCGCCACTTAGCCCAGGCAAGGCTTATCCGACCATGGAGATCGTGATCGATGCCTCCAGACTCGTGCATGACGGATCTAAGATACCTGAACTTTTCCAACTTAGGGGATGACCCCACTTATAAGGATAGTGCTCAAGTCCGGGCTCTCGCAGGCCATATACTCGGTCTTTGACACATTGCCAATATGCATTTCATTCATGGAGAATGGTTATGTAATACTAATGCTGCAGCTAGAATGTATCGGAAAAGATACCAAAACGCTGAACGTCATCCCGATTATCGTGTATTTCGATTTTTCTCTCTTCAACAAAGAAGTAATCCAGCAAGTATCGTACCATTTCGGAATCCAGATTAAATGCGCCAACTTTTAATGTTACTTGCAAAAACAGTGTAGTACATTTTTTTTATAGCACAGTCGGTTAAAGTTGGGTGTACTAAATATTTTGAATTTAATGTTTGGCAAAAACAAGGCATTTTATTGAAAACCGATGCAGGTATGTTCCAATCTTAAACTGTAATTCACAGAAGGGTTACTCATGATTACATTACAGAAAAAAAAATGAAAAAAGAGTAATATTTGTAGTTTTAGGACTTGAAAAATCATCACAGGGTGTCGGTTTTTCCGATATTTTTTTAAATCAATATAATATGAAAAATACATGACACAGATTTTTTTTTATATTTTTCTCATAACTGTCACGGCTTGGTCTATCACCTGTTTTCGTTTTATCGTTGCTTCCTGGGACACCCTGTATATGTACAATGTGAATTTTAATGTAAGTACGTAATATTTTTTATATAAAAAATAAAAAATCAGCTTCAGGATACAGCATCCTGCACACAGGAGGGTAGGCTGAGGGAACCTAGTGTTAATACGCTTTGTTTCCCACTTTGCACCAAATTCTGGAGGTTTCACGGGTTGTGTACTCTCTACGTCACACTTTCTCTCTATAATGAAGATATTAAATTTAAATAATCATTTCCACTTCCTCGAGTGGGAATCGAATTTACTACCAGTCGCGTTTAAAGTCACACACTTGTGGCTCTGCGCCACGTATGGCCACATATAATATATCACTACTTACTTATACGTATATTTGTATGTACATATAAAATGTGAATAGATATGGGTATATATAATATTATACATACAAGTATGAATTTCCATTCAAAGCTCAAAATGTCGAGATTAAAATGAATCTTCAAAGTGCAAGATAATAACGATTTCCACAAAGTTTCAACATTATCACGACAATATTAAATAGCTTTGAAAAGCGCTCTAACCTACCATGATAAAACTAAACTACTGCCTTTATTTTAACTTATAAAAACACACGTTATATATGTTAATTAAAGACGTTTAAATAAAAATAAATAATATATTTTTCGCTATAAATAATATATTTTTATGCTATTTTTTTTAGCTTTAGCGTTGTATCTCACAAACAGGATAGGCAGAGGGAGCCTGGTGTTAAGGCACTCTGTTTCTCTATTACCGCTGAATTGTGGAGGCATTGCGTGTTTACGAACTAAGCATGCAGAACTCACCGCCCCAACACCACAGCAAAGAAATTTAAATATTAAATATTTAATTTCTTAGGGTGGGAATCGAACCCACAACCTGTCACGTTTACAGACACACCCTTGTGCCACAACTGGCCTCAAATTCTTTTGATATGAATTTATTTCTTATCAATTTTATATAAACAGCAACTCAAGTAACGAATTTCTTATTAAATATTTTTCTTTAATGTTTCTGCAAATTTTCACATTAGATTTTTCATCGAATTCGTAAGATGTTTGTAAAATCAATTTCTATTTATACCTGATATACCTCCCTAATATATTTCGCCTCATAATTTAGAAGGTACATTTGTTGGTTAACCCTTCGAATTTTCTCCGCATTCTCAAGGGATTGTCCCTGGACAGTGTAGGGAGCTACGATAAGATGGGCGACTTAAATATTCATATAATACAAGTAATTATTGTTTCGCTGAGGAATTCTATTATTGTTTAAGATTTGGGAATAAGTAGGTATTGCTTTTTAATACAGTTAAATAGAATTTTAGTTTATATTTAGGTTTCTTGCTTTATATATTCATAGCGTAAGCTTTTTAGAGCCATGTCACTTAGGAATCAAAAGTTAAGCGGCACTTCCCGTACCTACAATTCTGAAATTTGGCACGAAAATAGTATTTACTACACAAATTAAGAAATATTCCGATAATTCAAAGTTTATAGGTGTTTCATAGAAAAAAAATACAAACTTATATTTGAAGGTCATTACATACAAAAGAAGTGTATATGCCCGCAAACTTAAGTTGTTATAGTTTTATAAGTTGTATTTCCGGTTACCTACAACTCTGAAACAGGTACCGAAGCCTCAGTGGCGAGTCCGACTCGCACTTAAACTTCTTTTTGTCTTTTAATTTTATATAAATATATTAATAAATATGTAAAACATTAATTTTGTTCACTCATTTTCAATCCAATAGTATGTTTACATGGTGACAACTGCGTATGTGAGTGTACCTCTATGCCACATTAGTTATTCATACGATGTCAGAAATCCTGCCATTGTTCAACAAACTCCCATTTACTCATTTGTTAAACCATCTACAACTTAAGCGGGCTCTTGTTATAGTTTTAGCATAACATACGAAACTATAAAGCTCATTTCAAATGAAATACATTTGACATTTGAAGCGATTACGCTTTTCAACTTCCGCTAAAATAAGCCTTATGGATGAAACGAAAAAATATGATATCGTTGTTATAATATTTCTTTTATATGTCTTTGATCAGTATAGTATGTAATTTGAGACCTTCATCAAATTATATATGAAATTGACCGAAGCAATGAACCTTTTCAATTTTTTGTCCATTGCTTTTATGTATTTTTATATAATTGGAACTTATATGTACATTCGCTTCCAAGGCAGACCATATTAAAGTGATTAATGTATTAAAATGTAAGAGAAATATATCTACCACTATTTTTATTACGTACCAATGATCTGTTCGCGGCTTCGCCCGTTTAAACTAGATAATTATTTGTCTATAAATCTGAATTACTTTTGTATTCTAATAAAATAATTAATTTAAAGACAATACTCATACAATGTAAAATTGAAATCAATTATTTTGTAACAATTTTGTCGATCAAAGTACTTTTTATATCTGAACCGACTTAAATAAAGCAACCACTACGTGTAATGGAAGTTTTCTAAAATACAATAGTAAAAACAGCATTAAGATTGGTTAAGTCATTTCTGACATTAGCGCATAGAAAAATTGACAAAAAAAATCATTGTTTTAGGCTGTTAGATTGATAATTACCCCTAATGTTATATTTTCACTTATATCTTTTATATACAAAGAAAGAAAGCAGTTACAACTTTTATATATTTATAGATTCGTAGCAAGCAACAGTTTAGAAGTTGTTATTATGTAGAAGGATAAAGTTCTCTATTTATTTAGAAGTTAATTTAAAAGTGTTCAACACTTATAGAAATCTATTCCACTAAATAAATATTGTACCACAGTTAGCTGTAATGTTACTGCTACGTAGTCAGCGGGCGAAGCGCTACGGGCGTAGATCCGTATTCAGATATGAGTGTATGTTTGCCTAACCAAATATTCATTAATAGTTTTACGTACGAATTGTACCTAGTTACTTATGCAAAATGAAACAAATATACGTATTTTAAATAAAATGAACCATACGAATAATGGAATCGATTCAGAAGTTTAGAACTTTAAGAAAGTAAAAATATTTACTTTTGTGGATTATGAACAAAATTTTGTTTTTAAAATTTTATCGCATATAAATTTCCAAAATTTTTTTGAAAGTTATAATTTCAAACTGTAATTAGCAATTGCTGAATATTTACTTTAGTTTTAGTTAATATATACTTAGTCAGAAGATTTTTTATTTCGATAAATAATACAGAAATTTATATCAATTTGTGAATGAATAGATATATTTTTTAGAGGCGAATTCCTAATTCGTTGGAATTTTGTAAAATATTTTTTAATTTATCATAATAATGATTAATAATTAAATAAAAAATAATAATCAGCTTCACGCTTTATCCCGCACACAGAGGGCATACATACATATTTAGAAGAAACTCCGTTGCCCACTTTCCGCGCTTGTTCATTGCGAAAAGACATGAAAATATTAAGAAATAATAATTAATTTCCTCGAGTGGGGATCGAACCCACAACATATACGATTATTATTTTATCTAAAACTCATTGAATTTCAACCTACACATCAAATTTATTTTGTATAAAAAATACTCAGTGTTAAAATAATTGTACAAAGAAAATATTTTGAGAAATATTTTAAATTTAGTTATGTCGCGCAGTACTCTGTTTACCTTAGTAATCAGTAATTTCGTAGGACCTCACAAGAGTTAAGAGATTCTTTGAATATTGACAAAGCATTTCAAATGGAAAATGTGGAACATTATATTATCCAAGTTCAAACTCATGTCGCTTATAATCAATCAATTATAAATAACTGTTTTTTATATAATTCTTAAGTTAATATTTATTTTATATATTCCGCTAGGTGCATTATTCAGAAAACTGGGCGGAAAGTGAGAAGGCAAGACTCTTTATTAGGATACAGTGAAAACCTCTTTCTTCCTCATACCATATTACATAAAATCATCATCAACGGACTAGGTTCCCTCCACCCACCACTAAAGTGAACTCTGAGAAATGCCACGTCGGACTCCAATATCCAATATAACTTTATGTTTACTTTCAAATAACTCCTTACTCTACAGTAAAAAAAATTAATGCTAAGAATCCATCTACATCTAGTTTTAAACAGTTAAGTGGCTGGATGCTCAACTTTGATTTACCAACAGGATATGCCCGGAACGTCATTATCGAGCTGCAATATTTTACTTCCATTACGGTAAGAGCTGTGGTGCATCTATTAAGAGATTCGTTTTAAATTATAATCTGAGCAAATTATATTTTAATTTTTAAGCATTATTATTCTCTGCTGATGCAAAAACGATCCTAAAGATAATCTCTTAAATAATAATTTTATGTGTTCCGCATATAGGGTAAACAGACCTAGTGCTAAGACACTCCGTTTCAATTAAAATATTTCTTTTCCCTACTTTCCGCCGAAATCTGGAGGCACTGCGTGTTAAGTCGCGGAACTCAACGTCGCGTTTTGCTTCGAAGCCAAAGCGAACAAATAAAAATATTAAACATTTCATTTCCTCGAGTGGGAATCGAACTACAACCTGTCGCGCTTACAGTCACACGCTTTCGCCCCTGCACCACAACTGGCCTCCAATTAACTTTTAATTGCTCATAAATATTTATAATATATACATTTCTTATTGATCTGGACAAGGCGTAAGATTAAGCTGAATCCAACATTGAAAGTTATTTGGGCGGAGTAATATCTTTCCTGTTTTTAAAAGAATATGCAGGTAGGTATTCGACATTTAAAAACAGCAACGTATTCATTGAAATAACTCATACAGTAAAATCCTCCCCACAATCTTACTATTGTTTCCAACATGCCAACGAACAACGCAAAAATAAAGATAGAATTGTTAGGTTTTATCGAATGTATGAAAATGATTATGGATTTTCAGCAATGGAAATTCTTGTAAGATAACAAAAATCTATATCTACAGACGTATTATTGAATTGTATCAATATTACATAGTAAGAATTGCACTGAGAAAAATATTTCTCCTATAGTTTTTATATTAACGAAAATATATATTTATTTATTTATTTATTTTTGCCCTTTTTTAGATATAATTTTATACACACAGTAATTCGGATAATTTAAACAAAAGGATAACCGGAAATGAGTAGAGTTCCTTTTCGTTCATAATTTCATATTCTAGTAGAGCCAGTCATAGTTTGAGATGATTTTATTTTATCTTAAATAATTATTACTTATCTAGTACAATGAAAGATAGCAGATAGAAGAGTTACAACTGCATGTTTAAATTTCATGGTTAAAGCGAAAAACTCTTTTACGTTATAATATTTTTTATTACAATTCTTTAATGTATGTATTATTTTGACATAGAAATTTCAATTATATTTTATTTTAATTGTAACCTTGTAGATTTCATTTTGTTATATTTTTATATCGTTTTAAAAAAGTTATCTATTATTTTTTGTAGTCTGTTGTATATATTCAGTTTGTTTTAATACACGTACAAGATGTTTATCTTCCATATATTTTGCAACCGGCATAAAAACTTTCAAATAACTTATCATACAAATATTTTCTATATGATCTTACCTCTATCAACCGGATGTGGGAAGTAGCGCAAGTTAACCAGTACGTAAAACTGCACGACAACTAAGTCACAAGTCACTGAAAAAGTAGTGAGGTTTCGAAATGGGAGTTCAGCGGTCCTCCTTTTGTTCGTTTGGGCGCGCCAAAGTTGTGAGGGAAACGGTACGGGCGGCGCGCTTATATCCAAGGAGGCTGACACCGCACGCATGCGCCGGCATCATTCATGACAGGCTCTCAATGACCGCCCCCTCGATCATCGCTTGTGACGTTTTGGTAATTTCGAATAAATTAATTGACAGTTTTTTTTTTTAATATGTCAGTTGGTATTGATTCTTTTTATTGTGCCCTAATTTTATTTTTAAATAATTATTAAATCAATTATAGTTTAACAAAATATTTCAGTTTTTATTAAATTTTTATTTTAATGTACGTATTTTTTTTAAATACATAATTATTAAAATTGTATTTCTTATATTATTGGGCTAAGCAAAAACTTGGCACTTTAAAAATAAAAAAAATTATAAGACTTATTTTTCATAATTTAACTTTAAAATGACTTGTACGTAAGACTAGAGATTATAATGATCCATCAGCATGGGTACGATCAAATAGGTGTAGTATTTGAAGTATAGGTAGGAAAACGTGACCAGACGTCCCATTTTGAACGGAATCCTACCGTTTCTCGCTTGTATTCCGTTTTTTTCGAAATAGCATGTAAATTTTGTCGGTCGAATTACGTTTCGTATATCGCGGTACGGTATTGTCAAGAAATGCCTGAATGGATATTCCATTAAGTTATTTTGGACTATGTCCACAAAAAAACTAAAGCACTAATAATTGCAGTCTACCTTCGGTCATCTTTATACAGTAAACAGACTTCTAAAGAAACACCTTTTAAAAAACGAAAGCCATTAAAAGTTAGTTTCTAATATGTTAATTAAAATTGAAAATTATAAAATCGATGTCCCGTTTTCAGCCAAACAAAGAATGGTCAGGTTAGGTATGCACACTAAAACTTACTTAAAAATATAAGTAGTTATTTTAGCGATTTATCGGCCAATAACTTTCAGATTTACGAACCTAAATCTTCGCTCAACTTAAACCTATCGATCGTCATAAGTTTCTTATAGCTAATGGAGGACTTAGGTCAGTTACGTTTTTACTTTTGCCCTTTTTTATTACATTGTAAATCATTCTTACTATATAAATTAAATAATGGTCCAGTATACCTACGACGTATTTTTTTTTTAGGTTTATGCTGTATCCCGCATATAGCATGTGTGCTCAATTTCTAAAAAAGGTGTGTTTTATTAAATACACCTTTAATTTTTTATATCGACATACATTATAAAGAAATTGCGCTTAAAACTAAAATTTTAACTTAAAATATCACCAATTCGTAGCACGTTGTAGCATCAGGGTTATACAAACAATTGCTACCTCTCGCATCCACATGATAAAGCTCTCTAAGGTAAGCATCGCACTGAAAACAGTAAAATCTTTACAGTTTACAGCCAGCTCTCAAACTCCACTCGAGAAAATGAAACGTTCATAAACTTAAACAAAACAATGACATGAGATTTATTTACCTAATTAAGCGTTTCGCTCTTTATGACACTGATGTTTTCTTATTAGGTAGGTCTCTGTTAATTTATTATTTGTTTGAGATTTAGTTTTGTGTAGATAAGTGTATAGGGGAGAGTGGGGTAGCTCGAGTCACTGTTGATTTGAGAAAATCTTGAAAATGTAGTAGTACCTAGTGTTTGCAACGACGCCTAATGAGATTTTCGTTGCAGTACTGACACATTTACCAGTGTGTGGAGTTGACAAAAAATGAAAATTGATTATTTTAGGATCAAGATTTTGTCAGGCGCCCTCCATTTTTCAAAAACAAATTTGAAACCTTTATGCAAGTATCTCATTTATAAATTACAGATGTCATAAATTATTATAGTAAAAAGAATTTCTCAATAATTTCAGCTTACTGGTTGATCTGAGTTCACCCATTCTAAACGTAGTCGAACTAGTTCCAAATCTTCTTCCTCCTGGCATTAATCCCGGCTATTGCCAGGGTCTGCCTTCCTACTCAAACTACTCCACTTTGCACGGTCTTTTGCGTACCGTCTGTTGCGTAACTAGTTCCAAATATTAAAAAAAAATATGTGTTAAAATTGTAAAATTAATAAAAATATGCAAACATAGTGCAGAAATCAATAAGAAAATATATATGCAAAACTATTTGTACTTCACCAATCTGATTTGACAAAGAGCAAAAGCAACCTTTCAGAAACTGAACGTAAGCTACTTAATTTTAAAATAATTATTTTATATAACGCAATTAACAGCTATATAAATATATTTACATATAAATAAAACACACAAACAGAAAAGAACTCGAGCTATTATTTATTAGGTTGTTGGAACATGAATAATGCCATATGAGTTAAACATTTCAGAAATACGAGTATATATGTATGTACTTATTGTTTGGTGAAATGTAATTTTAACTTTTATCTCCCATGAGCCGGAAGCCTATACTGTTAAATTTTAAATAAATATAATGAAATACTGATATTTTTAATATTATTTCGTTAGAATTGTGAATAGTGATCATAAATCTTACATCAGTTCTTCATGGCGTAAGTCATAGGATCAATTCGTATGATTAGGAGAAAAATAGAAACAAAGCAAACGCAATGATAATAAGATAAAAATAATATATTTAATTGGAGTCAGTCGAAGCGCAGGGTTTCGATTCCCATTCGAGCAAATGAAATATTTAATATTTACATTTTCTCAATCTGGAAACGAGGTTAAGCGCAGTGTTGAGTTCCGCCACTCAACAGGCAATGCCTCCAGAATTTTATGGAAAGAGGGAAACGGAGTGTCTCACTCAGGTTCTCTCTGCTATGTGCGGGATACAAACAAAAAATATTATTTTGCAATATAAATCATTATTATTACTTACTTTTAAATTCAAAACCATAGTGAAAACGTCGGTACTTTCACATAATATCAGCAGTGTTACCATTGTTACTAAGTATCTCGTCGCGTGACAGCAACTACGAGAAACACGCTTATAAAATCTTTAATCTAATCTAATTTTAATCAGCTTCACGCTGTATCCTGGTGAACCTGGTGCTAATACACTCCGTTTCCCACTTTCTGCTGAATTCTGGAGGCTTTGCATGTTGAGTGGAAGAACTCAACGCCGCGCTTTGCCTCGACACTTCCTCGAGTTGAGATTGAACCCACAACCGTTGCGTTACAGACACACCCTTGTGCCGCTGCGCCACGACGGCCTCTTAAACAATCTGATTTAGAGTTTTAAGTAGCTAGTAGTTTCTAGGCAAAATATCGATTACTGATATCGACATTGAACCGTCAAGGTCTCTAATACGATATTTGTCTGTATGTATTGTATATACATATATATACATGTGTATAGGTGAGAACGTGTAACAATGCAGTAAATTGATCGCGCGATACGAATGTTTACTATTAAACAAAATGTCAGCCGTCGTCGGTCAATGAACTTTAGTCGCAAATATTTGAAATAAAAAAATTAACAACATACGAACTTATTAAATGACTTATTATAATGAAAAGGATAAGAGTACAGCTTCCTATATAAAAATACTTATTTTGGCAAAAAAATAATATTATTATTAAGTAAAACTTATGATAAAAGTTGCTTACTTAAAAACAACTTCTTCATTATATACCACGACATCACTATCTAAGGAAATTAGAATAAAAACAATATTTTTTATAATACCAAATCCAAACAACCCAAACAACAATTACATATTTGATACAGCCATCCGGAAAAAGGACATTTTATATTTTAAAGAGGCTAAAGAACTTAATGACGACAAGAAACTCAAACAATTGTAGCCAAGCTAAATTTATTGTAAATTCATTTGTCGACATTATACGCCAGAAAATTAATCGGCATATTTTATTCTTACAGATGTACTAGTCTTTACGTTACACTGTGCGTTTTAAAAAATATATAATTAAAATATATTTATTCTTACAATTTACATCCCAATACAAAAGTATATAAGTATTTGAATTCAATAATATCATGTTATAAATAGTTTTACTTTAATAATTAGAAACTGTTTATATATGAATTGCATTAAATATATTTTGGTAGTTAGTAGTAGGTAGAGAACTGGGAAAATATGTTTATAATTATATAAGAAAATTAAAACATTCCCTCATCTGATCATAGAAATAGTGATGTTAATTTACAAGTTCCGCTTAAGCGGAAAATGGAAGCGAAGTTATTTGCATATATCACAAAACCGCTTAACATTACGGACATAATTTTAAAGGGTAATTTAAAAAATAAAGAACATTAACTTTTCTTACATTTTAAATTAAAAATCAAATTTTCAATCAAGCTCTTAAATTAAGAATTACCTACATTTAAATAAGGTACATTTTTATTTAAAACACGGCAGTTGGCACATCCCTCTAATCAACGCCATTACGAGCTCAATTTGTATCGCCTTCCCTGATGGCTTTTTCTTTATATTTCTACTTTCTTCAATTTTACAATATTATTTTTTAAAAAAATACGCATACATAATTTAAAACTTACGTTACGTTCAATATATAATCATATAAACAATATCAATAGAAATTTAAAAAATATGTGCCCTATAAATCAGCTTCACGCTGTATCCCGCACGCAGCAGGATAGGCAGAGGGAACCTAGTGTTAAGAAACTCCGTTCCCCACTTTCTGCCGAGTACTGGAGGCATTGCGTGTTGAGTGGCAGAACTCGGCGCCGCGCTTTACCTGAGCGAGGAAAATATAAACGTAAATAAATATTTCACTTCCTCGAGTGGGGATCGAACCCACAACCGTCACGTTACAGTCACACCCGTGTGCCGACGGCCCCTAAAATTTTCACGTCTCCTTACTTTTTACGAGGCTAGCGATTAATAAGGCGACAGTAAATAATTTTATTGACTACTGTCAGATCATTAATATTAAATGCTCCATAGAATTGAGTTTCCATTTTTATGTCATCCCTATTTACTTATCGTTTTCTGAAAATCTTCGAACGGAAAACTTTTCTTTGATTATTCAAACATTAGTAGATAAAAAATGTAGTAACTAAATATTTATTTTTCTATTTGTACAAAGTAATTGATTATATAACTAAAACATCGATTTTTTTTTAAAGTTATTTCAGGCTTTCACTAAGAGCTTTCCGAAGTTAGAAAATGTAGCTCTCTCTCACTTTCTCTTTAAAGATTTTTGATTAGGAATTTTATCGTTACATAAGAATATTTCTTAACGCTATTTTTTTAAATATATTATTTCTATCTCATATAATATAGATTATAATACAACTATATATCTACTTAGTACGGTGGTTTTCTTTCGAACAACTTAAAAAGGAGAAGAATCTCATTTTAATAATTGGGTAGTTTTTTTCTATTTTTGCTATAGGTATAATGTTTAAGTAAAAATATAAGTCGTTTTTTCACTTGTATTTTAAATAATAATTTTAAACGTTAAATACATTTTATATATGTCAATATACTGTCACTTTTACTGAAATAGTCTTAAAATTTTACCTGAAAAAATTCTTGTGAACTTAAAATCATAAATGAATAATAATGACTTAATGGGCTATAATAATGAAAGGACAAGTTATTACTTCCATAATATGTAACAAAATATATATAGTATTATAATAGTATGTGTATATATCTATAGGTAAGTGTCTCTCTTCACTTCTCATCTCTTTAAAATGTTTAGCATATATCTACAATTACTTATTTTATTTATACATAATTATTACATATTTTTGTCGATTTTGGTATTGTTTTACCGAAACACAGGCTTAAATTCGATGCATTTAAGGAAGCTTAGAAAGAAACAAGCCGCGTCCAATTTTGTCCCAGAAAATAGAGAATTTTGACTGTTGGACTTGAATTTCTCTTTTTATTAACATTAGGTGCTTATCTTAAAAATCTTAATTTATTGTCAATAATAACCGCGTCATAGAGCTGCCATTGTGCGAGGCTGCGCTAAATTAACATTTTAATTATATGTCCACATCGCTTGGCCCTTAACTTTCATCTGACCAACCATGACACATTGGTGATTACTATACAATGTACCGTGTGACATCCAATCACATGTATGACGAGCACTTAATAAAATGTTATATTTCTAACTACGCGCCGGTTTCGGGTTAATTGTATGCATGAGGGTACTTTTTCTTTTATTTTTCGGCTTCACCATGTATTCTACTTATAGCAGAGTCCTAAGTTCTAGGGAACCTAGTGTCAAGACATTCCGTTAACCACTTTCAACAGGATGAGGCATTGCGTGTTATTGTGTTATTTACCGATAATTTTTGTATTTTAGTCTAACAAAATAGTATAAAGCTATATTGCAGATGAACTAACAACAAAAGTTTGCACTGTAGTAGTATGTGAACGTCTATAGGTTTCTCTTTCTATAGCTTTAATAGAACGCGCAAACGTGATAACCAAAACGTGCATGCTTATGCCTTGCCACGAATATATAATAAAGAAGAATTATAAGGAATTATAATAAAGAATAAACAATTTCATTCCATAATAAAGAATTTCATATGTATAATTTCTTGTGCTAAAACATATCTTGAAACATTAAAAGATTTTTTGGTTAAAAAAAGCAGTTTCATGCTTTTTTCCGCAAAGCTGGGTAGTATTAACACTCCGTTCGGGTTTCCCAGTTTTCACCTATTGAAATGAATGAAAATATTTTTTATATAAATATGGAACTCACAACCATCACGTTTACAGAAACTTTCCCACTACGCTACAATGATCTCAAAAGAAAAATTCAATTAATATTGTAAATAACATTTTTTATTAGTAGAAAAAATTTATTGGGATATGAATATGACCTATTACCTATAGGTTATTGTACAGGTTGTGTTTTTATAAATAATTTTAATTTACTTAATAATGCAATAACTAATCTACTTAAGCGCGGCGTTGAGTTCTGCCACTCAACACGAAATGCCTCCAGATTTTGGCAGAAAGTGGGGAACGGAGTTTCTGAACACTGTATTTCCTCTGCCTACCCTGTTGTGTGCGGGATACAGCGTGAAGCTGAATTATGCAATAAAAAACTATACGAATTATAATTTTCAGATAATGTCCTTTAAACAACAGAGCGCCAAGTCGACAATCAAAATAACTTTAGATACGAAAAGTTTGCGCCATCTTACTCCAGACAATAATAACCTCATCATCTACACGTTGCTCACTTTCTTTGTGGTTCTAGGAATATACTTTCTGACTAAGGATTGGAAGGGTTTCACAGCACCTGAAGAAGTTGATATTGGCTCCGTAAGACTTAGGCCTCGTGGTCGCTATCGTCGAAAGTCGTATCTAATGTCAAGCTAATCTTGTAGTTAATAAATTATACCTTATTTTTACATTTTTGTTTAATATTTATCATCTGTATCAACGTCTAAATCTTTTAACTCCTTGTAGATAACACTTAAATTAGCAAAACAAATAGTGTTTGTTTTCTCCTTTTTATGTGCACTAGTTGACGCTAAACCATATAATCTACCTCTTTGGACTAATAGGTCTCCAACGCGCACGGGACACTTTCCAAATGTTTGAACGCATATCGTTTTATTCTTATTTGAAAAACGTAATATATCAGGGCTAGTATTGTTTGTATTGTATTCAGCAAGTTGTAATGACAGCGTTCTTCCACCGCGATGAGGTCTGCCAATTATGTATAATTCCTTCTCTACATCTAAATGGAATCCGATTTTTATTGTTTGTATACAATCACCAATATATTCTAAGCTAGATAAAAGTACTAAACTGCTTGTTACTGCGTCTTCATAGGGAATGAGATCCACAACGCCTATTGAAAAACCTTTCTTACATCGAGGGCTGAAAGGAGTAACAAAATTTAAATATAAGAGTCGGTTCGAGCTCATACTTACTTATACAAGCATTAGATTATATTATTTAAATTGTTAACTAAAGCACTTACTTGGAAGGATTTCCTAGCCTTAAACGGACAGGTCCTGACTTCAAGCATAATTCGTTTGCTAATACAGATGAAGTAGATACAACAGCCCCTATACAAATAAGTTCATTTGTTGATACCGAGTGAATCCTAGCAGCAAAAGGATATTCATCCACTTTAACCAAATTACATTCAATTTCAACGTTAGTATAAATTGAACCAACATCAAATTCTCTATAATGAAGAATCAAATTAATAAAAACTAGGGCCATCGTTGCCACAAATATAGTAACGAGAAATGAAATTATTCCTATTTTACTATTGTTGGAGCGGTCGTCCCACGGTTGATTTATGAAATTAAAAGTAAACGCGTACTCTTCTATATCGGATTCTTCGATTACCTTATTACTTTCTGGTGCATGTTCCATTTTACCGTATCTATCTATATATTTGACAAATTGATACAATATAAATGGCAAATATTGAAATCAAGTAGGTTTATATTTGGTTTAAGTACTTACAAAGCTACAACTCCATATACAATTTATTATTCTTATTCATATTCTTAAGCAAATTATTTTTATTCTTAAGCAAATTATATTTAATTAACCTGAATTAGCCAGACTTAAGGGAGGGTAGGTGAGGCAGCTGCCCGATACCCCTATAAAGAGGAAAAAACCTTTTTTGTCTGAATAGTATTTTTTTTTTTGCATTTTTACCGACAATACTTATAGAATTCAAAATTATATTGCTATGTTATATTTATACTATGTACTACATTTTTTTTTGTTCTTTTCATGCATTTGATTATTAAAGTTATGAAAGTTCAGTTAGCCAATTAGCTTCAATCGATTCTATTTTTTTTTATAAATCAAAATACAAAATATGAAATTAGGAACAGGATTATTTCCTCTGAATGTAATTTTTCCTACGTCTAAGCTGTTGACGTATCTTAATTGTTTTTTTTAGGCAGATATGTTTTTGAAATATTTTCCCCTATAATATGCTGCTCCCGTAAAAGGAGCGTAGACACTTTCAATCTTTTGAAATGAATATCAAATATTAGACCTGGATATCGGTCCCGTGAAGAGAAAAAACCACAAGCACAAATATATTTTTAATCTAAATTGAATTCTTTAATTTAAGTTTAGTTGCACAAAAAAAGAAAGTTGTTCGCATCAAATAATTTGATTGATACAATAATTAAGTGATTTGATTTAATTTAAATTCCTAATTAATGAACCTGTGTTTTATTGTCAGTTGCACAGTTGTCACTTGTCATTTACATGAAAACAAATGTCACAACAATTTTGAAACCTTTAAAATTTGTGCTTACTTACTGTTTGATGAATAAGTGAAAATAAAATTAATAAAGAAATTACTGCAACCTTATTATGAATGTTATATTGAATAAAAACATTTAAGTTCAATACCCCATCATGCCTACTTTGATATTGCTAGATGTTTCCTTATCAATGTCCCGGCCTGTGCCAACCACTGATACAGCAGAAAGTCATACACGATTTACAATAGCTTCAGCGGCTATAAACGCATTCCTGGATTATCTCTGCATCCATGCCAAGCTGGAATATGTAGCACTTGCCACTTTTTCGTCAGTTTATGAAGGTAAATAACCTTCATTCACTTGAGTTTTACAGTACAGCAAGATTCTTTAATTTAATAAAAAACTGTAGATTTAATCTAATTTTATTTACAGTCGCAGTTCCTTTCACTCGCGAATATGATAACATACGAGTAAAATTACCACAGTTAGATGATGGAGATAAAACATGTATAGAAACTGCCCTTCATGGTGTTAACCAATTGATACTCACAGAGTGGGGCTACCAAACACCCGTGCAAATAATCTTGGTACTATTAGTTATTAGAAAATTTTGCTTAAATATATCTATTAATACTTTTGAGTTAAAATATTATCATTAACAGATTACAGATGGTAGTTGTGGAGTAGGAACAATAGGGAGAAACCGCATCATTCAGGCTCTGCCGTTACCGCCTACTTATCCTGGAAAAATACATGTTTTACCTGTAGTATCTCCTCATGATCCCTGCTTACAAAATGGTAAATGTTATTTGGTTTATAGGTTCATATTGTAATTGTAATGTGAGCATGTCAGGTGCAGGGGCACAATCATGTGACTGTAAACACAATGGTTGTGGGTTTGATTCCCCAAATACGTGGGTCGTTCCCCAGTTACAGAAGTATATATTATTTGAAGAAAGAAGGGAAATTTATTTAGTGTAAATATAAGTTTCTAATAATTTATTGACCAGAAATTAGTCATAATAAATAATATTTATTGTCAACTTCATAATATTAATAAATATAAAGAAATTAATTAAAATTCTTTACAGCCATGCCTCTGTACCAGAAGATTGTGGATCTGGCCAGCAACACTGCTAACAACTCTAATGGCAATATAACTAGGGGTGCAATCTACTGTCCAGACCAACTTTCAATACCTGGTGTATGTTTATTATGTACATCTATTTTTGTATTTATTAAAATTTAAAATGTAAATTTTTTTGTACAGAAGATTATTTTTATGCATTTTCCATATTCAAATATTAAATAGAATAAACCATTCTCATATATACAATGTATATATCATTTTTCTATTTTTTTTTTTATGTTTGGAAATTATAATCAATATTGTATATATAAATATTGTATAAACAATAAAATGTAGGCTATGATTTTGTTTGTGTAAAACATAAAATCATATTTTCCTGCTCTCATATGACTTTCCTAACAATTGTTATACAATTGAAAAGAAATTATACAAGATTGCACTATGATAGTTTTTTATAACATTTCTTTGCAAACATGTTTTTTTTGTTGATCATAATTCTGGTTTGGGCAACAACAACTTGTGGTGTTTGTATGGACTCTTTAATTTAATTTTTATTATTTTATTAGGTTGTAACTGCAATGACACGTCTTTGTGAACAACATTATCAAGAATTCTGGTGTACACTAAAATGTGGTCAACTTGAAACAAGAGTACAATTATTTCCAGCACCACAACCTGCATCCCATGAAGGACTATCTGCGAGTTATACATTGTCCAATCAACTACATGTTATCGGATTTTTACAACAACAAGATTTAGGTATAATTTACTAAGTAAAAGTTTATTTACTGAGTAAATAAATTAATTTACTGATTATTTTTCGTGATTTAGTCATATATGTACCGTTCAAAAGGTTGCATTTTTCTGGATTATTAATTATTATACAGGGTGGAATTGTCAGCGCCACTTTAAATGAAACCACAGTTTTAACTACTCTATAAAAGCCTAATATAATTCGGAAAAAAAATAATTCTTAAAAATAAAAAAGTTTTTTTTTCAAACAAAATAAATAATAAAATTATCGTTTTAAAATAAAACGCCATTTGTAAAGTATAACATAGGCACGCACACACTTACCTGTCAAAGCGGTAACGTCGCTTACGTATGTGTGCGTGACACGAAATACAGGTATGGATAAAAATCGTGAAATGAAAAAAAAATCCTACGTCCAAACCGTTGAGGTACCTTGATTATTTTTTTTAATTCTGGGTTTGAAATATTTTACCCTATATGCAGTTTCAGTAAAAGAAGCGCTGCCTCTTCCACCCTGTATGTTTCATTATTTTCCTTCCTAATAATGTAAAAATGTTAATTTAGTTTTAAGTTATAATTGATCTCTCCTTTTCTTTGGTTTAACGACATTCTATGGTGGAAGGCAAAACCCATGTTCGGTTTTTTCCTACAATACCAGTAAAAATTTTACTACGACAAATTGTCAACTCCTTTTTCTTGTTGTTTAGTTTCATGCTGTATCTTTGTTTCGTTACTAGAGTATTATGGATTCAATAATTCATTTTCCCGCGAAATCGGACCTACAACCGTCGCGTAATACAGTTTTATGCTGGGTTCCACTTGCGTCATGACGGTTTTCGATGGCTTTCTTGTTGTATATACATATATCTATCTATATTTGTACTTAACAGGCACACCGATCGCTTTAAGTAAACATCTTGTGATACCTCAAGCACAAGTCGGAAGTAATTCTGCAAGTCGGGAAAACTTTGGATCTAAAACACCAACAAAAGTAATATTTTAAATTATATATTATTCATACACTTCAAATATTGAATTAATTTATAATTATATTTTGCTGTTCAGTTCTTTATCTAGTATGGACTATGACAGTTCCGAAAAACTTACCTATTTTATAACTTATTTTACCTACAAAATAAAATTGAGTATTTTTTTTATTACTAGGAAGGAAGTAGTACAGAAAGTACTTCAACCGAAGAAGATATGTCTGATCCTAGCAAAGTGCCAAACTTTTGTGTTCTACTTCATGGTGCGCTTAAGGTTTGTATTGATATTACATATTAAGTTTGCCACGGACTTAATGTCTATGGCAGGTGCTATATACACTTATACTAATGTAAAATCATTACATTTGTGATCCACGACGATTGTGGGTTCGATTCCCTTTCAGGGGCTTCAATTATTTTCATTTTCTTACTCTAGTAAGACGTAAAAGTACAGTGAGTGCCACCAACACCGACACCGAGTCTCGAAAGGAGCAGAAAGCCTAACTTTGGAGCGGCCACGACGCGTCGATCGCACTTTACTATTATATAAATGTTAAATACTTCTTAAAATATATTAATCATAATTAAAAAAAGAGGGTAGATAACAAAAATATAATTAATTAATTCTATAAGTTTGACACATATAGCAGAAACCATGTTTTTTGTGACCATTACATACAGGTGGAAGGTATGGCGGCCATAGTGCAGCTGGGTTCCGACTGGTGGGGGACACTGTCCGCTTGGTGCGAGGTGTCTCGCGCGCGCCGCTCCTGCTTGCTGCTGAGCGTGCTGCGGCCGGGCGCCTCCGCGGCGCCGTGGCTGGGTCCCCTCGACCAGTTGGGCCCTGCTGACGATAATACTACTTCAAGTAAGTTATTGGTAGTTACGCCTATGTATTATTTACTAAAGAACCTATTCTCCTGTAAAAAAAGCATTTAGAAGATTTTTTCTTGTATATTCGACGTTGCTTTTTTTAAAATTATAGTGAAAGTATCGTTCTGGACACGGAAAAAATTATGCCTGTTAAAAGAGCAGCCCTTAATTTTTATATTAAGAGTATTAAATATATCTTATCGCGATTTTAGAATTCTCATATAAATAATAGTTTTTAATTTTTACTGTGTGGTTACATACAGTTTCGCATCCTTGTAGTGCAATGTTTTTTTATCTTTCACGTTCAATAAATCGTTATACAAAACTAGTCGATACAAAAATAAAATATTGAGATATATTAAATATATGCTGTGCGCTCCTATCGGCATAAGCAGTGTAGGCCAGTTATCATAATGCACTATACATAAGTATGTGAACACGCAGCCCCGGCGGAAACGTTCCCGGTGCGGTCGTGGCGCTCGTACAGCGGCGGCGGCGCGGGCTGCGCGTGGGCGCGCCCGCACGCGCTGCTCGCGGACGTGCAGAAGGTACTGCGCCACGCGCGCAAGCTGCCCGACAAGACGCAGCACCTGTATAAGGTTAGTACTGCTGTTGGGTACAGCGACGGCTGTGGGCTTGATTGCTTCGAGGGAATTCGTTATTTTAGTTTTCTCTGATAATAAGACAAAGCGCGGCTATTGAGCGAAAAATATGAAAGAAAATGTTTTAACACAAAATTGAATGCTCTGGTATATGGGGAATATAGGGTAAAGCTAAAAAAAATAGTAATAAAGTAGTAACTCTCCATATATAATTAATTGTTTCAATGATAAAGAAATTCTAACAGTAACTTAGTTTAACTTAATTCTATATTTAAAACAAAGTAGGGTCCTAATCACGATCACGGCAAAGAGATGGAGTGGGACAGCTCTGATTGGTTTTGAGTTTGATCCCCATTATGAAAAATGACTTTTTATTATCTCTTCTTAGCTCATAAAAAAATACACCGTTGAGTTTCGCTACACACTACGCATTTCTCATTTCTCTATAACATGCGGTAATCAGAAAACGGAGTGTCTGAATACATTAAGACACAACAACAACAAAAATGTGGTTTAACAGTATAAAAAAATCATTATTTGTTATACTGCACTGTAATCGTCTTAATTGTTTTTAACAATTCTTATTGTTCTAAATTTCAACTTTCAATCATAGAAATATTGCATACTCTATAAACATTTTTCAGGAACTGAATCGATTACGCCGAGCAGCAATATCATTAGGATTCTCAGAACTGTTGACATGCGTCGGTAGTGCTTTGGAGCGAGAGTGTGCAGCACTTCCTGCGTCTGCGCCGCCAGAATGTGCGTTACAACTTGCGCACGCAGCAGCCGCTTTGAGAGATCCGCGGACAGCCCTCGATATAAAACATACCCTGCAACCCCTTGCTACGAACTTTACGGTTACATCTATGTCGCATTAAATGAAATATTAAAATATGATGGTTTTTGTTTACCTTGCGAAGCTTATATTGTTTTTCTAATATCTAATAATATTAAGTATGTTATTAAACGTTATCTAGTTTTATTCACTAAATCGATATGTTCTTTAAATTAAGTATTTTTTTGTTTTATAATATATTTTTCAAGATAATGTTTCTGCTTCAACTAAACATTCGCGATATTTGAAAATCTTATATCTGGAATTTTTTTTGATTTAACATGATTGTCCTGATAATAATATAATATCGTCGGTTCAGAGTTTAAACATACTAAATCCATTTTTTATTCGTATGTACTCGTATATTTTCTTCTTTATGTAAAGTGTATATAAATAAAAAAAGGATTATTTTATTTCATATAGTAGAAAATATAAATCAATTTTCAAAATTGTAAATATTGCCTTCTAATAATATGCGGTAACTCTTAATTTTTCTTTTATTTTGACT